>JBBDHG010000157.1:0-550037 GCA_037951165.1 Lophius americanus | reverse complement strand
ATGAGATTGTGCAGAAATGTTTGACATACAAAACTTTTTGTAATAATAATGTAATAAACCTCAAATATGCAAATGTAACGAGATATTCTTTAGAATGTGAGATTGGACCTCAGACTCAGACTCCAGAGGGTTAAATCAACATCTACAGCGTCCTCCAGGCTCCACATACACTATTCAGGAATAAACCCACTGTGGAGGGTTTTCAGATGAATATTCCTACGTTTCTATTTTTAGACGTGGGACTGGTGAATCTGCGTCACGGACTTAAATACTCACCCTCGTCACGGGAGTAGTCCTCTCCAGAGTGAGGCTCGAACAAGTAGTCTCCAGTCGCCAGCTCGAAGGCCTGACATCAAACAGAGCAGTGAGAGTGGGTCTATGCTGAGGGTCACATATCAGCCAGAACACTGTAACCACCGCCGAAGGCAGGAGAACATTTATCTGAGTTTGAGATACAGAAGGCAGCAAAGTCATCAATATGTCAAGAAGTTAGTGTGTAGCATAAGGGCCGCCGTGAAAACTAAAAAAAAACTCATTTTACAAGAATAAAGTCTTTATTTTACCAGAAAAAGAAACGAGAGGGAAGTTGTGACACACGCACACACACACACACACACACACACACACACACACACACACACACACACCAACTTTTTTTCTTGTAAAATTCATATTTTTTTTTCACTTGAAATAACGACTTTATTCTCGCAATATTCCGACTTTAATCTTTTAATCTTAATTGTTTTAGTGTATTTAGTCAATGTGAAAAGATCTCAGACCCTCTTTGTGGCCCTCTCAGTTGGCCCTCCGTTAACATAGACACCCCTTTAAAAGTTTAAATAAGTAATGATAAATGGCACTTTAATCGTCTGAGTCAGCATTTCGATTTGTAAAACGTTGATCTCTGGTTCTGACAGGGTGGGTCAGAACTCAGTACGGATGTTTTGGCCGTAATAGAGGAATCTTCACAATGTAACCCGGGTGGTTTTAATGTTATGGCTGACTGGTGTCCATGTGTGGAGCTCACCATGCAGGCCGTGCTCCAGATGTCTGCAGGGGTGCTGTAACCGGCTCCGATCAGGACCTCAATGGATCGGTACTGTCTGGTCTGGATGTCCTCTGTAAAGTGTTTGTGCTGCAAAGAACCAGATGAAAGACATTTTAGTATTTTATTGAAGTGAAATCCTGCCGGCTGTGAAAAGGGCTTCGATCAAGTATGTCGGATCGGTCTTACCACCCAGCAGGCGTTTCCCAGATCCGCAATTTTGACCCGGATGGAGTCGGCGTTGCGCGGGTCCAGCGGGTTGATCAGGAGGTCAGCAGCTCGGGCCCTGACTGGAGAGAAGAGCGTCAACAAGCCCGGTAAGAACAGAGTGGAACGCTCTACAGGTCCAAAACCACGGGGTGGTGGACCGGTACCAGCCCGCGGTATGATTATGGGATGGATTTAAAACTATAGTGAATAAAAACAATAATGAATCTTTTCATGAAAGGTGAAGAAGAAAGAAACTCCAGTGAATAAATAATGAAACCAGAGAAAAGCAGAAAATAAATGGATTGAACGTAAATAAAATATGTTTTTTAAACTTATGGCTTTAAGTTTGTCGTTTTTCATAAACAGGAAACGAAGATTTTTTTTCCCTAAATAATCTTAAAGTCGGCCTGAGATGTTCTTCATCTTCAAGTTCTTCATCACGCAGACGTTTATCCATTCATCTGTTTTTTATCGTACGATAAAAACGTGCGCTGATCGTACGTTAGAAGCCCGTCTTCTGATGAAGCGCCTCATAAATCAGCTGCTCTGATGGAAAGCTTCGAGTAAACACCAGATCTGAGTCACTGCTCGTGTAAACTCGTGTTGAATCTTGAATCTGGATTAAAGGAGGAGTCCGTGTAAACAGACGGTATCCAGTAAGGCCGTCTTACCTTTGGGATTGTCCCCCGTGCTCGATGACGACACCGTACGACTGCGGTCGGCCGTGGGGCTGTTAGGCGACGGGCCGGCGCAAATGTCAGCCATCCCAACAGAAATGGGGTTTCCCGGCTCAGGATCCAGGGGCAAGTCGGGGAAAAGCGTCATGGTGACCGGATGGCGGTTGCTGGAGCCATTGGTCAGACCGGGTTCTGCCACATCGCCATTGTACAACTCATAGCCCGAGCTGAGAGAGAGGTCCCTGTCCGTGTAGCTGAGCTCAGACTCCACCAGGGGGCAGAGGAGAAGCTCGGAGGAGGGCGAGGGAGGAGGAGGAGCGGCGGGGTTTGGTTTCGGTCCCTCGCACCCCAACAAAACGTGACCGTTGGTTTTGACCAACTTACTTTCGTAGTTGTGGGATTTGACGGGGGACAAGTTGACGTCTGTGAGGAGTTCAGCGGTCGTCTCCTCATCCTCGTCTTCTTCGTCGCCCTCCTCCTCCTCCTGCTCCTTTGACTCCTCTACCACAACCACCACCACCTCCTCCTCCTCAGTTTTACTCTCACTCTTTGGCTCCTCAGTCTCATTTTCCACCTTTTCAGTCTCTTTGTCCTCCTCCTCTACCTTCTCCTCCAACCCATCTTCTTCTTCCTCCTCCTCCTCCTCCTCATCATCATCTGCCTCATTTAACACTTTCTTCTCCTCCTCCTCCTCCTCCTCCTCCTCTTCTTCTTCTTCTTCTTCCTCGACCTCTGCTTGAGTAGCATCTCCATTTCCTTCTCCTGTGATCGGGGGAATGCCTTCATCTTTGTCGTCTGTAGGGGTTGGCTCATCCTCCTCCTCCTCCTCCTCCTCCTCCTCTTCCTCCTCCTCCTCCTCCTCCTCCTCCTGGTCGTTGTCAGTGACGTGGGGGGACTTGCCCTCCTCCTGGTGTTGCGCTGCACCTAATATGGACAGAAGAGGAGAAATACGGTTAAGCGAGGAAGGATGTGGGTGAAGAGGAGAACAGCATAAAGACACAAAAGACGGAGCGTGGAGGAGGAAGACGGAAAAGCCGCGTCTCCTCTACACAGGAGGAGTGGCGTGGGCCGACCATTTGGACTGGATCCACCTCCTATTCATTCACCGCCAGGCTGCACACAAACAAACACACACAGATACACACACACACACACACACACACACACACACACACGCGCATACACAGACACATAAAACACACACCAGACGCACACACACACTCACTCACACACACAAACTTATGCACACACACACACACACAGACACACACACACTCACTCACACACAGACTTATGCACACACACACACACACACACACACACACATACACACTCTGAATGCTTTGACATCGATCCTCTGAAAGAGGAATTTGGCGAGCTTGTGAAGGTGAGTCCTACGCACCAGCGCGGACGAGACGCTGGAGGAGGGGGGGTCAGTGATCGGCCCACCGCTGCTGAAACATTAACTAGGGAGGGGTGTGATCAAGACCCCGTCTCCAGGATCTTCATCACGGTTCTGACATATCTGATTATTCAAACCTGAGCATTCTGGGAAACCATGGACTTCCAGGAATGGCGACCAAAGAAAGATCAGTGGCAGTGGAGGGCGAGCTGACCCCCGGGGTCGCACGGGTTCGGCTGACGGGGGCCGGCCACCCCTTGTGCAGAACTTACAGGAGGCCTGCCTCGTTTACACGATAGTGTTTTGCTAATAATGGAAAAGATATTTCTGAGAATTTTAAACGGTGCAGTTTGTGTGTCCGGCCAGCAGGGGGCGGTGTGACCTTTCACCAGAAACATCACTGAGCCTAAATTCATATTTCATCATTGTTCATATTGTTGTTGACACGGGGCTGTGATGTCACGTAAACGACCCCCCAGTCTGAGGGGAACCCCGCTGGAGGGCTGCAGTGGTCCTGACTGCCTTAAACGGGTTCTAAGCCCGGCTCGCTGGCGTGGAGGTGGGGGCGTGACGTCAGAACATGCTCCACGTCTTCCTGCTTTCAGATCATTGGACCTCATCTTCACCAGATTCCCACGATAACGTGACTAAAAATGTTTAAAAAAATAACACTAATAACAAACGGCATCGGCGCCGGGCGTGAAAACGACCCGGCGCCAAACCAACAGGAGGATCCAGAAATACACGTATGACTCACATGTGTGATTAGTCAACCTGATGGGCCTCTCTCCTCCCTCCTCCTCCTCATCTTCTCCATCCTCTTCGTCGTCTTCGTCCTCGTCGCTCTCCGCCAGAGCCATGCCAGGGCCCGGCGGCGGCGGCGGCTCATGCAGCGTGGGCGAGGACGGGTCGCGCTCGTGGTCCCCCTTCTCTCCCCCGTCTTTGGCTCGCTCCTCCTTCTTCTCCGCCTCCCTCTCCAGAGCCTCGATCTCCAGCATCCGTCTCTCCAGCAGCTCCGCCTGCCGCTTCTGCTTCTTCTTCAGCTTCTTCTTCTTGTTCTTGGAGATCTTCCCCGTCTGGGATCAAAAAAACAAGAGGAGGAGGAGGAGGGAGGAGGGAGGAGGGAGGGAGATGGGAGGAACTTAATGTCATACAAACAATGACCTACCATAATACTGTGAAGTAAAGTAATCTAACGTGAGTAATAGATTACATGTTCCTCGTGTAAGTCCGTCTACTCTCAGCTTGATCATGTTCTGGCCCATCCTGGACCTCACTGAACCGTCCAATCGGTAGCATCGACCGCGTGGCGGCGTGTACAGAGGGCGGAGACTTAATCTACGATAATTTACTCCTTCCTCGTTCAAGAGGAATAATTATTCTCTCCAATCCGTGTGGGTTCAGTGGGTTCAGAGGGTTCAGGGGGTTCAGAGGGTTCAGTGGGTTCAGGGGGTTCAGGGGGTTCAGTGGGTTCAGTGGGTTCAGTGGGTCCAGTGGGTCCAGTGGGTCCAGTTAATAGGGTTCAGGGGGTTCAGCGGGTTCAGGGGGTTCAGTTAATAGGGTTCAGTGGGTTCAGGGGGTTCAGCGGGTGACCCATGCCTCTCACCGAAGGGTTGACCCCCACTGATCCACTCCGTGTGGACCGGACTCTGAGTTGCTGGGTAACTAGATTACTAGTGAACCTGCTGGAGTGTCCATCGTTATCGGACTCAATGCACCAGAACCCACAGAAACCAGGAATATCTATCGATCCGTCAATCCTCTCGTCTCCGGGTCGGGTTTCCTGCGTTGGGTCCAAATAAACCGCAGGTTCCAGTCCTGGTGGGGATTCGGGAAGCAGGTTTAGTTGATACCCTGAGTTGGTTAAACCTGAGATGAGGGGAAGTCTGGGTTTTCCGTTCCAGGAAGCAGGATAAGTTAAGCCCTGATTCAGTTACTATGGTGACAGACTCAGTGGAGCTAACCTGCTAGCTGGCAGGTTTTCTTCAAGGAAGCCTGAGTTTATTCCCGACCCCTCCTCCTGAGCCTGAAGCGGAGCTGTCAATCATCTGTCACGTTCATAGATTGACAGGTTGAAACTCAGATTGAACCTGATTTCACTCTGGAGGACATTTATCCTCTGTCAACAAACCAAACCCAGAACCCAGAACCCAAAGGAGGTTTCCTGGATGAGTTTTATTACATTGTATCTAATAAATAAATATGTGTGTGTGTGTGTGTGTGTGTGTGTGTGTGTGTGTGTGTGTGTGTGTGTGTGTGTGTGTGTGTGTGTTTGTGCGTGTGTGTGTGTGTGTGTGTGTGTGTGTGTGTGTTTGTGTACATGTGTGTGTGTATGTTTGTGTACATGTGTGTGTGTGTGTGTGTGTGTGTGTATGTTTGTGTACGTGTGTGTGTGTATGTTTGTGTACATGTGTGTGTGTGTGTGTGTGTGTGTGTGTGTGTGTGTGTGTGTGTGTGTGTGTGTGTGTGTGTGTGTGTTTGTGCGTGTGTGTGTGTGTGTGTGTGTGTGTGTGTGTTTGTGTACATGTGTGTGTGTATGTTTGTGTACATGTGTGTGTGTGTGTGTGTGTGTGTGTATGTTTGTGTACGTGTGTGTGTGTATGTTTGTGTACATGTGTGTGTGTGTGTGTGTGTGTGTGTGTGTGTATGTGTGTGTGTGTGTTTATGTACATGTGTGTGTGTGTGTGTGTGTGTGTGTGTGTGTGTGTGTGTGTGTGTGTGTGTTTGTGTACATGTGTGTGTGTACATGTGTGTGTGTGTGCGTCTCATCTCATACTCACATCTGTTGTACTCACCGGTTTGATCTGGGGGGCGGTACTAACTGACAGACAGACAGAGAGAGAACATGAGAGTCAGTGGGGTCAAACATGGAGACGGGTTCATGCGGTCTTCTCTGGAGAGGAGACTCCGTTCTTCCTGATCCACTCTCAAACAAAGAAAGAGAAAGATCTTCCAAACTCCCACAGACGGATTCGCTGTGAGGAGGTAGAGACAAACTTTACCTCTGTCCAGGAAGACATGTTTACCCCACCTCCATCAGATGTCAGAACCTTCACAGGGTCCATCAGATGTCAGAACCTTCAGAGGGTCCATCAGATGTCAGGACCTTCAGTCAGAGGGTCAGTGGGTCCATCAGATGTCAGGACCTTCAGTCAGAGGGTCCATCAGATGTCAGGACCTTCAGTCAGAGAATGGGGGTCCATCAGATGTCAGGACCTTCAGTCAGAGGGTCCATCAGATGTCAGGACCTTCAGTCAGAGGGTCAGTGGGTCCATCAGATGTCAGGACCTTCAGTCAGAGGGTCCATCAGATGTCAGGACCTTCAGTCAGAGAATGGGGGTCCATCAGATGTCAGGACCTTCAGTCAGAGGGTCCATCAGATGTCAGGACCTTCAGTCAGAGGGTCAGTGGGTCCATCAGATGTCAGGACCTTCAGTCAGAGGGTCCATCAGATGTCAGGACCTTCAGTCAGAGGGTCATTGGGTCCATCAGATGTCAGGATCTTCAGTCAGAGGGTCAGTGGGTCCATCAGATGTCAGGACCTTCAGTCAGAGGGTCAGTGGGTCCACCTGATGTCAGGACCTTCAGTCAGAGGGTCCATCAGATGTCAGGACCTTCAGTCAGAGGGTCAGTGGGTCCATCAGATGTCAGTACCTTCAGTCAGAGGGTCAGTGGGTCCATCAGATGTCAGGACCTTCAGTCAAAGGGTCCATCAGATGTCCGGACCTTCAGTCAGAGGGTCCATCAGATGTCCGGACCTTCAGTCAGAGGGTCAGTGGGTCGGTGGGTCCATCAGATGTCAGGACCTTCAGTCAGAGGGTCAGTGGGTCCATCAGATGTCAGGACCTTCAGTCAGAGGGTCCACCTGATGTCAGGACCTTCAGTCAGAGGGTCCACCTGATGTCAGGACCTTCAGTCAGAGGGTCCACCTGATGTCAGGACCTTCAGTCAGAGGGTCAGTGGGTCCATCAGATGTCAGGACCTTCAGTCAGAGGGTCAGTGGGTCCACCTGATGTCAGGACCTTCAGTCAGAGGGTCGGTATTTTCCGTGGATAATCTCTTAACATTATCAGTTTACAGAGAAACAAAAACTAGATTCTGGATTGATTCTGGTCTGACATCTGATGAAGGGGTTAAAACATCAAAGGATGTGATTATGTTCATATCGTCATTCAGAAACATGAACAAATGTGTCACTTTGCAACAAAGTCCAGATTTGACACCAATTAAGTCGCTTCACATTCCGTCAGCGTGACTCCTCCTCCTCCTCCTCCTCTGTGTTGGGCTATAATTGAAACGTAAGCGGCTGGATTGTCGCCCCGAGGCTCAAACCGTTTCCTCCGGCTGATGCAAGCGATCCACAGCTCGCGCCTGAGTTCAGCGGGAGGACAGGGTTCATGCGGAGGTTGGGAACAAGGTTTCTTTTTTTTTTTAACGACTTCAGTGGAAGTATTTGGTGACAGAAGATGAAGATGAAGCGGCGAGAAACACCAGAGAGGCAGGAAAGGCTCCTCCGTGGATGCCTTCATCCTTCCATCACGTCTACTCTAACCGCCCTTCCTCCAACATCTAACGTTTTTTTACGCATGAATAAAATACGAAACCTACAGACGGAACTTCCTGCTGGGTTTTTTCGCGGAGCCGAGTTCTTTTTCTTTCCATTTCACCGAGCCTCGTCGAATAAAAGCAAATGAACTCGCTGGCAGAGAAGAGGGGGAAAAATAACAAACTATTTTTTACTGTTTCAGGAAATAAGAAGAAAGTCTTTCTTTGTGAGATCTGAGTGGTTGGATCAACTCGTCTTCAGTCTCCATGTATGCAAAAAAACGCTATGGCTAGCAGCGGGTTAGCTTAGCTTAGCATGAAAGACTGTGTCGACAAACCCAGAATACGAATCGCCCTAGCAACCGCTCAAATGCTGCGTTCACACTGATGGTGGCATGAATTAGTCGTGTTTTCACACGAGTGGAGGGATTTGAGTTATAATAATAATAATAATAATAGTTATGACAGTTGGATGAAGAATTTGCATAATGCTAGAAGCTTTTTGACGTTCTGTGTGGACTTATGAGCTTACAGTAGTGACATGTTGACGCCTCCTCCATCTGTGACTTCAACGACTAATTACAAATCAGAAGCTACTCGGCTAGCGGTTTACAGTCTTTATGCTAAGCTAACAGTTTTCTGTTGTTTTAGTTTCCCGCTCCTGGTGTAGCAGTTTTACTCTGAGTTAAAATTGTGTTTGAAGGTGTTCATCTGTATCAACCATGGAGGAGCGCGTGTTTTTGTGTCTACCTGCTGATCCGGACGGAGGCGGGGCTCCAGCCTTCTGCCACTCAGTCGCCTCCATGGCCATACGCCTCACGAAGGCGTCGTCCACACACATGAGGATGTTCTCCGGTTTGATGTCAGTGTGGATGATCTTACATTTGCTGTGGAGGTAATCCAGACCCTGCAGCACCTGCGTACCAGAACACAAACACAGTCTGTCATCTGGAGCTGGAGATGCTGATGGTCCACTTTCTGGTTCTGCCGTTCTTCCCCAGAGGAACAGACTCATTTATATAAGGCTTCAGGTGGCGAGGGTCGGCGGCGGCTTTACGAGCTCATCAGGCGGCTGAGGGGGAAAAAACTCCTGCAGGTGTTGAGATGGTGCTGAAGTATGAAGTGCATAATGGCCCGGTCTGTAGGAGCAGAACCAAGTACTGCTGTGAAAACGGGACTCTTTCCTTCTTCATGTTCAGCTTCCTGTTTTGGTTTTCACGCGTAGGAGCACGCTATAGAACGTCTCGCTGTCGACAACTGTGTGGTTTCCCCTCGCAGCAGCGCCGCCGTGACGACCGTTCTCTTTTAAATGCTTTTGTTTATTTTTATTTAATGACATTTTAAGTTCCAAATGCTTAAATTTCACTTTGTAATTTAACTTCAAGAACGAGGTGGTCTTAAATCTGGAACATCGTCACTTTTAGGAGACTTAGGGAAAGTTAAACGCACATGAAATGATGACGTTTAGGTCACATGATCGTTCTGAGACATCACACGTCCTAATATCAGTCAAATATAGTCACAATGAGATTTCTCAGCTAAATTCTCAGTTTAACACATTTATCAGCCAACACTTCTTCAAAAATGTCTCTGGTACTACATCCGCTGCTGTGTCTGAGGCGGGCCGACGCAGAACCTCCCACAGAGCCTCCACTATATTTATGCCGAACGGAGGGGTGGAGTAAAGACGCAGTCAGGTGGAGGAGGGGCTTGTAACTGGGTTGCAGAGTGGCGTGCGGCTGACATCAGGGTGGACGAATCTGCTGCGGGGGACGATCAGGACAATTTGGACTTGTGTTCTGTGTGTGTGTTCTGTGTTCTGTGCGTGTGTTCTGTGTGTGTGTTCTGTGCGTGTGTTCTGTGTTCTGTGTGTGTGTTCTGTGTGTGTGTTCTGTGCGTGTGTTCTGTGTTCTGTGTGTGTGTTCTGTGCGTGTGTTCTGTGCGTGTGTTCTGTGCGTGTGTTCTGTGTTCTGTGTGTGTGTTCTGTGTGTGTGTTCTGTGCGTGTGTTCTGTGCGTGTGTTCTGTGCGTGTGTTCTGTGTGTGTGTTCTGTGTGTGTGTGTCCTCACCTGTCGGATGATGCTCTTCACACACTGCAGCGGCAGACCTTGGTAGTTGGATTTAATGATCCACTTCAGCAGGTGGTGACCGAGGACCTCGAAGACCATACACACATCTGAGACGGACAGTTAAGGTCTGACATCATCACATCTCCGTCACACGTTATCGTAATCAAGCACACACACTCACATATCACACACATTAACAGACACACACACATACACACACAGTCCCAAACACACATCCACACACTCTCTCTCATCCCCACATACACCCACACACACACACACACACACACACACACACACACACACACGATGGGGATACGTATGCCGTTGACTCCAGAGATTTTGAAGTCATCGATCAGCTGAACCACCATGTCCTTGTTGGGGTCACCGGGGTCACTCTCCCTCACCTGGAGCACAACAAAGACAATGAGACAGGAAGTAGTGGCGCATAAACACAAACATAGAGCGTTGAATCCAGCGCCGCTGGAGGAACGGACGTGAGTTTATGACATAAAACTGGGATCAAGCAGCATTTTAGAAAACAACTTAATAAAACGGCAACAACGATCGTTTTATCTTCCCTGTTGGGCGGCGGCTGACGACAGCGTCTGATTGGACGGACCTCCCCGCAGACATTTATGCCTGGTTCTCTTCTTCTCTGGAGGAGCTAACGGCTACTAGCTGCTAACGGCTACTAGCTGCTAACGGCTACTAGCTGCTAACGGCCACTAGCTGCCAACGGCTACTAGCTTTTTTTCTTAAAGGAGAAACGTTCACATGAAACAAAATGTCAGAATGTCTGTAAACGGTTCCGTCTCTGCGACCCGGTCCTGTCAAAGTCCCACTCCTTTAGTCCGTGTTCCTGGTTTTATCAGGAGTTATCCAGGAAGGATTCACGATGTCTCGTAAGACTAGATTCTGTAAGATACTTCCTGGTTTTTGGTTTGAGTCCCATTTTACTTTGAAGGTTTATGTCATAAACGCGCCTCCTCCAGCTGTGACGAGGGACAGAAGGAGAGGAAGAGGAGGTTCCGGACAGGTGAGTGAAGATGAGGTGATGGACGGATGGTCCTACAGGAAGTTAAAAAAGAAGATCCGATTCTTACACATCTCAGCAGTTTGATCTCATCCAGCGCCGTCTCTGTGTAGTGCTGGGCGCTCTTCACCACCTTCATCGCCACGAAGTTCTTCACTCTGTAACACACACACACACACACACACACACACAGTGATTTATTACATAAATAAACTATTTAAGTAATGCTGTGACCACCAGTGTGAGGGCGGGTAAACACGCGGGGCGGAGTTAAATATTTTATAATCCATCCGTCTCCTTCTGATTATCTGGAGTCGGGTCGCGGCGCCAGCCGGCCGAGAAGAAATATTTATTGAGATATTTCACTAGTTTCCCACTAGTGGGGAAAACTACTAGAGTCAAATTTTTAAGTCGATTCCCCTTGAATCGACTTAAATCCACCAAATTTGGACCAAATCGGATCTGTAGTTGAGAATTTAGGACCTGACAATTTTGAAGATTAAGAACAGCTCGAGAACCAGGAGCTGGTGCTTCGGCTGTCGAAACGCAAAGAACTGGTGCTAAGTCAGGCTCTGGCTCCAAAGTAGCCCTGAAACAAACTCTGTGGAAAAGAGGTACAGAGGGATGAGAGGAACCACAGATGCAGCTAGTGCTTCTCTGCTACGAGTGGACCGCCCCTCTAAATGATGCATGCAGCGGGGGGGGGGGACATGTGCTCCCTGGATTCAAAACATCCATTAGTGTAATTAACACCAGCGACACAAGTTAACGAGTGTGTGTGTGTGTGTGTGTGTGTGTGTGTGTGTGTGTGTGTGTGTGAGAGACTCACTGTATGTCCCAGCAGAGCCATACGGTGGAGAAGTGACCCCATCCTAACTTCCTGATCACGTGGTACCTCCCGTTGAACAAATCCCCGATCTTCACCGGATGGTATCCTCCTGAGAGAGAGAGCGAGAGAGCGAGAGCGAGAGCGAGAGCGAGAGCGAGAGCGAGAGCGAGAGAGAGAGAGAGAGAGAGAGAGAGAGAGAGAGAGAGAGAGAGAGAGAGAGAGAGAGAGAGAGAGAGAGATGAAGGTTACGGGCGTCTGTAAGTGACGTGAAATCCATTAGTGGAGGACGGAGAGCGGCAGAGGGGGAGGAAGGTCATACGTAGAGAAAATGACAGAGTGTGGCGGTTTAATCAAGAAGAATCCGATGAAGACGACGCCTCCTCCCCCTCAGACCGTTGTGAAAACCTGGACAGTATCTGTGGCGGGTCTGGAGGGGTGGAGCCACCGAGACCACCACCCTTCAAACATCACGTTTGTCCTGGAAGGACTGAGCAGCTGAGAAAGGTTCTGACGTTATGTCATGGTGAAAACAAAGTTCCTAGTGGGATTGGAACCGTCACTCCCATTCCTTCATTCCTTCCCTTCATTCCTTTCCTTCATTCCTTCCCTTCATTCCTTTCCTTCTACTGAGCTGCTCAAAGCACAAATAATCATTTTCAGCTAGAAACACCTGCCTGGGCGTGTGCGTGAGGAAGTATTGATCCATTTAGGCTATATAAATATAACCCACTCTTCCAGCCATAACATTATAACCACCTGCCTAATGTTATAGAAGTCCTCGTCTGTGACGTCACTCTATGTTCTCTCACCTTTCTGCCAGAACCAGCGTCAGGTTTCCATCAGTTGGTGCCGCAGTAGCTCTTCTGTGGTATCAGACAACATGGGTTAACCTCACTCCCCACGACCCGTCACGGGTTCACCAGTTAACCTTCCTCACACAACTTTGGTAGGTTCTAAACACTGCGGACCAGGAACAACAAGACCTGCAGTTCTGGAGATGCTCTGACCCAGTGGGCTAGCCATCACAATGTCGACCTTTTAAAAGTTGCTCAGATCCTTACACTTGCAGCTTTTACATTTTCATGTTTTTATTTAAGTTTTATTTAACCAGAATGTCATATTGTGATTAAAAAAAATCGCCTTATAAGAGTTCTGGCCAAACCAGCAGCGAATCAGTGGCATTAAATGCAACAAGTTATCCAAAATACACACAAAACAACAGGAGGTAGATCTCGATGGGGCTAAATTTCAAAAGAAGTGTAACGAGCCAGAATCACATGACATCACCGTCAGTCATGATTCTTTTCCTGGAGTTGTGGGTCGGTTTGGCTTCAAAGGCAGATTTTGTATTTATAAATTTGATTTGTTTATGAACTGTGCCGAAAGAACTTCCTGGTATGGGTGTGAGAGAATCCGTGGTAAAACCCGGCGCGGATCTTTTGTGCTGAATGCTCTTGGATTAGACTGTCGGATTTTGGGGTTGTTGGGAAAGACTGAAACAAACTTTTACGGGAACGGACTGAAGTCTGTGGGTCACACGCACACGCACACGCAGACACACACACAAACACACACACTTCCATTCTCATTGCTGGCTTGGATGTTTTTTTGAATTCACTGAATATCTGGGTTTGTTTTATTTTCTTATGTCGTGCAGAAAGGCGCATTTATTGATTAACATGTGTGTCTTTAATATTTTAGGCAAACAAAGTTTGTTTTTTAAAGTGAATCCAGCCTGCTACACGGTATTTCAACGTGAAGGGTTAGATAAACGTTGCCATGTAACATTTAACAGTACTTACAGAACAACCCTCTCTGCTGCTCTCATGCCGTCTGAACAGCAGAGCCGTGACAAACGATGAATCATTCCTTTTTGGATTAAAGATCCTGAATTTAAAAAGTGGATGCAGAGCTTGATTCTCTTTAGTTTCCATTAAGTCCATGATGGAGAGAGAAGAGGATTGGCTGAGGCGGACGTGAGTCGACAATGATTGGTGTCTTCCTCTTTGAGTGAACTGCTCCTTTAAAGCGTCTCGTGAGTTTCTGCAGATATTGAATGATTAAGTTTTACAGTGTTTACAGAGTAGGTGTAACGTTTTGATCCGGAGCCAAGTCAGGCTCTGAAGCCGCCGCCCCCTTCGGCAGAAACAACATTCTAACGCCAGAACCATCAGGTTCGCCATGCTGACGGCCGAACGACACCAGAGAGAGAGAGAGAGAGAGAGAAAGGGGTAGAGAGAGAGAGAGAGGGGTAGAGAGAGAGAGAGAGAGGGGTAGAAAGAGAGAGAGAGAGGGGTAGAGAGAGAGAGAGAGAGGGGTAGAGAGAGAGAGAGAGAGGGGTAGAAAGAGAGAGAGAGAGGGGTAGAGAGAGAGAGAGAGAGGGGTAGAGAGAGAGAGAGGGGTAGAGAGAGAGAGAGAGAGGGGTAGAGAGAGAGAGAGAGGCCATTGTTGGGCTCAGGTAAGAAGAGCGTGCGGTGCTGTCTGACCTTTGCAGTAGTCCGCCGGATCTTCCTGCTCCTCATCGTCGGAGCCCAGGATCTCCTCCTCTGGCTCCGGGGGCCCTGCTGGCTCAGGGGGAGGCGGAGGGGGTGGAGGAAGGGGAGGGGCACTCACGGGGGCTTTCTGCTGGGTGTCAGGCCTGTGGAGAAAAGAGTGGATGGAGGTTAGGTCACCTAGTAGTACCTTTACCTGGAGGTCCACCTCAGAGCCCGACAGCTTCCCTTCTCGCTGTGACTCACAACCACAGACTGAGTGATGACCAACATCGGAACCTGCTTCCAGCTTCCTGTTCTGGTGTCGGGTCAGACGGGCCGTCGCTGCAGAGGAACCTCCTGAAACTCCCTTTTAAAGTGACGGGATCATAAGTCGTCTCTCCTTCTGCACTCAAATATGAAGGACTGGTTGACATTTGTAAAGTTTCTCACTCAGGTCTCACTGGATCCCTTTCATATCGGCCACATGGCGCTGGTGGTTGCAGGTTTGCACTAGTCAGCCAAAACATTACAACTAGCGATGTAAAGCTTCACCCAGACAAATCAGAGAAGATCGGAGTCTTTAGATTGACAGGCCAACTGATTGATTGATCAAAATGATTCACGACTGCCCACTTTTAAAGTTATTAAAAGGTTGAGTGAAGCTTTGCTGCTAAACTGACGTCAGCGAGAGACTCAGAGCAGCTTTTTTTCCTTAGAGAAGACAGAAAATCATTGCAGCATGTTTACTAAAACTGAAACCAATCCAGTCTGATTATCCTTTTTTTCTGTAAATTAAAGTTCATAGAACTAGTCCCACACCATCGACGCCGCCGACGCCACCGTCTAAAGTTTTGTAGACATTTGGATTCAATAAGAAGGATAAAAAAGTGAGTGAGGTCAAACAGCGATGACCCGTTCTCCAGCGCTCTAGTCATCCTTACTACGGTCCATCCGTTATATTGAGTGTATCTGACATGTAGGCATGTGGGTTAAATTGATCAGATTCTGATTAATGGAAGCCATCGCTCTGTTCTTAGCAGACGTAGCATCGGCTGATCTGCTGTCATAGCTTGTATTGTCTTCTCCGGGTTAGGGGACAAAGATGAGGCTTGCCCAATAGTGAGCCCACTTATTTGTACTGCTAACTTGCTATTGCCAAATAGTGACCCGCATCGATAAATTGAGATCTTTGTTATAAGCCGTTCATAAACGTTAACTAATGACTTATAAAGTTTTTACAGCCTAATTATAAACTATTTATAAGTCTGTCATAAAGGTAGTCTTATCTTAAGGCGGTGCCGTCTGATCCAGCCGTCGGACCGTCACATGTTGGTCTATATTGTCTCTCGGATCGGAACACATCAACTTCACAAAATAAAATGTCCACTCACTGACCGTTGCCACGGTAACCAGTTATTTAATATGTTCTGACGTCACGTGTCATGAGGTTTATAATGTTATGGATGATTGGCGTACGTGCTAAACAACGTCGGATGTGATAATCCGGCGCTGGTCTTCACACGAGGAAAAGAGCCGACATTTTTAATTCCCTTATCTACATTCTTCATCTTAAGAGCGCTCGCCGCTCCGATGACGCCTCTGTGAGGCTGGCGGGCGAGCCGGGAGCTCGCCAAACGCTTCTCAAACCGACGTCACTCCACAACCCCATCAAAAGCTAAATTAAGACAGCGAGTTAAAGCCGGAGCTTGTCAGCTGTTTCATATTTGCGGTCACAGGCGCAGGCACATGGTGGAGCCTCTTGGTGCGTCGCCATGGCAACTGCAGAATGAAAAGGCGGGACGGATGGAAGCGAGGAGGAGAAGGAGGAGGGGGGCGCTACATAACAGTGGTGGTGATGGTGGCAATGCCAAACACACACACACACACACACACACACACACACACACACGACAGGAATGATTCTTCCAATGCAGCGGCGAAGGACAGGAGAAAACATGGCATTGAGATTTTATTGCTGTTTTATAACTGACACACACACACAGTGACAAACACATACTAACACACACACACAGACACACACTAACACACACACACAGACCCACAAACAGACACAGACACACACACACTGACACACAGTGACAGACACACACTAACACACCCACACAGACACACAAACACACACACTGACACAGACACACACACACACACACACAGACACACACACATATACACAGACACACACTGAGCCGCGTCCTTGCAGCAGGATGCTGCTTCCTCACCAAAGCATTCATGCATCTTCATCATCTTCTATGAGCTCGTCGCTTTCACACCGTTCATCTCGCCACTGGCGTTTCTTCTGTACGAACAAACGCTTCTCTCCACGCTACTTTGTGCAAAAACGATGAAGACGAGGATGACGAGGATGACGAGGGAGTGTTCATAATGAGATCTTATCCTGTCGGTCTGCTCTTTGGTCGACGCCCGCAGACGTTTCCGTGGCGTTCCAGTCGGCGCTCAGGTTGAGGCAGGCGTCTTTCGTGAGAAGATAGAATGTGAACGGGTCCGGACCGGACCGCCTCTCCGGGCTCAGACAGGAACACAAGCCCACCATGGAATCTGCTGCCGGATCTCCAACAGCTCCAACGAAGTGGAGGCGACAAACACTTTCAGCAGAAGAAGACACTTCGGACCCGAGGAACGCTTCAACCTGATGAGCCTAAAGTCCATCGTTCCACCTGAGAACCAGAGGTTTCTGCAGAACCTCGGCAGAACCTCTTCAGAACCTCTGCAGAGTTCAGGAATGAGTTCAGTGACGTCACTGAGGATCATAAAAACACATTCCTCATCAACTCGTGTCTCAACAGTTTTGTTGCTGTGCGTTCCTCGACCGCAGAAGATGAAAACTTTAATCTCCTTCAAAACAAACAAACGAGTTTGAAAAATTATTAAAAGAATTAATAATTTAATAATTCTGAGTCTGTGGTCAGAATAGAAAGATCCGGACTATTAGAAGTCCAGATTAGGAGTTCTGTGTTCTGTAAGTTCTGTTGAAACAGGGACATCAAAGAGCCCTGACTGTATAGCGGTCAGCCATAACATTATGACCACTGACAAACCAGGTGAAACACACCTTGATGATCTCAGCAGCGTGAACTTTACATGCTGAAGAAGGTAGAAATGGAGTATAAGGATCTGAGGGACTCAAACCAGCACCATCTGCAAAAATGGTCTGCAGTACTCCAAGAAGGGACATCTGGTGGGAGAGCGACGGGGTCATGGGCGCCCGAGCATCATTAAACCGCTTACTGAGTAATTAGCATAAAACTCTAAAAGTGCATCAAATAAATAATCTAAATACTTTCTTCTAAAGTAGTTCTTTTAGCTAAAGTCCAACTTTTTTGCCAAGAAATCTGGGTCCCAGTTTTGTTTTTTTACTTTTCTCCATCATGGCTAATGACCGAGACAGGAAATACTACCGAGACAGGAAATACTACTAACTGCACTTCGATTCTTTCCCTCCTGCAGTTTGCTTCAAATGAGCTGATCATTTTTCCCGGGACGTGACATCAGAGATAAACGCCGCCGTTAATGAAACGCCTCTGTTAGACGACGTGAGTTTGTGTCCTTCAGCTCCGGCGCCGTTGTCCGATTGATTCATGGTTAGTCTCTCCGTGTCGGTGGGTCAGCTGACTCCTTCCCTCCTCCAGAGTCTTGCTGGAGAAAAGCTCATCACTTTTTCCAGGACGCCGCCGCGTGCCCCTGCATTACCTGTAGCTGCACAACCTGCTCCTGCAGGAGTCTATTCTCACGCCACCATCATAAGAGGTGGAATACGAGGTACGCAGATCAGGCGTTTTCTGTTAGGGTTAGGTTCTAGCTCGGCATACATCGTAAGATATTTACAAACTTCCAATTCCAACTTGCATCATACGACTAGATTGTTTTCAATGTGAAGCCAAAGCTCATGATGGAGGTGGTCGCCCCCCACAGGTTGATGGTCAAACTATGGTAAGTCAACTATTCACGTACAAAACCGATTCAGGCTACTGAAAACTGCTAGCAAGGCTGAGACACCTACTAAAAAAAATGGGAGAATCATCTGCATATACAGATTCTCAAGTGACGAGAAGGCATGGAAGGTTTGTTACGGCGACAAAGTGAAGTCCGCTAGCTGTTTCTTTTTAGCTAGCCTTGAGAAAGAACTGTATGATGGGAAGTCTGGAAACAGAAGCGTCACATGTTTCAACACCATCGACTTTAGCTGAAGCTTAAATAATAAATGGTTCATCGCAAAAATAAACAGAACGGTTGGACGTTCCTACGCAACTCATGTGGCGCTCCTGAGGTCGCCATAATGTCCTTACCCCTCAATCAATCACCGCTGGCTTCCAACCAGGTAACCCGACCCCCTGACTCTAGAGATGACCCCATAGGTTTTTATGTGCCGCCACAATATCAGGAATGTGTCGGAACATCTTTATTTACCACCCGACGCATCAATTAGAGCAAAAGGAAGTATGGAGGTCTTAAACACGGACAGAATGATGAGTGTAATGAGATTACCTGCCCCTCCAGCAAGACTGAGGCACTAGAAGTCAATTCCCTTAATTATTCTACTATCTGGTACTAGAAGGCGCTAGAGATAGAAGAATCTTGGTTCTTCCTCAGAACACCAATCAATAGAACAGAATTATCACTTCCATCAGATTCTCAGACAGTTCATTTCCTTTAGTTGTCAAAAGTCTTCTTTTTAATGTGTAATAAAGATTCAGATTGGTCCTTTAACTCCTTTAACGACCAAATTCTTTGGGCGGGGATCAAACGTCAAGGAAAGAGAAACAAGTCAGTCAATGGATTCTGCAGCAGCGGCGTTCCATCAACAGCCAGGAATGTTGTTGAAACTGCTACCTCATCACCGCGTGTGGCTTTGGGGTAGAGATGAACCCATTGTTTGGTTCCGATGATTGTAATGGGTTTGCGGGGGTCAAGCTGAATACTGTAGCTTCTAATTATCAGGAGCAGAAATAGTCCGCTGCCTCGTGCTGCAGGGGTCCGGGCCACATGGATCCACAGAGACCGGATCGACTGGACTGTCGCCGATGGATGAAAGCCCACATGCGGCGCTGCATTAGCTGAAGTCCACAGTCGGTACCGGCAGACAGATGACTGGCTGACGGACTGATCCATTCAGAGATATATCGGGCCCACTAAAACAAACCTGAGACTCTGTTGTGGGAAGAACCAGATGACTAGGAATAAAGATTTCATACAGAACACGGCGGGTCGGGCCACACGTGTGCCGAGAACACCCACGGCGCCGGGGGTCAGTGGGAATCAAGCTACAAGGCTGCGGCACATGTCCAATAACATCTACATCTCCAGACACAGAGGAAGGAGGTCAGAACTCTGCGTGTCTTATGTTCTGGTGCCGCACAGAAAGCCATTAGTCTCCGCTTGACGGGTGGTTCTGCTCAGCACAGAGTCCAACACAGAGCTGATGGCCATCTCCTGTATCTTTCATTGTGCGAGGCACTTTAAACTCCTCGCTCTATAATGCACTCTTTCACTGCATTCTGTATTTATACATTCCACTGACGTCAGCCGGGCCACAAAGCCCGTTATTGTGAAGGTTCTGTTGGCCCACACTCGCGACGACGGGTCATGTGCACAGATCTACCAAACCTGCTCGATGCTTCCTATCAGGAAAAAGCAACGCACTCAACTCAACCATTCCACTCATTACTGATATACACTGACCAGCCATAACATTATAACCCCTGTCTAATATCGCACACGTCTGACCCAACAGGGAGGCATGGACTCCACAAGAACTCTGAAGGTCCTTTAACCCTTAGATGCACAAGTGACTGGACCCAACACTCTTCTACTGTATTAGTAGGTTTAAAACAACCTGTGTAGAAGAATCAAGGTGTTTTTATGCTATTTTAGTTTTAGTTTATTTGTATAAAATCTTAAATTATATATTTTGTCTGCATAAAAAGGATTTCATGTTTGAAATAAGAATATTTGAAACTGATATTTGAAAAATGACCTATATAAACTGTATATAAGTGTATTATAGAATTGATTTGATATGATATGAATCACTTTGTTGACAGCAAATATTTTCTGAGTGAAAAATGAAGGAAATACTTTCTTGCTGTGTAAAATACCGTTTCTGAGGTTTGACACTTCTGCTGTGTTACAGTAAATATAGTCCTGACAAACACAGTTGATGAGAAGCCAAAGGTTCCCATGATGCACTACAGGAAATGAATGCAGGTAATTTTTATATACACACACATATATATATAATATATATATATATATATATAATATATATATAATATATATATAATATATATATATTATATATATATATTATATATATATATTATATATATATATATATATATATATATATATATATTATATATATATATTATATATATATATTATATATATATTATATATATATGTGTGTGTATAGTGACGGACAGATGAAGACATACACAGTCGTCTTAGAGCTCAGATAAACTTAATCCTCTACATCTAAATCCTCCTGCTGACATCCAGACGTGGCGTTTCGAGAATCTCCACGCTGAAAGGTTTTTCGTTCACAGTCAATCTCTCCTGTCGCCATCATTTGATGCAAATTTGGGACAATTTGCATACTTGGATTACTTAGTATGTAATTATGCCGTCTGAAAACTTTGTAGCACTGTCTTCCCACAGTTCTGAACATTATCGGAAAAAAGATGACCTAAATAAAAAGACATTGCACTTAACGACATAATTGCTCAACCATCTTAACGCGAGCGGCGACGGGAATCTTAGCCGGGATCAATCCTCGGACCGGAGAGCCGGGTACCGGTTCTGCAAACGACTGGAGCAACAAATCAAGAGTTAAGGAGAAGGAAACATTCAAAACATGCTGGCCACCTTGTCAGCAGATGTTTGTGGGAATATTAGGCAAGAATTCTTCCCAGAAGCAAGAACAGAAAAATAAATTTGGTAGAGAGAAGAGGAAGAGAGACGGTGCGGTCCTCTAAATATGTCACTTCCTGCCACCGGAGGCAAAAACGTCAGTTTGATTTGCCCTCCGGTATGATCCACACGTTCCTGACGATGTTCCTTTGAACAGTTGTGGTCGAGTATTGGCAGGACTTTTGGAGGGTGAGGTCATAGAAGCCCATTAAATGGAAAATGATAGATGATTGATGAAGATGACGATGATGATAAATAATTAGAACTAGATGATTCCCGGGATTATCTGAAGGCAGCCTCTATTCGGGTCGACGACGGTTCCTCGCCGGGAGCACGGGTCCAAATAAAGATTCCTTCCCACCACAATCCCTTTAACTTTTGTCTCATTTACATTTTCTGAACCTGTTTTTGTTTATTCTTCTTTTGTTCACTGCCTGTAAAGTTCAAACTAGTAAAACTGTTCTGGGATCTGTTCATGTCTTCCTCATTTTTCCCTTCCGTGTTAAAACCCACTTATTAGCTTTTAATAGCCAAATGTGTCCAAACGAGGTTTCAGCGCAACGTTAGGGTAAGTATGACTCATATTAAATAAAGATGAGTGAGATTACGTTGATCCGCTTCTGAATGTTGATTTTTGATCATTTTAGATGAATTCTCCAGCCCTAACTTCTAGTTTCCAGGTTTACTGTCTCATAATGGCGTCCAGTTTCCTGCTGGCCCCGCCTTTAGACTTAACACTGTGGTGATGTCACAGATTTTAAAAGTTCTATTCTCTGCGCAATGAAAGGTTTATAACAATAAAACCTGCCTGGGTCGAAAATGTATTAAAGGACGGGTCATAATTAAATGTTTGCAGTCAATGGAGTTCAAGTTACTGCAAATACTGCAGTACCACAGGTGGCCACTAGGCTTGGATGAAATATCAGGTGTAAATAATATATGAGTGATGTATATCATCTTCTACATAAAAGCATAGTTTGTCAGACTTATAGATTGTGTTACGGGAGATATCCTCAGTTTATTTTCTGGATTATTCAGTTGTTGACATTAAATATAAGAATGATTGACAAATACTCATACTTTTGTTTTTCCGGGGTTTTTTTTTTTTTTTTTTTTAAATCGTCCCACCAACAGTCTTAAATACTATAACGTTTTATTTACAAGAGTATTTTAGAAAATGGAATCACCATTAAAACGAATCCCATCAAATTAAAGCTGAAATAATCATTTACATTATTTTATATTCCAGAAAACTTAAATATTAAAAGAAAAACGTAAAATTCTTTAAGATTTTTTTTCTTTATGGAGTAATAAAAGATTAATAGAATAAATAAACATCTAATGTAGTACTGACAGAAAGATAAAAACCCTGCTGGACATTTAAGGAACAGCATAAATGAATAAAATCTTCCTTTAACCTCCGGGTCAGAACCCGGTGTCACGTTCTTTTCTCTTCCTCTCTGCTCTTCTTCATCTTGCAGAAGTGATAATCTAGCACCTCGTTAATCCTGCACCGTAATCAGCTGGTTACTTCCTAGCTCCGACCCACTCTACCTTTTCCGGAGCGCCCTGTGGCGCTGGCGCAGCACACACAAAGCCAGACCCCATTTCTTCTGAGCAGCACCGGAGCTCATCTCCATCAGAACGGCGGGCGGAGGATCGGCGGCTCCCGCTCTCCGCTGCAGACTCTAAGATACGGCAGCGGAGCAGCGGGACCGACCCAGCCTCGGATTCCAGCAGACGTCACATGGGACCATGACACCCACCTGCGAAGGATCCTCCTCAGAGCCCATGTGACCTTGGAGGGTGTAGGAAAATATTCTGCAACACGTTTTGTGAAAACTACGTCTCACACTCGGATCAGAAATACAACACCAGCTCCCTGTTCCATCCGGGCCCAGTGGCGTTTCCAACACAAGTCCAACACAAGCTGAGTGGTTCTGAGCTGGTCGACATTTACGACCCGGAACTATGAGAGTCAGTCACAGAAGACTTTCAGAGATGGAATCAGAACCGCGGATTCATCAGGTGTCTCTGATATCAAGGCTGGGTTAAGAGGTCTGTGACTGAGATCGATCGAGTCGGACTCATGAGTCAGGATGAGTTAGCATCCGGCTAACAGAAACTGGGCTTGTAGAGATGTTTGTCCTACAAAGAGATTCTTGGAGAGACATTGTTTCATTTGAGGAGTTCAGTCAGGTGGATTTCTTGTACAAGGAAGGCCGTTGGGAACTTTTCGGGGTTCTAACGTTCTGGAAGTTCTAGTGTTGTTGTGATCAAAATAATGCTAACAGGCTACTTCATGTTAGCACATGTTACACCGATGTATGGACCCATACAGGATGAAAATGACTTTTAGCATTGCTAATCGTGGAAATACGCTAGGCAATGTTTGCAAAATTAGGGGAAAATGCTAATTGCTAATGCTCTAATTAAGAAAAACTCCTGGATCCGTCCCATTCTATCGACAGTCTCTACAAGTTCTTTCCTGGTACCGACCCGTTCAACTACTGAGTTTCATGGAAATCCGTCCATCGGTTTCTACGTAATCCCTCTAGCATATAAATAAACAAACTGATAAAACGAGGTAATGAACTGGACCGGCTCCGCTGAGAGCAGAATGACATCCTGTTCCCAAAGAGAAACTTCCCTGATGGAACAAACAGCGCCGGCCGGGAATGTGCGGAAGTTTGAAAAAAAGTTGGATGAGACTAGAAGGAGGAAGAGGAAGAGGAGGAGAGAGAGAGAGTCGTGTGAAATAATTGTAGAAGTACAGGAAAGACTGGAATGCTGCATGTGTAAACAGTCTCAGTCAGCAGCACAGGGAGAACTGGAGCTACGTGACGGTTTACGTCTGTTTGTGTGTAAACAACTCTAGTCCCAAAACAAATATATAAACAACAAGGATGGAGGGATGGGCCCGGAGTTCTTTCCCCTCACAAACCGCATTCAGGAGTTACACCGACCAGTTACTTTTACATTCTGATTCGACACGGTTTATAAAGCTGATTAGCCGTAACTTTATAACCACCTGCCCCATAATCGCGTAGGTCCATTTGTTGCAGTTCTGGAGATGCTCTGAACCCAGTGTTCCAGCCATTACAGTTTGGACCTCGTCAAAGTCACGATTGTCCATTTTTCCTTCGTCCATCACATCGACTTCAGGACAAAATGTTCACATGCCGGCCCACCGCCAGGCGCCACAGTAACAAGATAATCGATGTTATTCCCACTTTACTGGTGGTTATAATGTTGTGGCTGATTGGCCCACATAAAGGATGTAAATCCAGCTCATACTTATTGGTTCCTGCATCCTTTAAATGTCCCAACTGTTTGTGAGAGTGAACCCGTTCATAAGGTGACCCAGTGGCAGCATGAATGTCAGGGGCCAAGGACGGAGCCCTGGGGGACACCACATGTCGGGGGCCCCTGAGGTGGTTTTTAACAGGGCTATTTACAAAGTCCTATTCAGTGAGCAGGATTTGGGGTATATTAAGGCATGTTAATTCGATGACGCTGCCTTCAGTCATTATGTTTCCTGCTGCTGGAACCATTCAGAGGAGCTTTCCCCTTATTAGCCCCGCCCCCACCTCACAGTTAGTTTGATTCACCTGTAGGACGTTCTTAAAAACGACTGTGTCACCATTTTTATGTTACTTCCAGTTTCCCTGATGAGCTGGATCGTGACACCAGTTAAAGCATTAATATCCAAGACAATCAGAAAATGGTGCTTTCTAGCTTTGGTTATTTGTTTTATGGAAAGTTTTTTGGACCTGGACCATAATTGTGGAATAAGAAACTGAAAGACAATTAAAGGCAATTATTTCAATGATAATTAACCATCAGCTTAAATGTCATAACTGTTAGAGTCCTAAAATAAAAAAATCTTCAATGCTGTATTCTGGTCATTATTGGTGACGCCATTAAACAAACATCAGCGTTTTTCTGTCTGTCAATCATTGAGATAACCTTCATGTGACCTTGACCTCTAGCGGCTCTCACCCTGCACTATGAATATTCTGACATCTACTGAGATGACAGCGTGACCTTTAACCCTACTCTCCTCTTACCACAGCCCCGCAGAAGCACTCGCGGTAGATTGGGTACCTCTGTGCGGGATCACATGACCCGCTCCAGGGTGGGGGGGTATCTCATTTGTCAGTGAGGTGTCTCGTTCCTTGTTGTCTGACTCAGCGATTCCTGTGACTGATTAACCGCGCAGGATTTCATTCAGCCGGCTGGAAATTCCCTGCAGGGTCGGCGGGAAAAGGTTCTGCTGTGCCGTCAGGTTAGACCCGTTTGCAAAGGAGTGGAAAATGTCAGAGCAGTTTTGACAACACCTTCACCCACAGAACCTTTTATTTACCCTCACAAAAGGCCGCCGAGGGACGGCGTGCGTGAGGACGCCCCCTCTCCTCCGGGAGTCCGTGAAGAAAAGAAATAATGAGGTGGCAGGAGAGAAAGTAGAGGCATTCTTCTGTTTGCTGCCTGACGTTGGGGAGGGGGGAGGGGGGTGGGGGGGCTAGAACTGATAATGGAGGGCAAGAAGCCAGACAGGCTTGTTTGCTAGCTAGCGCGCTGCCATGCTTCATTAGCCGTCACCGCCTCGCTGCATGGCGGTGCTGCTGGTCTGAGTGTGTCTGCAGGGATGTGGGTCGGACCAAAGAAGATGCTGGAAGCCAGCGGTAACCTACATATACTACCAGCCGTAACATTATAACCACCCAGAGGTAGAATCAGAATAACGCAGATCGCCAGGGAACTGTACTACACTGTACCCGGAACCCAGGTCACATTTTCTCTGGACATTCATGTCCAGAGCGAGAGGGTATGGCGAGCGTCACAGGTTACTGCCGCAAGCCCACACCGTCTACACTTCAATCACGCACACACACTAGATCAGGGCCATGGAACCTTCCGTCACGTTTGAAGGGGTTGGAACGTTTTCATCAGCTCCTCTGAGATGACAGACACTCAGCATCAAACACAGTGAACGCTACCAAACACACGTCCGTCCATCAGCTTCACAACAAAGCCCTCCAGCTCTTGACCTTTATGCGTTTGTGTTTGTTCAACTTTTGTGTAATCCTTTCAGAAAGTCTCTTCAAAGGACGAGAGCCCGCCGCCCCCTGTAATGACCTCCCCCCATAGAACAAACACTTTGAGTAATGAGGCCATCAGAACACTTCCATATCCTTATACACATAAAAACGCACACAGGCTGCTTAGTCGTCTGTCCATCCGTCTACGCCGCCGCCATCCTTCACGTGCCAAGATACACAACAGGGACCATCTTCCTGATGCAGGGGTCCGAGGGAAATGTGTCAGAGTGACGCCACTTGTTCTTTTCAGGCCCGCAGGCATCCATCGTCTTAGTTTAACACACCATCCATCCTGTGTGTGTGTGTGTGTGTGTGTGTGTGTGTGTGTGTGTGTGTGTGTGTGTGTGTGTGTGTGTGTGTGTGTGTGTGTGCCTACAAACATGAACAACACAAGGACAGAGAGATCGGGTCGAACAAAAACATCCACTGTCAGAAACGAATCATTAGAAACGGCAGAACTGTTGAACTGATAACTGAACCTAAGCTGTCGTCCCCGCCAGTGGGGGTAGATCCCCCACAAAAGCCCCCAATCCCCTGCAGTGTACAAGTAATGTACCGAAAAAAAGTGTTTTTTGTAAAAAAAGAAGATGTTTTTCTCCCCCTAGTGAGTAAAACATGAACTATTAGAGTCAAATATGATATTTAGAAGAACGATCTCCTCACGTCGATTCATCTGTGATGAATTTGGACTAAATCGGACCGAGAGTTTAGAAATTATGGCCCAAAAACTTTTGGGGATGAAGCCCCCCCCCCCATTCCATGTGGCAATGAATTTCAAAAATGCATGAAACAGTTTTTGATTTCTCACGTCTACATGATCCGTCCGACGCGGTGGCGATGAGAACTCCAGAACATCTCCTACTTTTGGGGAATTTTCTGAAGCACTTTTCACATAGAGGAGAAGAACTGCTGCGTCTGGCGTCTGGACCTCCTGCTAAAAATAAAACCCAGCTGCTCACGTCTTCTAAGCTGCAGATTTGCAGCTCAGCTTTTGTCATTCGGCCTCCGGTTCAGAAGAACCTCCTGACTGGAAACGGCAACAACTCTGTCGGCCTCCTTCCCGGGAGAAACCACCTGAGGAGGAGGAGGAGGAGGAGGAGGAGGAGGGGGAAAGAGGCGGCGTCGGCGTTGCTGTTGTCATACGAGCCGTGTGAGTGTTGTCGTCCACCACGCGGCGAGGGAGCGCTGCATTATTCTTAATTACAGACAGACGACTGTGACCCGGACGATAGAGGAGGGGAGGTACCGGCTGAAAGGAGCGGACCTCCTCGGCGCACTGAGGCTGCCAGATGATTCCCTATCCAAATTAAAGTATCCAGAGCTGCCGGTGCGACGCCGCTCTCTGCTGTGGCCCAACTGCCCACGCCATAATGCACTATATTTTGAGAACCGGTTAAATTCTGGCGATGCGTTTTTGCCCGCTGCGCCGTCTTTGATTGGGCCGTCTGCGGCGCTGGCACGCGAGGTTGTGCGAACGACAGCAGCTCTGCCTGATCCTACTTGGCACGCCGTCAGTGTCTACCTGAGTCATCCAGTCTGCCTCCTCCTCCTCCTCCTCCTCCTCCTCCGTCAGCTTTCTTTCTTCCTTTCCACGCTTTCACGCTGGGAGGACCGAGGGTCCGGTCCAGATCCATCTGAACGGACCTCAGGCTTAAAGTCACATCAAGATTTAGAGGCGAGGAAAGGAAAAATGGCAGAACCGCAGCCTCTCAAACATTTCACTCTTCATCCCACTCACAAGAGGTTTCAACAAATGTAAGATGTCCCAGATCGTTAACAATTATAATGAAGACAATAATGAGTCCAAGATTCTGAATGAACTCGACTTAAAAATGATTTGGAAGTATTTAAAAAGTAAAGGATAGTGTTGAATGACCGTTTACGGATATTCATCCTCATATTAAACCCAAAGTTACGTCCAAAAGGAGAATGCTGTTTATACCGATGACTGCATCCTCAAAGCCTTCCTCCTCTTCATCACAAACCCCTCTAGGACTTTGTGGAGACCCTCTTGCCGCTCTGACCCGCTGCAAACGTGACCCCAGCTTCCTTCCTGTATTATTCCTGTTTTTTTGTGCTGCACCACCTTCTACAAATCCCAGCAAAGATGTTTGCGAGGATTGTTCCAGGAGAACCAAGACTGGGTGGACTTTGAGGTCCACTTGGACTATTGTCAACTTGGAACATCCAACATTGCCCGAGCTTCCTCACACGTGGCGAGACATTTCCCTCGAGGACTTCCTGATACTTGATGGAATCCATTAATCCTCCAGGGTTTCTAGGGCCTGAGGAAGCATATCAGCCACAGAGCACCACCGAGCCACCGCCACGCTTCACTGTGGGTAGGGTGCTCTTTTCAGCATTAGCTTCCTTCCTCCTCCTCCGGACACAAGGTTGATGTGAAGACCCGAAGACTCCGGTTTGGAACGGCATCCCAAAATGTATCTAGATGCTTGTGAGCTACTGGAGTGACCTTTCTTATGATTTTGGGCCCACGTTGGTGAACGTTAGATTTCTAAGTAGAGCCTTGCGAGGATTCTAGTTCAGGACTCTAAAGTCAGTGAGGGATGCTAAACAGGAAGTTGAATTCTTGAAAGAGTAAATGTTAACATTTTGTGTTGAATGTGGAAAAAAGTTAAAATCAGTTTTAAAATCTGCTTCTTTTTTTTTCTCTTTCTTTTTTTTAATAAAAAGACGATAAACAGCAAATGATTCTAATAATATTATTCCACATTGGTTGTTCCATTCCAGATCTGACGCATCCTCAAAAGCTGCTGGTCCAAATCTTGAGGAAAAACACTGTTATGAGCGAAATACTCGGGGTCACATGACGTGGGGTCAAACTATTATGGGCTGGGTCTTAACTTGCAATATTGCAGAAAATATCGCAATGACAGTTTTTGTCCCGACCTCGTGGCGTCCTGCTCACAACCAAAACCGCCACAACAACAGATTTTATCATCAGGCCAATGAGCGCCAGGCGCCGCCTTCGGCCGTGTAAACCTGCATGGCGTCTAATTAGAGGCCAACATGTCGGCTGAAGAGGCCATTAATCTCTACGGAACAACAGCCAGTGGGATGAGTCTGGAATGACTGGCCTGCATCTGATGTGGAAATTCCTCCTGAGACAATCATGATGATGGCGTCTTTTTAATCCCAGCACGCCGTGAGACTTCCTGTATTCATGTTCCCGACCCGAGTCTTTCACGGTATGCAAATGTGCAAAGCCTCAGACTGTGCAGAAGTTGTAGCCATTGTCCGCGGAGGTGTTGCCTGTGCTAATGTTGACGTATGTTGACACTGTGCGAGCGCCATAAAGGGCCGGCGTTGTGTTTGGGAGCGCGAGTCTCTGCCGGAGGAGAGGTTCAGGGGCTAATAAAGCGTCAGCAGCATCAGCCGCCGTCTATTTATAATCTGTTCCACATACGAAGACGATTTTTACACCACGCAACAATGGATGTTTTTGTTTGGCAGCAGAGAGGAGACATGGTGCTGAGGAGAAGAGACAGAAAGAGGGGGCACATGCACACGGGAGGGGATGGCGAGGAGAGAGGGAAGGAGGTGTTACCTTTCGGGGGACGAGGATTTCTCCGAGTTCACGGACATGAGCGGTGCCTGATGGCCGCTCGCTGGCCGGGGGACCAGAGGAGACGGCGAGATGGATCAGAAGGCTCTCTCTTGTTTCTTTTGCTCTTCTATCTCTCTGCTGTGTGTCTGGAGAGGAGAGGGTTACTCCTTCCCCTCCTCCTCCTCTTCCTCCTCTCTCGTCCTCTTGCTCAGAGGAGAAGAAAGGATGGAGGACAAGGATCCGGCGAGGGATCCAAAAAAGAGAGCAGCGACTGAGGAGTGAACAATCAGTCTGGATGTGTGAGCTGCTGCCGCAAATGTCAGTCAGGCGCCCCTCCTCATGCCTCCTTCTTCCCCCCCTCCCTTTCCTTCCTTCCTTCCTTCCTTCTCCTCCTCCTCCTTCACCTTGCCTCACTTTCACTTTCCCCCGCGTTGACTTGAGGCCTCCTCTCGTCTCCTTCTCCCTCTTTGTCTAGTCACTGGTGTCCCTGGTTGAAGTGGGTGATGAAAAGAGTACTCACTGTCCGTCTACGCTTTCCTCCTTCCTCCTCCGTCTGTCTATCAGGCCTGCTGCAGCTCTGCACAACAACAGAGCCCAGAGCGAGCTGGAATGTTCCACTCTCTGCACAGGCGGAGGGGTGTTGGCTCATCGCAGCAACAGGACGGTTACTGCCCGTCTCCTTGAGGTGCAGTCTCCTCCCCCTTTTCCACCTCTGAGTTAGTCTCTCTCAAGCGCTCTCTCTCCCAATTGCCTTATTACGACATCCTGTATCTCAGGGCAACGCTGCCTCGCTCCCCGCCCCTCTATCTGGCATCCTCCAAAACCTCAGTTCCACCTCTGCCTTTGTTGGACGCGTTTTTTATGCGTGTCTCATCGGCGTCCATCACTATTTTCTCTTCGTCTCCGGGCAGATGGGTCGACTTCTACATGAGTGCACAGCCAGAGGGTGTTGCCATGACGGGGGGGCGGGGGGGGGGACTCCCAATATGACCTCAATATCAGAGAGTGGGTGTGTGGACGTATGTGAAAAGGCACAGCGGGGGTTGTAGGGGCATCCTGAGGTTAATGTGACCCGAACAGGTTGTTTGGTTTGGTTTCGAAGGCTTCCATGTAGAAGTAGAGGTTCCGGTCGGGTTTCCATGGTTATCACGCACCAATCAGCCACGGAATTCTGACCGCTGACAGCTGAAGTCAGAATAACATTCATTATCTCGTAACCACGGAGGCCGTCGGTGGACAGGACGCATTAGGCAGGGGGGACATTTAGTCCTGACGTTGACGTTCAGAAGCAGAAACAAAGAGGCGGGCCTGAGGTTCTGAGAGACTTTGGCCCGTTTCATCTGGCAAACAGACTAAATGAGGAACCTCCTTCAATACGGCGCTTTTGGTTTCTACTGAACAAGAAGGTGGGGGAACCGCCCCCTCGCCGATGTGTCACTGTAACCCTGATACATGTCCCATCATTCCTACTTATTCTCATCCAAACATTTTTATAGTCCTTCATTCTACGACTACACTAAAAATGTTTCATAGTAGTTCATATTTTACTCACTAGGGGGCGCCTTTTTACACAAGAACTCCGATAGAGGGTCGATCCCATAACACATTCCTCAGAAGTCGACCTCAGAGGTGGAACAACTACGGGAAGTATCAGAATGATGTCATCGTCTGCGACAGCATTAGCTGATGTCCAGCGATGAAGTTCTTTTACATAGATATATTTATAAACAGTACTTATTATTTTATTAATAAAGCTGTAGACCAAAACCTTAGAGATGAGAAAATGAATAATATTTATTTTTCTACAATAAAATGCATTAGCATTTTATTGCTAATTGTAGCTAGCTGCATGGTGCTTATACTAAGCTTACGTTAACCAGCACTGACGTTAACAGTTCTTTTAGTCTAGTCATTAAGTCTGGCAGTGAAGTGAGACTCCATCTCCAGAACCGGCGTTGGATTTGTCCGTTCTAGGCTACTGTGCAAACATGGCGGCGTGAGATGGCGGACCCCGTGAGGGAGGGCCTAACCCCCTTCATAGCTATAAAAAAGGTTCATTCTAGGCCAAAGTAAATACAATTAAACTACTAAATACACATTTATGAATCTCTTACTGCATTTACCCAGATAACCCAATACACCACAACGTTTAACATCTGGTTCTGGTGTCAGAACATTCAGCGCACTGCAGCAAGAGAAAGACAGAAGACATACACAATGCCAGGCAGGTGGTCATAATGTTATGACTCTTTGACGCACCATCTCTGGAGCTTCTGCCGAGCGAACAAAAGGTAAACCCCATAGAAATGTGGGGGCTGAACGCGGATCCAGGAATTTTCCCCCTTTTTGAGCATCTGTGGGAAGAACCCTGAAGCTACCGGGAGGATGAACCAGGAAACCGTGGAAGACGGGAGCATGTGCAAAGGAAGAATCACGTTTAGGAGCGTTTCCTGAACAAAGAATGGAGGAGAAGAATTCCTTTAAGACTCAAATCAATGAAATAAGAGAAATAATGAGTGATTTTTCCGGAACATCGGCGCTTATGTACAACCAGCATGCATCAGAGGGAGACAGGAAACAGAAAAGTGATCTCGTCTCTCTATCTGAGCTCAGTCCCACTCTCCCACATAAAAGGACGACATTAGGCACACATGTCTCTGAGCCAAACTATTGTCCTCCTTCTCTGTGGATGTGGGCCAACGGGGGGTGAAGCACATCCATCCAGCAGGAGGAGGTGATATAAGAGGAGCACTCCATTTCTATTCCTTTTATTTTACATGCCTGGATTTTTTCGGGGTGAAAAGGACGCCGTCACAAAAAGAATCACACAGCTTTATACATCCAGCAGTGATTCATCCGTCCGTCCGTTCCTGGTTTGTTCAAAGAGACACAAAACGACGTATCGAAGCTGAGACAATCCTTGAAGTCACCTTTTTCTTCCTTTTGTTATTTTTTACATTAAAGAGATAAAGAACAACATCATTTTTTCCCCCCCAGACTTCCTGAGAACTGGGGCCTAACAGAAAGAGATCTAGCAACAGCGCCACCTGTAGGACCCTTCTCTCTCAGACCCCCAACAGCAGCGAGAGAATCTCGCTTGATTTTCTTCTTCTCTGAATGAAGACCTTCTCGCTGCTTTTAAGACTTCCTGTTACTGAACATGAACTGAACCACTGAAACACAAACGAGACAAACGAGAAGGTTGTGTCCCACGTAAAAACCAAAGAAATGCGTGGCACGTCTTCAACCCCCCACCCCTCGATCTTAACTAACCCTAGTTACTCTGACTACAATGGTACAATCCCAAACTCCCCTCCGAGGGGGACACTTAAGACGCCCTAAAAACGCCGAGGGGCCGAGCCTCTGGGACGCTGGCTGAGGCTATCAGTATACAGATTTAAAAGTGTTCCATTTCTACAGGAGAAGAAGAAGACGACGACGGAGGGGGAGTGGGGGAGGGGGAGTGGTTGGGCTGATGGCGCTCATGAGCAGATATATTTTGGGCGCCAGTATTGAGGCTGCCGGTAGCTATCTTTACGCGGCCTACTTCTCCTCGCTGCCTGGTGGATGGCGGGGAGAGACAAGGGGTTCATGCCTGCGAACGCTAGGAACAGATCGCTGGTGGATATAGAGTACACACACTCACACCAACACAAACACACAAACATAGGTGACGCCGCAGAGAGTAGACCGACGCAAACAGAAAGGATCATGTGGAAGACGCCGCTGCTCCAGCAGTGACGGTGCTCTTTGTGTCGGCAGTTGTGTTTTATTCCTTACTGCTGGCGAAACACTGCCCCCCGGAGGAAAGACTCGTAACTGCATATATATGTGTGTGTGTGTGTGTGTGTGTGTGTGTGTGTGTGTGTGTGTGTCTGTGTGTGTGTGTGTGTGTGTGTGTTGATAGCCTCGGATCAGCCTCAGAGCAGCTCGTATTCTTTGTCACAGAGTTCCATGTGCAGCTCATGCGTCGCCACGTCGAGAATTAAGAAGCTTTTAAGGATCTAATTAACATAAATATTCAGCTCGTAGTTTAACAGAACATAAATGTCTGCTCTCAGTATTTTACTTTATGCATCACGGCTTGAAGTTACATATCTCGTCCGCCGCCCACCTGCTCAACCGAAGTCACTCTTATGCTTCTATATCGTGGTCTTGTTAGGGTCATGTGGTCTTGTTAGGGTCATGTGGTCTTGTTAGGGTCATGTGGTCTTGTTGCCATAAAGTGGTCTTTTTAGGTTCATGTGGTCTTACTGTTGTAAAGTGGTTTTGTTTCCTTTAAGTGGTTTTGTTGCCGTAAAGCGGGATCATGGTCATAAAACGGTTTTGTTGCCGTAAAGCGGTATCATTGTCATAAAACGTATCATTACAAAGGAAGCCGTGTAAAGCCGTATGAGGAGTAATAGTATCGGACTGATGTTATTGGTTCGAGAACAGAGTCTTTGCTCCTCCTGTGGTTCTGTATAGAAGCTTCAAAGGTATAAATGGCGTCCGCCTCCGTAACGACAGCAGAGGAGTTGTTCACAGAATTCTACTCAGGCCTTTAATCAGACATCTGCATAAATGTGAGGGATGGCGTGGCAGGAGTTCAGGACCGTGGTCCTCCTCTTCTAACGTTTGTCTTTATGTTCTTCAACACCTTAAAAGTCAACATCTGTTTGGGCCTCGGACCTCCCATCGGTATACAGGTGAATAGAGAATGACATAGATGTCCTCATCATTGTTACTGGATCGTCTACCTGATGGTGGGTTCTATTTAAGTGTCCCGGTAATCCATGACGGTGACCCAGTCTCCCAGCGTCCTGGAACTGGTTCCCACCGGTACAATGCAGCCATTCTCCATGCTATTATTAGCACATGTGTGTTTCCTGCAGTGACATGTCACATTCCTGCAGCCTTCCTCTCAGACGTTTATACGCCTCAGGGCTTCAGACGCCATGGTGACCTTCGAACCATTCCAGAGTTTTCCTCTTAGTCGAGTCTTGTCACTCTGCGTTCTTCCACTAGGATGGAAAAACTATGACCTTACACACCCCCAGAGTTAGTGGTCGGTGGTGCGATCCAGACTTTCTGGACACAAGTAGGCAGCTGGTACTTTCTGTGCCTCATACTCTGACTCAGGGGGGGAGGGGGGGCAGGAAGGCCATCCGGCGTAAAACCCATACCAAATCAATATGCGGAAAAGAAAACTGATTTCCAAACTGTATGGGACGGGGCTCGGGTTCACAGTACCATCGATTGAACTGTTAGCCAGCAGGGTATCGGCCTATAACTGCAAACAGATGATTTGCTGTGGCCCCAAAAAGGAAACAGCCGAACGACAAGGAAGAAGAAGAAGTCCAAAAAAAAGTGATTGTGACCTAGGATTGGCTTCACCTGCTCCTGTGAGAGTGTGCGACCTCCGACCTCTCTTCCTAGACTCGCGCTCAAAAGATGGAATGGGTCGAAGTAAAAATCCATAATGATGATGTAAGGATGGATGGATGGTTGGAAAATAAGTGACATTGCAAGTAAAAGGAAAAATAGTTTGTTCATCATGGAAGGCAGGAAGAATCCACTAATGAAGGCGGTCCATCATTTCCAGCATGATGTTAACAGGAGGGAGGAGAAGAAGCTCCTCTGAAGAACAGTTCCACCACCAGACTAAAGCGGAGACTGCCCTCTGGTGGACAAACTAAGAGCTGCACTGATGAAACTCTTCATCATGGGTTTTATTCTCCTGCTTAAATGGAGGTTAAATAAAGACAAAAACAAACAGAAAAAGAAACAGGGTAAGAGTGGAGATCAGGAGTTTAGGGCGCCTGACAAGGATAAGAATAAAACACAGAGATGTGTTTGTGTCTCCTTAGGGATGATGAACAGATAAAATACAGTTTGTCACAAACTGAAGGTCTTGTGTTTTTTTTAAATCACAGCAAAGTGATGAAGCTTCTCACTAAATGTCCTCAAGTCCAAATAAAAGACTTTAACGAGAAAAACTGTGTCAGAGCAAAGAAATATTCCCGTGGGTGGATTCAGTTTGTGCTGATCTGGACCCTCTCCAGGGGTGGAGAGGGACCCACAGAGGGTCGCCATGAGGTTATCGGCCCAGACTATAATCTTTGACTTGGAAGGTTGTTGTTTTTTAAAATCAATAGATTAAAAAAGAAAATTTAGATTTTTCCCTCATCAATAAATGTATTGATTTTTATTACGTTTAAAAAAAACTAAAATCATTCAAAATCATAACACAATTTTAAATCTATTTTGATTTCACATCTTTGCAGTTTGAAAAGGAGCAGATTTACCAGCGATCCAGGACCACAGAACTGAGTATTGATTCTGGGTTTGCATTCGTCATATAATCCGTGACTATTGGTGAGTAAATTGGGGGGAGGGGGAATGTTAAATATGGGATCCTCACCGCACCGAAGACACGAGCAGCCTCGTGGTTCTTCATCATCACAGGCTTCCTCAGACTGAGCCGCATTTTCCTTTTGGGTTTGTGTCTAACCTTTTTCTAAAGGGGGCAATTACTGGAGGTCTCTGCTGGTGATGAACGGCGTGCTAAAGCTATTAAATAAGCGCAGAGGAGCCGTGGGAGGAGCCTGGAGCCTTTTCCAATAAAAAAGGGACACGGAGTGTTCGTCAGGCTTTGTGCCGGTGAGTCCAGACAGAGACAAGAAGACGAAGAAACCGTCAAGAGACGGCAAGACTGTGATTTCAGAAAGTCCCGGCATCTGGAATTCTACAGAACCAGAACTGAAGAGAAACTGTTTGCACTTTAGTCTCTTTGTGACGACAGAAAAATGACTTTGATTCAGAGGGAATAATCTTATATTGGACTTAAAAACATCTCCTCTATGAGGAAGATTCAGAAACCACAGAACACAAGTGACCCGAGAAAGTTTCTGAGCTTTGAAAGGCCTGAAAATGTGTTGAATCAGCAAAAATCTGTCACATCAGGATGACTGAGCCGTTAAAAAGAGCTCTATTAACGTGTTAAAGAATAACTACGCCTCGGGTGGTTTAACAGGAAGCAGGCCGTCACACTTATAGGAGAAACACCCACACAAAAAACATTCATGAGAAAAGAAGAAGTAAAATGAAAATGTAAAAAGAAGAAATGATTGTTCTGGTTGGTTTCGGTACATAAAAAGAAATGACCAGAGCTTTATGATCATTTATACATTTCTTATTTAGTTTAAAAGTATAAAATACGCTGTATTAGATCATATAAACAACAAGACAGCAAAATATATTTTTCTTAAATGCATTAAATCTGACAGAACGTCCATCAGAATTACATCCATCAGAATTACATCTATCAGAATTACATCTATCAGAATTACATCTATCAGAATTACATCCATCAGAATTACATCCTGAGTCCTGACTGTCGTTCCCATGTTGGCCATGAGGTGGCACTGCAGCGTGAGTGTGGCTCCGGCTCTCACAGATTACATCCCCCATTAATGGCCGCCCTTCCTCCTTCCCTGATGCCCCACTGGCCTGCAAAATCCACAACTCGCCCACATTTCAGAAGGATTGCACGCGAGGAGCAAATCCTCGCTCTTTGGTTCCGTATTCAGGCCGATCGACACAACTTTCCTGGCGAAGGTCCCGGTGAGGCAGGAGGAAAATCCTTCAAGTCTGCTGGTCAGACCGACTTTGAGCTAAATCCGTCGGAAAAATCCGCCCAGTGAGGAGCTAGAGGAGGCGAGACGAAGAGATTTCTGCGGTCCGCTAATCCGTCAGAGCGGAGAAGGAAAGGACTTCAGTCCAGCACCGCCTAAAGGTGGTCTTCCTACCTAAACCCCCCCTGCAGCCGCAAACCTCTGCTGCATATTCTATTAGCCCGGCCGCCAGCACTAATAGAAATCATCATTCCGTCTGACACGCCAGAGAGATTATACGTTTGCAACAAATGGAGTCAGTGATAAACTTTTCTTTGACTAGTTTATTAGTCAACCCCCCCCCCCCCGTCACACGCTGTGCTGCCCCGCCCACCACCACACGTAAAATCTCCACCTGCTGGAAACCCTGAACCCGTTTATATTCAATAATCTTCAGCTGACAGCGACTCCCTCTGGGTTCTGAGCACAAACTAAAATAACTGAGACGGGCCTCTCTCTCTGACCCAGCTGGAGCCGCTGGTCGCAGAGGTCGTGGCTGAACGCGACTTAACGTAGACCTAGAGCCGTCTGCGAGGTAGACTCTGCTCCTAGATGAAGAGGATCCAGACGTCCTCCACGTCTCCAGGGCAGATTTGACCGGTTTCTCACTGCTGCAGCCTCACATGCTAAAACAGGCCAACTGACATTTTCACCCGCTTTCTCTCTCTCTGCTTATCCTTTCGTTGCTCGACCACGCTAGCCTGCAGCATGCCTCTCCACGTTTCTCGCCCTCCCCGTTTTCCTCTCTCTCTCTCTCTCTCTCTCTGCATGCGACACACACGCTCGCCCGCCATCAGCGCCGTCTTCCCAGGCTGCAGCTCTGATGGAGGAAGATGAACTAGGATCGCCTCCCTGAGATTCTACCCATGTTGATAGATTATAACACATACCAGTGTGTCAGACAGACTCAGACAGAAGGTTCTGTGTAGCTGGACTGACCAGAACCATTTGGAAATCAGTTGAATTCATTAAGAGGCCCCCCCTCTCTTACCGCCTGCTGCAGCACAAAGGATCTCTGATGAGCCACTGAGGTGATGGAAGTGGATTTTGTTTCCTCCGGAGAAAGCCAGGATAGCTTTATGCTATTTCCCTCCAACCAGTTTCCCATACATAGGTTCTACTCCGCCCAGGTAGATGCAGGCAGACCTGTGGAGCGATGGGTTCGGCCAGAGTTTCATGTAGTCCTTTTATTCTGCCCTCCCTGAACGTGAGCATTCACTTTGTTGAATAAACGGTCCGTAAATTGAGAGATAAAGGTTTCCAGGTTCAGTGTCTATGTTTACTGCCTCACAACAATGTGGGAAAATTATTAGGGCGCAATGTATTAGCTTATTGCTAACGTATATGGGTATTGTCATATACATGCTAACGGAATTAGCAATGACGGCGCAACCATTATCAAACAATTAACAAGTACATTCATATTAATGATCTCTCTTTACAGATATTTGTCACTTTAAGGATAGTTTGTTAATAAGACGCTGCTCTGAATATTTGTTAATAATAGAGAGGCGAACTACGGAGGTCCTGAAGACAACATGCAACATGATGTCATCCTAAAGATGATGTCATCCTCAACATGATGTCATCCACAACATGATGTCATCCACAACATGATGTCATCCTAAAGATGATGTCATCCTCAACATGATGTCATCCACAACATGATGTCATCCACAACATGATGTCATCCTAAAGATGATGTCATCCTCCACATGATGTCATCCTCCACATGATGTCATCCTCCACATGATGTCTTCCTCAACAGGATGTCTTCCTCCACATGATGTCATCCTCAACCAGCTGATTGGACAGAAATGAGATTCACGTGATGAAAAGAACAGCCATGCTGAATCCGAGGCCTCGGTTTCATAAACCATATCCAGTTTATGGGACTCTGGGGCCTGGATTCTGAATAATTGATAACATGACAGTCCTTTGTTTGATGAATACTCAGAGATGTCCGTGTTGATGAAGTTCCAGACTCATGACGTCTAAATCTGTGCACTCAGCTCACAGATTTGTGAGCCGTTTGTCTGGTAACCCGTCTCGGTCTTTGAGACAGAGTTCAGTCTCAAACAATAACAGCGTGTAACATGAATATTACAATGGTGTCCCTTTATGCTGGATGCACTCTAGAGATAAAACGCCCGATTTGGACCCCGCAAGGATTGGGGGGCGTGGCCCGGGTTTGAGGATTGTCTCAAATGACTATTTGTCCCAAACTTTGTCCAATAAGGGTGTGGTCTGCTACTTGCCGCGAGTCGGAGCCTCCCTGATCCCTAGACTCCTTAACCTCCAACGGACTACCAGCAGCAGCCAATGACAGCGAGCGGAGCGGGAAGCGTCAGGACCGGATGTTGCTTACTTTTACTGCGAACAGAAACCTAAACAAACCTGAACCCCGATCCAGGTGGGTTATTGAAGAAGAAGAAGATGACCGACGAGGACCCACCACTACAAATATCATGTGTGTGCTTCTCGCCGTCTGGCTAAATCGTTCGGAAGATTCTAAACCAAATAATCGGTTGAAAACGTCCTCGTGTCTCCAAGGTTTTTAAAATCGGAAAATCTGCTAGCGTGTAGCCAGCAGAAGACACACACAAACGTCCACATTTGGTAATAAACCAGGCAGCACAGCTACAAAACAAACGGATCGGAGGGAACAGAAGGTTGGCAGCTGAAGCTCAATAACTGCAAAAAAGAAAAATCTTCTGGTATTCAGAATGTATTCTCATTTTTGATGCAAACTAAAAGAGCTTATATGTTTTTTCTGCAGCCTGTCTGTGTGTTTATGTACGAGTTAGCATGCATCGCTACCAGTGAGATGGAGTTTCTAAGAGAGAGTCGACCTTTGAAGAAACTCTGAGTGAGTGTTGTTGAGTAAGAGACGACAGCGGAATGACGCGGCTCTAGTGCCTCTGTGATGTAATAACTTGGCTCTAGTTAGGTTAGTGTAACTTCTTCAGGTTATGTTCAAGTCCCCTAATAATCCTGATCTTTGGCCCAAACAGCTGCAGAGCAGGTCAACGTCTGGTTGAAAGTAAGTGTTACCAATATATGAAAACAAACGGCGGCACTATAACTTTAATCTGTGATGTTTGTGGTGAGCCACACAAAACTTTAAATGGTTTATTTTTAAGTCACCTGTTCCCTTCCTCCCCAGTCGGCGTTGTGTGCTAAACCCGCCAGAAATGCCAACATTAGCTTTCTCGGACGTTCTAGAAATGTTAAACACTGCCTGGAAGAGGACGTGCCTACAAACTGGCCCCACACACTATGAGGAGGATGGTTGGACTGGATAAAGACTATCCAAGAATCACAGGTAGAAAGTTCAGAGTTCAGTTGAATCTTTGGGTCAGAAAGTCTCCCTAACCACCATCAGATGGCGCCGACACCAACACCAGCTGTTTGGGAGGGTAGCAAGAAAAAAGGCTCTGCTGTCGTCCACACACAAGCTAACGCTGCTACAAGCTAACGCTGCTATAGTTTGACAAACACCACTGGGACGTTCACTGGAACAAGGTCAGAGGTCAGATGAGAGCAAGATTGGTGAGAAAAGCCGCTCATACCCACCGTGAAGAACGGTGGTGGATATTAACTGATTTTGAGGCATTTAACAACAACTGGCTTAAACCAACTAAACCTGCGATCAGGAGAAGATCCGCCCACAGAGGCTACGGTTAGCTTAGACATGCATGCACACATAACATAATGTTCAAAAGATATAGAAATACATCAAAGCACATTCTTTAGAGTGTCTTTAGACCAAGACTATTATTTTTTCATTCTAGCGAGTTTTTCCACGTTTGATGATTCAGTAGAAAAGCCCAACAGGGACAGAGTCTGCTAATTAACCATTGGATTTATATCTTGTGTGCATGAATGTTTGTTACTTGTTTCAATGTCCCTGAAAATGAACAAAAAAAGAAATCTGTGAGGCCGGAGGGACGATTTCCTCCAGAGAACCCGGATATTATGTCCAAATTAGAGGTCGATCGATCGATCGATCGGCGCCGGGTTGATGAAAACGTCCCATCAGCCTGACTAGAGGCCGATTTCACACGTATGTGTGTGTGTGTGTGTTTTCAGTGTATCTTTGTGTATGGAGGGGTCGGTGTGTATCTGTGTGTGTTTGTGTGTGTTTGTGTATGGGTGTGTGTGTCACTGTATGTGTGTGGGGGTGTTTGTGTTTGTGTATGGATGTGTGTGTGTCACTGTATGTGTATCTATACGTGTATGTGTGTATGTGTGTGTTTGTGTATGGGTGTGTGTGTGTGTTTGTGTATGGGTATGTGTGTGTGTTTGTGTATGGGTTTGTGTGTCAGTGTGTATGTCAGTGTATGTGTGTTTGTGTGTGTGTGTTTGTGTAAGAATGTGTGTGTGTCACTGTATGTGTATCTGCATGTGTATGAGTGTGTGTATGTTTGTGTGTGTGTGTGTGTGTGTTTGTGTATGGGTATGTGTGTGTGTGTGTGTTTGTGTATGGGTGTGTGTGTGTTTGTGTATGGGTGTGTGTGTGTTTGTGTATGGGTGTATGGGTGTGTGTGTTTGTGTATGGGTATGGTTCATACAGTGACACAGTCCAGGTTCACACAGTGAAACAGTCCAGGTTCACACAGTGAAACAGTCCAGTTTCACACAGAGAAACAGTCCAGGTTCATACAGTGAAACAGTCCAGGTTCACACAGAGAAACAGTCCAGGTTCACACAGTCCATCCACGTCTGCATGTTAATTCTAACATCTTTCAGATAATAATGCACCCATGGGTGGCTTCACAATTTGTGTCACGTAATTAATGACTTGACCGTCAGTAGCATCAGGCCATGAAATAAACCCCCCACCCTCTCCACCCCACCCTCTCCCCTCCCCTCCAGCACATGACAGAACCTCAGGACCCCAACAACAGTGGGGTAACCTCTTCCCTCTAGAAATAAGGTTTTAGGACTGGCTCAAACCTTTTCACACAGACCCCCTCCCCTCCCCTCCAGCACATGACAGAACCTCAGGACCCCAAGTCCAAAAACCAGAACCAGTAACAAGAGTCATGCAGGGGGGGGGGGGGCAAACCCTGGAATACTGACTTCCTGCGCCTGCGTGGTGATGAATGATTGACATGATGATTGACATGATTCGTCTGCAGGACTCAGAACAATTTGACAAATACAAGAGATATCAGGTGATCACCACCTGGGACAAAGGCCAGGAACAGGTGCATCTTTTCTTTCAACCACCCCAAGTCAAAAAACTAGTCGGTACTGGAACTAGACAAGTGTAAGGAATCTGAGGAGCTGCTGACATGCGTGGTACCGAACGTCGAAGGAGCAACTTCCGGCACATATGCGCCACTTTGATCAGGATGCATTCACCAGGCGTCATCCCTGCAGGACGGAGACCACCAGAAACAAGGCTCTGACAAATCCCAGAAAAGTTACGTAATCAGGCGATACCGACTAGAACCGGGTCACCCCTCCTCTTGCAGCCTCAGGTCCAGAATCCAGAACCAGAGAGGGGACGAAAGATGAAGAACTGAAGGAAGACGTGGATGCAAATGTAAAAAAATAGCAACTTCCTGCACACATATGCGCGTGTGATGAGAACGCATCCACCATATGTGCGCAGCGCAGACGCACGCTGCATGCAACCACCCCTCCTCACCCTCCTCATCCTCCCCATCCACCTCCAACGGCTCACCTCCGGTTGGGTCCCGCTCTGTCCTTCTTCCCCTTCGGCCTCCTCTTCCTGGCCTGGATGGCCATCACTGCCGGGGAGAGGTTGCGATCATCCACGGGCAGGACCGACCGGGAGGGGGGAGAGAGAGACAAACATCATCAAGCTGTGGAACTGGCGTGATTTCTACTCAACCGCCGGCTCGCGCCTCAAACAGAACCGACAGCGCGGAGAGAGGCTGAGGGATACGCACCTTTCCTGGAGCTCATGTTTCCTCCTCTTCCCCTCAGCAGGAGCAGCTCGATCACAGCCCAGATCTCTCCCTCACACTCCAACCTCTGCCGACACACGGACACGCGCTCCCTCTGTCGTCTGAGGCCGGAAGTCGCGTGCAGCTCCGACTCAATATACCCATCCGACAGAAGTTCCTTCTCTTTGACTCCCGACCATTTAATAATAATAATAATACATTTAATTAAACTCATAGACCTCTGATGCGACAGTGGAACAATAATACATTATTAAATTATATTATTGATATTTAAATATATTTTTATATATATATCTTTGCCTCTCTTCTCTTTATATTTGTCTGCACGGTTTTCCTATAGTTACATATGTTTAACATAGTTAAATGTTAAATGTAGTGTTTTTAATCTTATTTAAATATATATATATTCTATATTTATATATATATTTTTTTTTAATATTAATATATACAAATATTCTATATTTTTTATATTTATATATATATTTATTTTATATTTATATTCATATTTATACTTAAATATATTGGTATATTTATTTATTTTTAAATATTAATATATATATATTGTATGTATTTTTTATATTTATGAATATATTTAATTTTATATCCGTATTTATATTTATACTAATATATATATTATATTTACATTTATGTGGTATATGTATGTAACTATTTTCATATATTTATTTATATAGAGAGAGACTTATATTCATATATATATATATAGAGAGAGAGAGAGATTTAATTTTATATATATATATATATATATATATATATATATATAGAAAAATATAAGCTATTAAGAAAATATGTTTGAAATACTTTTTGAGATAAAGCTCCCCCTAGTGTCGGAAATATGCAACTGTCCTTTCCCAAAATCAATCCAGTTCTATGTCCATTAAATTTTTACCAGGTGAACATGACCACAACCTTTAGGGGATACAAATATAAAGATGTGAACTAAAATGATTTTTTTATGTTTGGCTTGTAAGTGTGTGCTTGTTGGACTGTTGGACTGTAAGTGAAAAGATCTCAACAGTGAGAGAAGGTTTGACTAAATCCACCTCCGGGAGTTTATCCATAACAGCAGTCTTGCTATCAAGCACTGATTCACAATCATTTTTCAATAAAGTGCTCTTTCTGAATCAATACTTGGTCTAGCTTGGGGCCAAAATTCATTTAATCTAATAATTACAAAACATTTACCACCTGGTAGGTCCGGTCAGGAAATACACGTATTGACCACAATACACCGGCGCCGTGGCTTAGATGGTTAAAGCGCCTGTCTAGTAAACAGGAGATCCTGGGTTCGAATCCCAGCGGTGCCTTTTCATGACAATTGAACGCATGAGCGAACTAGTGACGTCATATGTGCGTAAAACCCTCCAATGACGGTTCTCCACGTGACTGAAATGTCATCTTTGGTTCTGTTAGTATGTTTATAAACAACGTCGTTACTAAACAGGATAATAAGGTGAACTTCATAGTGGAGGTCCGTAAGAAAATATATACTACAAATGATCATTCGTTTAAATGTCATCATTACAAGAAAAATGTTTATTGATCTTTATCCCATATATCTTTCATATCAAATCACGGAATTGATACACTCAGTTTAAAATCTTAAAGATTGACTTCTTTAGCTTTTATCTTCTTATTAAGTTCGTTGTGTTTGTTCGCAATTATATTTTCTTAAATTTCCTATTTTGTTTATCAATAAGGCATTAAATGGCTCTAGTTGCAGATAGAAACGTGCTAAATTAGTATCTTCTCCAATCTAACTATGTTCTTAACTTCATATTATTCCTCATGCTCTTCATCGTTTTAATTATTATTTAGTTTCTTCTACCGTTCTTTATTTAAATTATAATAATATTCTTCTCCTCTCTAATTCCATGATTGACAGTTTCCTTCACCAACTCTTTCCGGTGGGAGGGCTCGGAATTGGATCGGTTTCCGGTACCAACCGCACACACACACACACAAACACACGTGTGAGGAGAAAGCTGGCTGTGTTCATAGCTGTCCGGGCTGTTGTGAACATCACCAGACCATTACCTGTTCGGTAGGTTAACATTCATTTTTGGTTTGCATAAAGAGCGTTTATGGATTATCTACACGGACGTGTTAGCCCAGCTTAGCCGTTAGCATCTCAGCCATAGCTCAGTGATGCTAGCCGCTGGTGACCATAAGGTAACAGGACAGAACCCGTGCGTCTATCGTCATTAACAACTCTATGTTTTGTCGTGTGTTTTAGTTTTGGCCTCCTTTGCTGCCCCGTTAAAAGGTCTTTACCAGTGTTACACAACTCTGTCAACTCCTGTCCGCCTCATATCAACAAACAGTAAGTCAGCATCATTTTTCTTTGCTCCTTCGTATCACTCTTTCAGTATCAGCACTTTAAATTACCCTCTACAACTAAAGAATATCAATGTCATTATATTACACCTTATCTTAAAAGTTATTCCACACAGATTTGTGGGATATGCAAAGACGGACTCTCCACCAGGACCAGTTGGATATACAGTAGACCCAAAAATGGGATTTTGGCTGCAAAATACTATCTACATGCAGATATTACTGCCTTTGGCAGTGACATCAACCTGTTTTTATTTCAAAATCAAACATTGTGCACAGTAAAAAAATTAAAAAAGGACCTGGTTGATGCATTAAAAGTCTTAAAATAACATGTGTACAGTTGACCACCCAGCACAATTGTGGCTCTTTTGGAACACAACAGATTTGAATTGCTAGTAGGAATCTGCATTTCAATAAAAGAAATGCAAATAGTCACTCTACTGCTAACCCACCAAATACTCACACAAACACACACATACAAATTCTAAAGTGAGAGGATTTAAGCACCATATATCTCTCACTTATTACTCAGAGGAATCTGTAATAACAGGAAACCTGCCACAGTATGATTCAGCTATAAGTCCCTCCATGAACGAATGATCCGAGCCCATTTATCGAAGCTCGCTTAATGGATTTGCATCTCGCATGCATTCATCGTATAGTTTGTGAAAGCTTTTAAATAAGGTCTTGAATAACAAAGTGTGGTGTTTTTTTTTTTAGTTCCTGTTTGGCTCTGATGGCTGAGTCAGAGCCCATCGCCTTCCAGGCGGGAGAAAAGAGAGGCTGTTCCGACGTTGAAGAGGAGGACGCACCGTCAAAGAAACCCAGAGTCGAGGGTGATCAAAAGAATGGAGCACCTACTAACCAAGAGGAGAAGGCGGAGCCAGAGGCTAAAGAGGGTGATGGAGAGGAGGCGGAGGTGGAGACCTTTGCTGATATGATGAAGCATGGACTCACTGAGCTTGATGTTGGCATCCTGAAGTACGTCAGCGACCACGAGGGCTTCTCAGGAATCCTGAAGGAAAGGTTGGTCTGCAACCGAGTGAAAAATAAAACTTTAAACTTTGCACTCTTTAACAACTAACATCTTCTTGTTGTTTCTCAGATATTCTGATTTTGTTGTGCATGAAATCAACAAAGAAGGCAAGATTGTTCACCTGGATGACCTCGCTGTCCCTGCAGAGGTAAGATGTTGGTTTGGTGCAGCATCAGCAGTGATGAAGGCGTCGTATCGGTACGTCCTGGTGGACTTCCAGCCCTCACCTCCGGTCATGAGCTCCGGGTAGTGACGGAAAGAATTAGGTTGCAGATACAAGCAGCTGAAATGAGCTAACATTAGCTGCTGACCGACTGAATCTCCCCATCCCGACCCACTGAGCCCTTGGTTCTGAGCCGGGGTTAACTTCATTGTTACGGCTTGGTTGGAACCACATCTCTTTTTTGATATTTCCTTCTAATGTTTTGGTCGTGTGTTTCTCCTGCGTCAGGAAATCGTAGAAGCTCCGGAGCAGCCGATGGACTCGGATGTTCTGACTGAGGAGCAGAAAAAGCAGCTCGGGGATCTTCAACTCTTCAAAAACAAGGAGGACAACGTCACTATTGAGGTGAGCTCACATAAGCTGTTGAGGAACAACGGCGAAAGCGTTGGGTCGCCTGAGGAGCATAGGAGGTTAAAAGCTAACGCTAGCAGAGCGGCTAACGCTAGCGGGAGCTTGGAACTCCCTGCTGCGACTGAACGTGGCTCACAATATTTTATTTTCACGTCGAAATGTCCTACAGTTGGTTTAAGAAACATACGGCAGGGAGGACGGAGGGTACATTCATCCGACAGGGCTAAAACACATACACAATGTCCACCAGCATCGTTACTTCCACTGCAATCCTTCAAAATAAGAGCACTCATACATTACTCATTATGATTTTTAAACGTTTAAGATAAAAATAGGATTCGGCTGCTCAGACTTTATAAAAAATTGGTGTCACCTCTAGTTGATGCCATTACTGAAATACCTGATTACTTATTACTCTCTCAACCCGCGCAGGTGATGGACGACACGAAGGAGAAGCGGACGCTGGTCCACAAAACCATCAAGACAGTGTTTCCTGGTCTGGAGACGAAGACAGAAGAGAAGGACGGACGCAAGTTCATAGTTGCCTACCACGCTGCCGGGAAGAAAGCTCTAGCAGGTTGGTGTGATGTCAGCCTTAAAGGAACAGTTCACCCAAAAAAAAATCAGTCCACAAAACCTTTCAGAAGAAGAGGGCTCATATGGGCCAACTGTGTCCACATCCTCCCAGATCCCTCACTGGTTTGAAGAGGGCGCTAAGCTAAGAGCGTGCGTGCATGTAGCTCCTTTGTAGCACTGAGGTATGCAGAGATCTTGAGTTCTCTTGGTTATGTTTAATTTTGCATGCAAATACATCCCAGCATTTCCACCTACTACAGACGAGATGTTTGCAAACTGCAGAGATTATCTCAGATAAAGGGTTTGAATAACAGCTTCTCCTCTCAGAGCTTTTGGAGACTTGGCTTGTGCTGAACGACTTGTATGGGTCATTAGCAGTTAATAAGGTTAAAAAAAGAAACGATATAAGAAAGGCGCTGCTGCTGAAGTGGAGTCCCTGCTTGTGCATGTGCATGACCCAGACACTCGCATGAGTCTTGACTCTTAAATGTTTTTAAACTATTTATATAGAAGCGTTATTATTTTTCACTGAAGTGGCCTGGTTTAGTAAATGCAGTAAACAACAGTAACTAGAGCCTCGCTGTCACGGCGACGCCTCACTCCTCCCACAGGCCTTTGCATGAGATCTCATAACTTGACGGTTTATGTTCCTTTGGTCCTTAAACGCCTCTTTCTCAGTAACGTTATTTTATCCTCCTTCTGCTCTTCTCTGATGGATAGAGGTCAGAACAGCCGCAGGTAAGAAACTTCTTCTCCACTCGCCACAGGAAGGAAGTCCTCAGTCACATGGAGAATGATGTCGCTGGTTTGATTTTGTTTTGTAACTAGACCGTCTGCGACTGCAAGTGAACAAAGTAAACATAACGTTGTGTCGACAGTATTATTTTTTTAAACTCGCCCAGTGAGGGAAATACGATATCGTAACTGTTTTTGTAAAGACGCTCCTTTAGTGATTCAATTATCAACAATCAGAGTAAATAAAATATGATCTATATAAAATGGATCTCCTCGGGTAAAAGCCCCACGGCTCTACTTCTACTTCACCCACAAGAGCGTTGCCTGTTCCCACATGAGGTTTATCTTGTTCCCAAAACATTTTCATCTTGTTCCAAAAAGACGATCATCTCGCTCTAAAAAAAATTAACCAACGAAATGTTAACTTGTTCCCAAAGGATGATAACTTGTTCCCAGATGATGAATACATTGTTCCCACAGATTTATTATCTTGTTCCCACAAGATGATAATTTGTTCCCAATTTACGATTTATAATCTTTGGGAACAAGATAATATCATTTTTGAAACAGATGTTAACTTGTACCTGCAAGAAGGGTGTTCCCAAAAGACAATCACTTGTTCCCAAGCAATAGCTGCCTGCTTCCATAAAATGATTATCTGTTCCCACAAGAAGCTAGCGTCTGAAAGATGATAAGTAGATGAAAACTTTTTTTTCCCACAAGATAGTAACCAAGATAATAACCTGTATTCAAATTTATTTGCTCCAAAAGATGAAGATTTGTTCCCTTAAGACAATAGCTTGTTCACAAAAGAAGCTCGCGTCCAGAAGATGTTGACTTGTTCCCACATGATGAGAACTTGTTCCCACAATAAAAAACCTAGATTGGAACAGGACAATTAGTAGCATTTCTTTGTTTCTGTTTTTTTTACAGGTAACCGTGTAGAAATATTTCATCTGCTTTGTAATACGTGGAATTTATGAGTGTTTTTGTGTTTTGGAAATTTTAGTTGTAATTTTCTTCCGTATTTCAGTACAAACTTTTTTTTCTGTTTCCATTAAAGCACCGCGGAAACACTTCTGGCCCAAAAACCGCGGCAGTTTCTGCCACTTTGTTCTGTACAAGGAGAACAAGGACACCATGGACGCCATCAACGTGTTGTCAAAGTTCCTCAGGTGGGAAAAATCCTGATGATAACATTCTGAATTTGTCCACCTCAAAACTTCATGGAGCATCAATGGTACATGGATCTGTTTCTCCCCAGGCTTCGACCCAACATGTTCTCCTACATGGGAACCAAAGACAAGCGAGCCGTAACGGTGCAGGAGATCGCGGTGCTCAAGTGAGTGTGTGTCTCTTTAATGGATGGAGGCTCTGCCCCTGAGATGGTTGTACGTGAGCTCAGCTGTGGACGTGGCCTCTGCTCAGCGCTGCAGATGTTCCTGCCGTCTCCAAGCAGAAGATCTCTGGTGGGTCGTTACACAGGATCCCTAACTGAACACACCCCTCCCTCCCCGTCCCCTCAGGATCACAGCGGAGCGGCTGGCCCACCTCAACAAGTGCCTCATGAACCTCAAGGTGGGAAACTTCTGCTACAAGAACCACCCTCTGAAGCTGGGGGAGCTGCAGGGGAACCACTTCACCGTGGTCATCAGGTCAGCAGATGGCGCTCATGTTCCTACAGTGACCTCTGTTAATCCGTCATCCTCACAGATTACATCATACGACTAAATCCTACGCTGTCAACCCCAGCAGCACCGTTATATATCTGAGAAAAGCCCCCAATCCCCCTGCATTGTACAGGCAATCCCCCTGTTTGAACCCCTTAAATTAAATGTTAAGTAATGTCACCAAAGCAGTGTGTTTAAATGAAAAAGCTCCCCCTAGTGGGTAAAATAAGAATACAACAGTAAAAGGTGATGCATACAATCGATTCATATCCATCAAGTATGGACTTAATGAGACTCCCAAATGAAAGCAGGTCACATGACATACCGCTGCTCTGGTTGGAGGGGGTTATTACTAGGTCCCGATCTCGATGAGTTCTGTCGTGTTTTACTCTAATAGTTCATATTTTACTCACTAGGGGGACATTTTGACGAAACACAGTTTTACTTACATTTATTTTAAGAGGTTCATTAAGGGGATTGTTTGTACAACGCAGAGGGAGTGGGGGCTTTTCTGGGACATAATGGCCCTGACTGTGTTTGTATAAACTGCGTCCTGTGATGTCATCACTTTGAGCTGAGCTCGCCAGCACGACTCATGAGCTTTTTATCTGTGCGTCAGGAACATCTCCGGCACCGACCAGCAGGTCAGTGAGGCGCTGACTTCCCTCCGAGACACGGGCTTCATCAACTACTACGGCATGCAGCGCTTTGGCACCACGGCGGTGCCCACACAGGAAGTAGGCAGGTGAGGTCATCACACGCAGATACCGACAGACGTCACTAGGACCGTGGGCTCACGTCTTTCCTCCATCTGTTTGGGCGTAGGGCCATCTTGAAAAACAACTGGAAGGAGGTGGTGGATTTAATCCTGAAGCCTCGTCCTGGAGGTAAGACACGTCCGTAGTTCCACGCCGGCGCTCTGTGGCGCCCCTTCTAACGCTCCTCCGCCTTTGATGCTTCCTTCAGCGGAGAAGGAGTTCATGGTCCGCTGCCGAGAGGAGTGGGCCAAGACTCAGGACCCAGAGGCGGCCCTGAAGAAGCTGCCCAACAAGCGCTGTGTGGAGGGCCAGCTGCTGCGAGGCCTGTCCCAGTATGGCAAGAAGAACATCGTCACTGCGTTTGGACTGGTTGGTTCTTGTTCAACGGACATCCATTAACTGAGTGATTTAAAGCAGGCTCCTCCAGAACCTCAGGAACCCGTCTATGAATAATCTTCCCACTGACGGATCACTTATTCCCATGTTTGTGTCTCTCTCTGATGGCTGACTCTCCTCGTTCCAGATTCCTCGTAACAACCGTCTGATGTACATCCACAGCTACCAGAGCGTGATCTGGAACACCATGGTGAGCCGCAGGATTGACGCCTTCGGCCTGAAGGCTGTGGAGGGCGACCTGGTGCTCAAAGGAAGTGAGTTCACCTCTTTCTCAGCGCGCGTCTGTTTTAAGATCATGTGAAACGCGGATTTTGTTCCTTAACTTTGACCAATAGTTTGTTAAACACCAGATATTACTGAAAGATGAGTCCCCAGCAGCAGCAGCTAACGTTAGCACGCCTGACGCCATTGCTGCAGCTAATGTTGTCACATCCACAGCCACTGTCTCAGCTACTGTTAGCATGTCTGCAGGCATTGTTTCAGCTACTGTTAGCATGTCTGCAGCCATTGTTTCAGCTACTGCTAGCATGTCTGCAGGCATTGTTTCAGCTACTGTTAGCATGTCTGCAGCCATTGTTTCAGCTAATAATAGCACCTCTGCAACCGTTGCAACTTTACATAAAGAAAAAACCCCAACCCTTGTCTCTCTTGTTCCTGTAGCTGCAGCACACGCGCTCTCTGCAGAGGAAGCCGCTAGCTGCTCCATCCAGGACATTGTGATGCCACTTCCTGGCTTTGATGTCATCTACCCGTCCCATCACGGTAGGAAATGGCCATTTTTAAAGTTAGTCTTTTGCAGGTCAGACAGATGTGAAGAACATGGTTGGATGGTTGAATCTGCTCTTCTGAGCCGCATCAGGTCACATGGATGAAAACATAAACAAACCTGCCGTTGGATGTGAGACGGGAGTAAAGTGAGACAATGACCGTCGTGTTTGTGTCTCTGTGTCCAGTGGGGAAAGGCTACAGGGAGCTGCTGACGGCAGACGGGCTGGACATCGACAACATGAGACACAAAGTGAAGGACTATTCTCTGGCCGGAGCCTACAGACGCATCGTCATCAAACCGTCTCACGTCAGCTGGTCAGCAAACGCTTAAACACGAGAGTCACGTCTTCACTTCTGTGGAACTGTTTGAACTCTTCATGGGGTTGTGACGGACCCTCTGTCCGTTCACTCCAGCACAGATTTAGACTAGCATGGTTTGACTCAGCACTAGCCTGATTGGACTCAGTTTGACTCAGCACTAGCCTGTTTGGACTCAGTTTGACTCAGCACTAGCCTGTTTGGACTCAGTTTGACATGGTTTGACTCAGCACTAGCCTGATTGGACTCAGTTTGACATGGTTTGTCTCAGCACTAGCCTGATTTGACTCGGTATGACATGGTTTGACTCGGCACCAGCCTGATTTGACTCTGTTTGCAATGGTTTGACTCAGCACCAGCCTGATTTGACTCAGTTTGACATGGTTTGACTCAGCACTAGCCTCCCTTGGAGGCGGGACTCTGCTGTGACTCAGGACAAGACACGTGAGATGTTTTCTTTTTGACTGGGGACTTTAGTGTTGAGACTGGAGACTCCTTTCTTGGCTGATGTTGCCGTTTACTTCTCATGGATTGCTTTTATTCCTGGTCTGACCTTTGACCCGGCGTTTTGTCTGCAGGGAGGTGATTCAGTATGACGACCCCAGGATCTCACTGGTCCACAATGACTTTGAGAAACTGGAGAACAAACCGGCGCCTGTCTTTAACAAAGGTAACGTCTCCTCTGGAGATTTTTTTAATGTATATATTATAAATATTAATATATTTTATTTATGTATTCATGTTACATTTTATAAAATGGACATCTTTCTTTTCACTCACTGATTTCTTCTCGTTGGCCGACAGAGGGGAAGTTCCGCGCTCTGCGGATGGAGTTCTCGCTGCCTCCCTCCACCTACGCCACCATGGCCATCAGAGAGGTCCTCAAGCTGGACACCAGCATCAAGAAACAGACGGAGCTCAACACCACCTGGCTCAACTGAGACCAGAACCCTGACCGGGTCGGACCGCCACCGCTGCTGCAGGCGTGCCCTCCAGCCACTGACTGTCACAAGTGTTTTTTTTAGGCGAGGGTGGGAAAGACGGAGTTCCGAGCGAACACCGAACCTTTCCTTTGGAACACAAAGAGAAATGATTTCTCACCTCGAAGCTTCTTTTTTTTTTATAGTGTTTTACTTGAGCTACTTGTGTTTTTGTCTTTATACAGAAAATAAGTTGTTTTTGTTGTTTTAGCGGTGATGTGTGGAAGAAAAGAATCATGGAGAGATAAATTAAAAGTTTATAGTCTTTCTGTTCTACAGAAGAAAAATGACCTGCTGTCACACATTAAATGTTCATTTACTTTTATTAAAAGCCCCTCCCCTATTTTAAATTCTACTCAACTGTGTTTTATGAGGGAGCTCTCATCGAAGATGACTCCCATCTTCTTCACGTTGGTGCCGGAGGCCCAGATAATTCTTTTATTGGAGCTTCTCTGAAGGAAGTCAAAGAAATTACTGTTCATCCAGGCTTTTATGTCCTAAGGACAAGAATGGCTAATAAACAGTAAAACCCGGTTAGTTTGGTCGATGAGCCGGGCTTTCATCTACAGTATAAACTTAAACCACGTCTCTGCCGTACCTAAAGAGTTCTTTGATGGATTTGCATAGATCCATTCTCTACATTGTTAAGATGGTTTTATCTCGTTTTTACAGCTTTGATGATTTCATTCTATTTGAATCCTCTTGTCGGTACCGAGATAAAGTTCTGCTGAAGGACCGGTAAATGTCGGACTGACAGAGAAACCAGTTGGCTGCTGGCGATGAGATACAACATCGTCATCATCAACCGTCAGGAATTATAATGAACAAAGTCACAGAGTGAAACTTTTTAATTCAGTAATTCATATTCTACAGAACCATCATTCGGTCAGACGGTTCATCATCGTGGTTCTGTTCTTTGAATCTGAACTCTTTGGTGGTTTGTGAAGCAGCCCATGTTGATTTAAACAGAAACGTTCTTCTGTAAAAACACGATATATTTGACCCCAATCTGTCCCTGATGACATTTTCTGTTCTGTCACTGTCTTTCATTATAGATCTTTTTAAACCAGAAACATTTAAGAAGAGAAAATAAGGAAAATTTAAAAGTCTCACATAGAAATGTTTTCTGAGATCAAAAAAGTTTCCTTAAAACTTTCTTCATATATATGAACATATATATCATGTGTATATATTATATATGTATGTATACAGTGTGTGTAAATGTGGCAGTAATCTGACGATAAGCAGAATCTGAAGGGTCAAAGGTATCCGATCATTTTAGCCGAAGAAGTAAACGCCTGTTCAAGTAGTAGTAAAGTTTTTAATTTTAACGTAAAAACACTTTAGTGCCGTTTCCTCATTGGAATATATGTAAATCTTTTTTAGAGCATCGAGATCAGCTGCAGGCGATAGGATCTTTCAGTTTGAGATAACTTCATCCTGTTTCCCTCTAACTGTGGAGAAGATCTGAGGTTCAGCAGCAAACTTCTGATTCATTCAGCAAAGTGACGTCATCAATGACTCAATGGCTACTGGGAGGCAAACAGTTGTCGTAGAAGATCTGGAAGGTGCTGCTGACGTAGGTCACCTTCTTCAGGAACTCCTCCAGCTGCTGCACCGACACCTCCTGGACTTTGATGTTCTCCCTATCGTTCAGCCAATGAGCTGCGAACGCGGGAAACTTGGAGCGCTCCGAGAACGGCGCGTTGTGGTCGTAATCGGTGCAGCAGTACGCCGACCAGAAGAAGGTGGGGACGCCGAGGCGGTTGATGTTATGGCGACGAATCATCTGCCCCGAAGTGGTGACCCCGGTGACCAGGTGGGCGGTACCTCGGCAGTAGTTGTTGAGGCGCCTGCGGATGTTGTGGTTGTGGGTCTTCCAGGAAGCCATGCTGGGCTCCCGCACTTGCGGGACCACGTTTGTGAGGGTGTAGGTGGAGGCTTTGTCGTCGGGGTGGGCCTGGTGCTCGTCCGGATTCAGCTGACCGCGTTCAAATATGAAGCTGTCGGAGTAGTCGTCCAGAACCGCCTGAGCGTCCTCGAAGCTGCTGTGGGAGTTCTCCAGAGGGAACGGCTGCATCTCTCTGGAGCCAGACGCCGTGGAGAGCTGGAAAAAAAACAAACGTCTTTGTTCAGACCGACGGATCCCGCAAAGAAAAGATGGAGAATAGGTCCAGATCTTACCTGAGGTTCGTACATCCAAGGCACGTCCACCTTCTTGGAGCCGTCGGAGCGCTTGAAGGTGTAGGCGGAGTAGACGGGGATGTGGTTGAAGGTGTCGTACAGGCTGAAGAACCGCGGGCCGCCCTTGTAGAAGTGGCAGATCTTCTTGAAGAGGTGCTCGTCCAGCCCCCGGGGCAGCGTGCCCATGTACAGGAAGCGTTTGCACTCGGGTGAGAGTTTTTCCTGCACCTCGGCGCCGGCCATCAGAACCAGAAGAAAAAGGAGGAGACCTCCTCTGCAGACAGTCATGACCAAAGGTGCAGCCGGTCCGGATCCCTTTGAAGAAGTGTCATGCTGCTTCCTGGACTTCTGACTTCACCTAATCTTCCCCTCTCTTGCATATTATGCAAATGCTTATCGTTTTCATGACACGTAGGCAAACTGGTCCAACGCACCGGGGACCAGAGAAGATCCCAAAGCTCCTGCAGAACCTGGATAACTCTGGCTGCTTAGATCTCTTAGGATACGCCTCCAGACCCCCAGACCCCCAGACCCCCAGACCTCCAGACCAGAGGAGGGACCTTTGTCATAAATAAGCAGATAGGTAAATGTTTAAAGAACCTCCACGCCTCGACTGTGAGCTGAAACTTAGAGCAGTGACTCTGCAGAGAAATACTGATAATGTCCAAAGACCTTATCAGTATAGGTCTTTGGACATTGGAAAAAAAAAACGACTTCCGTCAAAGTAACAAATCAAGATGGAACCGGGTTCGGTCTTAAGGTGAGACTGAGCCCAGTTCAGTCCCGCCTTAACGCCAACCAACTCTCTGAGGATCCCTCAGATACGCTGTAGCCGCTCGTCTCCTGCACATTCCACTTCAGTGTCTCTGTTCAGCCCACTGAGCCCACACCTCCACCTCAAATGCAAAGCAACTCCGACATTCGTGAAGGAATCTACAGAAAATTTTCCGTAACTTCAGCTACAGGTGTGTCTCGGCGTAGATTTTTATCTGTGCATGTTTTTTTTCTGTTTCTTTTAAATCTTTATATTTCTTATGTTTCATGCCGAGACTAGTACCAACTATTTAAAGAACAAACAGGTATAGTTTGATAAGTGTTATTTCTTGTCTGTGGTGGTGTGGTATGATGTCATCAGGACGCCGCGTGGGCGTTATCCCTGAGGTCAGACGCAAACATCCCATCTGCCTGTGATCGAGCTTTTATTGTTGTTTATTGAAGGACGCATCAGTTTAACATGTGATCATCACTCGTACCGCAGATTTACAGACGTGATGTTCGTGTTTGGATCACGCCGCTTCCCTCGGCGCTGCAAGGCCCGGTCTCACAGGCAGCACCGTCCCTGTGGTTCTTTCACGGCAGGTCCATGTTCTCATCGGTCAGCGTGGTTCATTAGAGTTCTATCAGGCCGGGGCGGACATGTTGGATCGCTGAGCATCAGAAACTCCTGACCTCCCTGGTTCTGATCTGTCGGCGTCGTCTGGCAGGTGGAAACCGACCAACCGGGTCATTCTCTCTGGCCTTTGCTGCAGATGGTGTCAGTCAGACACAGACTGTACTAGTACCACCACACGGATCTGGTCCTGCTGGGCGGCGTGGAGCGCTGCCCGCTCCTGCTGGTGGACCTGAATCGTGAGATTCGTACATGCAAACTGATGGTTCCTTATGAATGGGTGAAATCTGTCGATCAGAGAATGAGTTCCCTTCAGGCGCCGGATCTGATGACTTCTTCTTCTGTCTCCTCGGCCCGTGGCTTGCTGTGTGTCCAATCAGGAAGTGGATCAGAACATGACGTGAAGAATTATTTTTATTTTCATTATTGATTTGACTCTATCATTCATTCACTCATTCATCCAGTTGGTCACTTTTATAGACTATCTTTGATGGCCCTTCCAAAATGATTTTTTAATGTGTCGATGTTTTTACGATCAGATATCTGATAAGCCCCCAATCCCCTGCGTTGTATAAACAATCCCCCTGATTGAACTCCTCACATGAAATCTGAAGTTACGTCTGAAAGAGTGTTTTTTAATAAAAAAGCCTAATGGGAGTAAAATCTGATAAATACCAGAGAGAACGCTGGAGAAGTTATGACGCAGAAAACTTTCTTCTGTGTTTGGGGCTTCCTTCCTTCCTCAACATTTTCTCCATGTTTAGTTTACTTTACACTTCCTGTCATTGGTTGTCTTGTGATCTGGTTTCCTGTTCCTGTACTTTCTCTCTCCCTCTCTCAGCATCTACTCTCTCTCTCATTCCCGTTGACCTTTAAAACTCCTCAAGGGCGTGTTTGTCGTTCATTTATTCATTAAATACACAATGTTAATGTTACTAAACATATACTTCTTTACTGAAGAGAAGTCTGTGTACTCAATGCTGCACGCACACACATAACACACACACACATCAAACAACACACACACAACAAGCACACACACACACACATCCAACACTGTCACACACCAAACAACAAACACACACAACAGTCATGTAACATCACACATACAACAAACAAACTCACACACAAACACACACACACATAACACACACACACATCAAACAACACACACACAACAAGCACACACACACACACATCCAACACTGTCACACACCAAACAACAAACACACACAACAGTCATGTAACATCACACATACAACAAACAAACTCACACACACAAACTCACACACACATACAAACACACACACACACACACACACACATACAAACACACACACACTTAGAATAGCGGTTTTGTTTTCTGGATTTATTTCTTTAAGACAAAACTGCGTTCTGAATCATGAAATCTGATTTATAAGATTAGAGAAATGTTGATAACTTTATGAACTTATAATCATTCTAATGTCTTTATCTAAAGGACTTTATCTCTGAAAGTTTTCAGGCCATAATCTCTCCGCATGTTTCTGATTGATGAAGTCTATCTCCTATATTTCACATTTTACTCTAATAGTTCATTTTTACTCTCGTTGGGGAGACTTTCTACAAAAACACTGTCGACACAACTAACATTTCATTTGAGGAGTTCAATCAGGGGGTTTGCTTGTGCAACGCAGGGGAACCGGAGACTTTGTGGAGCCATAATGTGACTAAATATGATCAAACCTGAGAAGAACCTTTGAGTTAAGAGTAAATGAAAAAATAAAGGGTTAACACGACAGTTGAGCTTCTAAAATAATCTGTAGAGATCCATCTGGTCTTACGTTATTTACTATTTGATATTAACTTCTGAGGAAGTCATGTGGAAAGGGTTGTTGAGAAGGTCCAAGTGTTGGGTCAGACTTACCTCAGTATTCCAGCTGGACCTGGAGGTTGTCCTTCTCTGGGAGGAACTGCATGTCCATCTGGACTCAAGAAAGATGGAGAAACTGTTAGAGGTCTAGAGGTCTCCACAGGCAGACCTTCAGACCAGCACTAGAAGCCCCTACCGTGTGCCGGACCCACCTTCTCGATCATCTCCATTCTGCTCAGAGGAGTGCAGAGCTGCTCCAGAAGTTGCCTCTTTGCAGAGTTCAATGAAGAACTCAACCTTGAACAGACATGAAGACATCGTGGAAGTTAATACTAGATCAATGAGGTTTTCTCACACAAACCAACCGGCGAAGGTCTCGTCTTCAGGTTTCTCTTCCTGTCATTTAGAGACCTTCAGTCAGTCATGCTGCTCAAACACCCAGGCTGGACCGCCGTAATGGGTTGTACTTAGACGGGCCTCACAGAGAGACCAGACCGATATCCAGATCGCACTTTGAAGGGACAAACAGAAGACGCCAGACTCCAGACCAGCCCTCCTATCTTCTTCTTCTTCTTCTTTCAGCTATTCCCTTCCGCAGTTGCCTCCTCTTTGCATCCAAAGTTACCGTCGGTAACCTGATCCGTCAATTTCTAGCAGCCTAATGTTCCGGGTCGACTTACTGACAGCTCCGAACTTTGGAAGGATCCGATTTTCATCATCTTCACCAGTGTCCAAATATCAATAAACCATCTTTTTCAGTATAGACCCTCTTCTGCTCTTCCATCGTGTTATTCTAGTACTGAATTGATTCCTTTGAGGATCCTTTGGGGGTGGAGCTGGAGGCTCAGTGGGCTGAACAAAGACGCTGAAGTGGAATGAACAGGCGGAGCTTAGTGCTCTGTGAGTTTGTTTTCTTGTTTTTGAGATGTTTTGGAACACACTGAGGTAGAGTACCGGGTCTTTGGATAGCTGCAGGCATGTGGCGAGTTTCAATAAGTCTCGTTAATGTTCGGTCCTTACAGAGTCAACCGTCCAAAGACTGACGTCAAGTGGAGTGTGTCTGCGTCAACTTGGACGAGAAGCATAACCAAGACTGTCTTCTACTGGATTACTAGCTGTGAGAGGAGGTGAGGAGTTACCTGAAGGTTTGCTTTTGAAGCTCGTTGTTTTTGGTTATCTCTTGATCCAGCTGGGTCTCTAGGGATTTCTTCTGCTTCTCCAGTTTGCTGGCTTTCTTCTTGGCCAGTTCCATCTGGAACATGGACGACAGGACAAACAGAACCAACAGCTTAAAGCACGGCAGATTTTGAGGACCGATGGCTTTCTAATTTCACAATATGCTAATGAGGTTTAACAGATCGCACATGAATGCATCGCTGTAATCAGCTGGGCGCTAAATCTCCGTCAACCGAGAATGGCAACAAAATAATGTTACTTTACATTAAGTTGTAAATATTTTATGTTTACTAAATATGTTAAATATAGTTAAATAAGTGGTTTGTTACCTTCTGTCTGTGGCAAGATAATGGAAAAGATAATTTACATATTTGACCCAGAGGTGGTTTTCAGCGTCCTTGAGACGATAAGACGTTGGTGAGGTTACCTCATGACTTCACAGCGTGACATCACTTGTTCTCAACCATCGCTCAATAGGGCGCTTTTGCGCTAAATCATGAATTAACCCTTAGGCTCCGCCCACACTGCAGCAAAAACGTGATTCCAACCACATGGAAACTGATGAGGCATTAACTCATGCATGAATGGACAAATCTGAAGGAAAGCCATCCTGAGGATTCTGATCACGACAATGTCCACCTTAGTTTATTTCGGTGTGGTTCCGACTCCCTCCCAGGTCCACCTACCCTGTCCTTCTCCTGCTGGAGGACGCTCAGCTGTGAGCTCTTCTCTCTCAGCTGCAGCGTGAGCTTGTGGACCAAGTTCTCCACGCTGGTGGCATGAGCCTCAGCCTTGGCCAGCTTCTGAGTCAGGCAGCTGATGGTGTCGCGCTGATTGGCTGTGTCTCCTGCAGGAGTAAACACAAACAAACGGAGAAAGAACGCTTGCAGGAGAAAACTATGCAAGAACACGTCACTTCGCTAAATATTAAATAAATGACTGGCCTCGCTTTCCACCTCCTTAAATGTTTTGATGCTGGTTATTTGCTTACATTTGTTGTTTTGTTCCGGTGGTTTGATTCAGTTTTGGGTTGTACTGATCCCTTCAGTTACTTTTTGAAGTATTTTCATGGGTTTTGTTGTATGTTTGTGTGTATTTTTACTCACTAGGGGGAGTTTTGTTTGATGTGTATGAATCGACGCGAGGAGATCTATCATGTCTGAAGCTGAAAACCCAAAGCCCCGGGTTCGGCCCGTGTTTGCGTTCTCTCTACGGTCTGCTAACCTGTGAATCTCTGTTTGAGCCGCTGGTGCTCTTCTTTAAGGCGTTGGTGTTTTTCCGTCTCCCACGCCAGAGCTTTCTCCGTGTCTCTTTGAGATTGCTGACTGAGCTCCGCCTCCTTCTCGGCCAGAGCCGTACGGCTGCAGTTGGAGTCCACCAGACTCTTCAGCATGTCGTTGGCCCGCCACTCATTTTCCAGGCAGGTCGTGGTCATGGCCAGCTCTGTGTTGATGGTGGCCATATCTTGTAGGGCTCCTTTGAGCTGATGCTTTAAGATCTTGTTCTCGTCGGAGAGGTGTTCCTGCCTGACGCTGTTGTTGGCGCACGAACGAACGAGGTCCGTCGTCAGGTAGGTCAGCTGCTCGGTTATGGTCGCAGACTCCTGGAGCAACTCCTTCTCCCTGTCGCACGCCGCAGTGAGCTGAAACAAGAGCTATGAATGAGAGGAATGAAAACAGACGGAGATAAGGTCGCTTTGAGAGGACAGGTCCCAGGTTTGATTTGAGACAGTTGAGGAGCACATTAAGACATCCTGATGTTCCTTCACGCATCACTTCAGCAGGTCGTCCACGGTTATCAACTACCAGCTCGGCTGTCTTGCCAGAAAATAACATTTAAAAAATCATTATCTAGATAATATCATATTTTACTTTATTTACAACAAAAACAGTTTTTCATAGATTCACATTTAATTTGAGTAGTTCAATCAGAGGGATTTCTCGTACGACGCAGGGGATTGGGGGCTTTTGGGTAACACAGCCTTGCTGTCCTAGTTTTTTAATTCTCACATCAACATGTAAGAAAATACTTGTTTGATTGATTTTCACCAGAATGGCGTCAAAGAAACGTTTAGTTTTGGCTTCAAATGAACCTTTATAGGGCTCCATTTCAAATTCAAATACTTTACTTTTTTTAACGCAATCCAGGCTAAATACGTACAAACTTCATTTGTGTGATGGTTTCACCGGTACGACCGATGGTTTGACGGAGGAAACGCGTTTGTTTGGACATTAAACTCTTGTCTTGTCTTATTCTGTCTCAACCCTTCAAACATTAAACACAGATCAGTCACATGACCTAATAGGTCGATTCTAAAAACATGCCACGCACTCACAGCTATGGCTTCGGTCATGAATGTGGCCAAACATCTAATCAGTGCCCTCTTAAGAGCATTTCTCCTACATAGATCAAAGTCAGTGGACATGAGAATACCTCCATGTTGTTTCTCATGTTCTCGTCATCGATCTCCTGATTCTTAATGAAGTGGTTGCTGTTTCCTTGCAGCGTCCAAACGCCTCGCCCCACAGTATCTTCAAGCTAGGTGGTTGACATAAAATCCACACATGTAACAATCAGATACAAGAAGTCTTCTGCTGATGGAGGACTCTGATGTTCCTCAAACCAAAACACCACCATAAAACGTTAACAAGGTCACATGTTGGACCCTCGAGTGTGTCTGCGTCACCCCCAGCTTCACCTTGTGTTCGTCCTCCACCTCTAACTGCTGCTGCGCCTCGATCCTCCTCAGCTGCTCTTTGTTGATGTTGAACAACATGGCGGCGTTGCAGCAATTTCCCTGATGCTGATACAGTTTGACGCTATTAAGAGTCAATAAATTAAAATCTACACATAAGTGATGTAACATATATGATGAGCGTAAATACAAGAGAAGTTCTCACTTAAGGTCTTCAGTGTCACCCAGAACTCTTCTCTGGTCGTAATCCGAGCCATCCGTAACACTGTTAGCCTCCGCCAAGGACCTCAGCAGCTCCGCCTTCTCATTTTCAAGTTGGTCCACCTTGTCTTTCAGGTAGCCATGTTGGTTCTGTGCTTTCTCAATGGAGCGCTCGAATTCCAGGAAAACCTTCTTCAGCCTCGACTTGCTTTTCTTGTCTGTGAGATTTAAAATACGTCAGAATCAGTGGCGGAATCCAACCGGCGATGTCGTGCATTGGTAGGTGTGCCCGCTCCCATCCGTACCTAAATTGGACAAACCCAGCTGCTGCAGGAGAACCGGGGTCTCGTAGCTTTTCAAGTTGAAGAAGTCGATTTCATCCGAGCTTGTTTCCGATGGAGGCAGGTCGACGTGTTCTGCCACGTTCGTTTCCTCCTGGTTGTGAAAACGTTGACAAAATGAGGCGTTACGACCATTCAGCCAATAATTGTGTGTCATGTGGTCAAACGTATTCATGTCTCCAGAACAAACGTCTTTGGTTACTCTATTTGACATACAGGTGAACCCCAGGTATGTGTAATCAGTCCACCTGAAAATCTACAAAGGTAAGGACCGCATCTGGTCCCTCATCAGCCCAACTCTTTTTTCCTAACCCTTTAATGTCCTCACGGGAAAAAAAGAGGATTTATTTCCTTCCTTTGTATCTGGGACAACCAATAAATAAATGAAAACCAATAAAAAATAAGCTAGGATTAGAGTAGGTGGTAAATTCTAGGCATAGCTCACCCTTTGTAGCTGCCAGTCGGGTTTTTCAAATCTTAGACTGTCTCTTTCCATCAGTGACGGAAAAGAGGGATCTAAGGAGGCAGGAAGTTTGAATCCAGACCACAGGATATGGTACGCAGGTACTACATGTAAAGCAGCGAGTCCTACCTGGTACAAACAGTGTCTGTAGATGGACTAGGTTGCCTGGGTCGGCCAAATTATATGGTTCCAAATCTGACAAGTCAAAACAAAAAACAACATAATAATTAAATACAAACGTTGAGGGTCACCTCCTACTTTAGTTAGAATTCTGGACCTGAGCAAGAACAGATCTGATTATCAACACTATAATAAAAGTAACTAAGACTCAGTATTTTATACAGACAATATAAAATAAGTACCGGTGTACAGCAGTCGGCCATAAGATTCCCTACCTACCCCATAAAAATACCTAATAACCCTGGTTACTCTACCCCTGCCTGGGATATGACAGGCAGCAAGTTGGTGTTTTAAAAGCAGGAAAAGTGTTAAAGTGTAAGGATCCCAGAGACTTTGACAAGGGTAAATTTGTGATGGTTAGACGACTGGACTCGAGATAATCCAGAATTGCAGGTCTTGTTGGGTGTTCCAAGACTGCAGTGTAAAACCTGTTTGAACTGGTTTATAACTTCTTTGAACCTGCCTTTGATCGTCAACCTGTTTCAACCTAGCTTTGATCTGCCTATAACCTTTTTTAACCTTTTGTGATCTGTCTGTAACAGGTTTGAAACTTTCTTTGATTGGTTTTCAACCAGTCTAAACCAGTCTTTGATCTGTCTAAAACTGGTTTAAGACCGTCTCTGATCTATCTATAACCATTATAAGCCTTTTTTCGATCTGTCTTTAACTGGTTTGAGCCCGTCTTTGATCTATCTCAGACTGTTTTGTCATTAATTTGTCTTTAACCGGTATAAACAAGTCTTTGATCTGTCTCAAACTGGTCTGAACTGGTTTGAACATGGCTTTGATCTATCTCAGACTGTTTTGAACCTGCCATTAAGTCATTAATTCGTCTTTAACCGGTATAAACAAGTCTTTGATCTGTCTCAAACTGGTCTGAACTGGTTTGAACATGGCTTTGATCTATCTCAGACTGTTTTGAACCTAATACGTCATCAGTGCTGGACGTGGTTGTTGGTCTTGTGGCTAGCAATGCACAGGTGAAAGCCACTGATTATCTACCGTGCTTCAATTTTCACCTTTTCCTGCGCTCTTTAGCAAGTCCCAAAGGACTTGTATCTAGTACGGTCAGTCTATATATTCAGGTTGTTAGGTAGCCCATGCTAGCTAGCTAGCTAATCAAATCTGGTGCTTGACTGTCTGTGAAAATCTGAACACAAGCGGTCAGTTGGACACATTTAGAGACGCCTGACAGACACAGGTGTAAGCGGCGATGTGTCTCACATGTCCAATTGTGATCCGATCAGCCCAAACACAAAGTATAAACAGGTCGGGACAGAATCTTTGGCAGGTGTTTCTGGTGTCACGACGGATCGGTCTGTTATTCTGTTCAGCAGGACTGGGCAGTTATTGTAATTCCAGAGAAGAGAACTACAAGATGAAGTTTTGATATAAACACTTCTGTGATCCTTCTTCATAAAACGTTTAAACATATTTTATTAGAAGTACAATTAATAGCTCCTCACCTTGTTCTACGTGTATTGCACCCTCTGCAGACACACCGGTGCCTTGATCCCCATACCCAATCTGTGACAGAAAGAATCACTTCAAAATATAATCACACACTTTAAGCCTGTTTCCATGAGTGCGTGCGTCCACCACGCCTCTAACTCTGGCTAACAGGAAACACAAGGCCCCCAGGTGGCAGTCAAGTTGAATTACATCCACGTCTGAATAGCTAAGGACGTATACCCAGCCTCTCGGCCAGTGTCAGCTGGGATTGGCTCCAGCAACCAGGCACAGGATTAGCGATTACAGAAAATGGATGGAGTGATGTCATGCATCAACCGGCGGTTGGATCCATCTTGCTCCCAAGACCCAAAGCTTTCACAGTATGAAGGCTAGTAAAAGAATTTCCCTTCCGGGTTCATGTTCAGTATCATGAGTGAGACTGGGTGGAATAAATAAGAATAAAAGTTACGGTAAGGCCAGCTGTACAGCCGACTGCGTCCGGTTCTGGGATGACTGTAAATGAAATCAGATTGAGGTAGAGGTTTTAAGTGATGGGCGTGTCTCACCTTAAGTTCCTTGTTCCAGGAGTCTTCAGAGGAACCTGAGGAGGAAGAGCGTTTTAAACACAGACTATGAACACACACTCAGCTTTAACCTGCTGCAGGAACTACCGGAAGACTAAAAACTGTGTTGTGCGGCTCATTTCCTCTATAAATGATTTGCCCCTTACCTCTTTTCTTCTCCTCGCCTCCACTCAGTTCAGACACACCACTGTAAAATATCTCTCCTTCCTCATCATCCTCAAGCCCACTACTGAAGGTCTACGAAGGGAATGTTATTCGCTTACTTTAAAACCTATTTCCACCAGCGCACACGTCCACAAGGTATGCAACAACTTTTTCTTTTTCTTTAGCTACTTGATAGGATCGTATATAAACTTTTCAACAAGTCCCACCTTTCGTCGATGCCACTGAGATTCTTCATAACGCTGACTGTTCATTTCCATCGGGAGGGGTCAAACTGAGGAGGCAGAGAGTTTTCATCCAGAGCACAGGACATGTGCACACAAATGTTGTGGACAAACTCACTCGATGTCCAACCATTGCCTGACCTTTAACCCTGAATAACAGCTCAATGTCGGCAGTAGTGGAAGGAGAACTGCACAAAAGTTACGCTAACATACCTTATTTGGAGGTTAATTCTTTTATTTACTGAGACTCAGTCAAAAATATTAACCTGGGTTTATGTCAGCGTGAAACATGTGCTACACGCTTTTAAGCTAACGACAAATATTCCATAGTTCCGACTTCCTGTCACGTGTAAACAATAAAAATTAAAGATTTCAATCCAACATGGATACAGACCGCTGTGTTATCGTTAAAGCTCCACCGCGTCTTACAGATTCCACCAACCACTGGAGACGCATGATGCGTGATGATGTCATCACGCGTTATGATGTTATAACACATTATGAGGATTGATTCAATCATATATAGAGTTATTGTTGTTGTGAGATAAGAAATTGAAATGATAGTTACCTTTTGTGAAATAATCTGAACAAATTTAAAGATACTTGGATGGCGTGAGAGCGCTCCAATTACAACAACACACACTTGGATTCCTAATCACTTGATTCTCCTGTGTTTGCTCTTGTCAACACTTTGTTTCAACCTTCGCCACCGCTTTAATAGATGCCTGCTTCCTTTGATCATTCTCGCTTCACAGCATCCTTTCATCCATTCAGACCGCCGTACCGTTTCATCCATACGCCCCATTAAGTTCCTTTGATCTATCACCCCACTTTTTCCTTTCATCTTTTTGCCCAATTGGGTCCTATGTCCCCTTTGCACCCTTGACATGTTTTTTGACTCTTGTTGCGTTAACCCCCTTACGCCCCATGTTCCATTTGGGGACACGACCTTCCCAGTCAACCAGATATTGGAAACCAAAGTCCCACTGATGGACGTCCAGAATTCGATCTATGCCTGTTGGTAATCAATGTAGTGTGGCGCAAGGAACAAAGATAATCAAAGAAAAACATTTTATGAGAAAAGGAATCAGAGAGGCAGGAGAGTAGCCAAGGTAGATATTATTGTGATCAGAATCAGTTACAAAACTGCAGTTTTGATTATATTTGGAGTATCACTGATTGATTTTGATCATATTTGACATGTTATTGATGTTCCTGTGGGGGATTGAGCTGGGGGCTCAGTGGGATGAACAGAGACGCTGAAGTGGAAGGCGTAGGAGATGAGTAGTACAGCGTATTTGAGAGGGATACTCAGAGAGTGTGTTGGAGTTGTCGGTGGACTTATAGGCTGGCAACAACTCAGACGTTAGTGGAAGAAAATATGAATTATTTTTGTAAACCGTGGCCTCTTTTGTTCCTCGTTCCTTTGATGTTTTATATTGGATTGGAACAGGAAATGACGCAACAATGTCTGTTCAAGATAAAGCTCCGCTCAAAGTGTTGATGAGTGGAGCAGAGAATAAAACAAGGTACTGAACACATGAAGAGAATAAGAGAGGAAGAAGACAAGTAGGTTTACAGGAAGGTTTTGGCGTAAGAGTACTTTTTTTTTAGTTATTGAACTTATTCCAGATAACATGCCAGGCAGACCACACGAGCACGTAACTCTAAGAACTAACTCGTCTACGACTCCTTCACCTTGTTGCAATTACGCCAGTTGCCTTGAAGCACATGCTACCAAGGGGTCGAAGCTACAAACACATCAAAGGGGGGCCCTCAACATGTGTCATAAAAGGGTTTATGCATTAAAAGCTTGATCAGGCAAATAAAACAGGTGTGGAATAAACAAAGTGTTGTTAAAAGCAAAAGCAGTGCAAACAAGAGTTAACAAATTGTTGTTCTGAGACGGAGGTCACGCCGTCCAAGTGCACTCATTTCATAACCTGTAATGAGCATTTTATTTTATTCTTATACCTGCATAACGCTCTCCTATGTAATCAACTAATATATACATTTTAACATTAACATTCAGTGCCTAGCTTTTTAAGGCAGTACTATATATATATATATATATATATATATATATATATATATATATATATATATATATATATATATATATATATATATAAACAGGACTGAATTATTTAGTGGAAATAAATTCACAGGTTTAGTTGACTGAGGGTCACAAGAGGAATTTCCATGTGTTGTAATGTCAGCTGGGATGGGCTCCAGCCCCTGATAAGCGTTAATGGATAATGAATGAATGAATGAACGCAGAAGCGATGTCATGCGATATATATGATATATAAGATATATATTTTGTTACGTATATCTTATTTTTTATCTAATCTGGTTCATGGGTCTTTTCTCCAGGGTTGGTGGAGACCCCTCTGACGGACAGTGAAAGTTCTGAGGGAATACAGCGACATCCCATAAAATGTTTTCAAGGAGGGTACCAGTCTTGTCCAAGGGAGGGAATCCCTCGACTACAAGCTCATTTGAGTCCCTCACTCAGGTAAACTCAGACTTCAGCAGGTGGTTTGTCATCTAAGAATTTGGTATTATTTGATTTTATTATATTTTATATTATACTTTATTTATTTTTTAACTTGAGTTTCAAGAATTCAAACAAGCCTTATTGTCAATTCATTTCTCTGTGGAAATTAAGAGGCAGTTGAACCTATTGTTAAATACGCGAGAATTTGAGGATATTATGGAATGGTCATCACCGCGTCTGCCGCGGCAGAACAGCTTGTTATAACGCGATAACTCAAAAACTCTTTTATTAATCATCTTTAAATTTTATACCAACATAAACCTTAGTGTGAGGAAGAATTGGAGTGATTTTTGGAAAAGGAGGTTTATCTGCAAACATTTGAGGCCATAATTTCTCCAATGTAGTCCATATGTGGTGCACATTAATCTAGATTATGAGATTTAGCTTGTATCATATTTTACTCTAATAGTTCATATTTTACTCACTTGGTGGAGCTTTTCTACCAAAAACACTGTTTTTCAAACATAGTATCTTAAATGTTGGTTTGATTTAGTCGAAAATTACCTCGTATGAACCATCTAATGGAGATATAACTTGCATTTTACGGTCCATATGCAGGAGTTCTCACCGCGTGTGACGTCTGGGTTGACTAATAAACTAGTCAAACACAAGTTTGTCACTTACTCCATTTTTTGCAAATGAATAACCACTAAAAAGAAGTAACTGAGATCAACATAATGTACTATTTACAAATTAAATAAATTAATATTTGCGAAAGAATAAACACAAAAAATAGAAATATCTCGCTTAACTCATATACTCATATTTAAATAGAAATAACTGCAGATAAATAACTATTTGTGTATTTAAAAAAACATTATTTTCAAATATGTTTTTGATCAAAACAATAAATAAAAAATCGACATATTAATATTTATTGAGGTTCCGAGGCATGCAGCCCTCTTCTCGCCTTTAAGATTGTTCCAGTTTGGACCTGAAATGCAAAACAAACTAACAGAACCATTTTGAAAGACAGCAAAGCGGAACATTTAAAGAAAATGTACACATTGTTCTGTGTTGAGAAGTTTCGCGAACAACTCGCGCTGGTTTTTGTCCTATCCACTCAGAACACAGAATATGGAACTATTAAAAACGAAGTACGAGTTATGCTAGTATTAGCATGGAATGCTGCTTTCCAGAAGTTTTCATTTTAAAGTTAATTGTTGGAACAAATACAGAGAATAGAAGAATTTAAGGTTAAGAAACAAAAGTACCTCTCAAGCCTTGTAATCTGATCAACCAGGTGTAACACACAAAAAGTACGACTCATTCGTCTTGCAAGACACACCTGCAGTGTTTGGACATTATTTGAAAATAAAATCACCAGCCTTTATAATTTAACGTTGATGTAACTAATGGGACAAATGTAACACAGTTTCTTAGGATAATACCTATAAACATGAAAATAAGAGACACTTTAGATCCCAGACAGTTCTTACCCCGCTTATATTTCTTACCAAACAGAACATATAACCATTAACTATTTAGGATTCCGGTTTCTCTCTTTCACCGTATTGAGACCAGCTTATTTACCCTGTAACTGTAAAACACAGCTTGACACACAAAGACATTCTGGTTTGTCTTTTCACTCTTCCAACAATCACCCAGCATCTGTTTTGATGGAAATAAACCACCAGCCTAATTCATGCTAATGTTACTGGGGTATATTCGTAGTCAAATCCAATTGCATGCTACCTGCGGTGCACCCTGGCGCTCTTCATCGTCCTGCTGCTTCCTGTTCAGCTGAAAATAACAATCAATGGCCTTCGTGGCTGATGAAAGTAAAAAAGCATCAGCTTACCTGGTTATGTGCAGCTTTCCGATCGGTTAGCTAACTAGCTAGTTTTATCGATACACCACTCTAGGCCACGCTAGCCGGTCCAACTAGCTACACATAAAAATAAAATAAAACGTTTACGTTTACACCTCTAATACAAACCAAACTTCAAGGCGTGATGATATTTATTATCGAGTTAAAGACATTTTTTGAGAAGGCTCCACCCATCAGTCCTCTGATAGTCTGTGTGGTTGAAGAGATGCAGGACTCTTATTGTGAAATAACAATTGTGCATATTGCTTGATAAAAAAGAAAATATTATGTAAATAAGCATCATTTGCTGGAGCCCCTTTGCCTTAACGCAGTAACTGAAAAACCATTTCATGGGTCGTTTTCAAATTTTATACCCACATAGACCTCAGGTTGAGGAAGAACTGGATTGATTTTGGGAAGGGTCAGTTCCATATTTCCATCCCTAGCTAGTGCTTTATCTATTCTAAAGGGTTGGACTGATTTACTCCAAACTGGGCACAGATTAATCATCTCTCGGCGATATATCTGGTTTATATCACCTTTTACTTTTATAGATCATGTTTTACTCACAAGGGGGAGCTATTGTATTTTTTCGAGCATAACTTCCCTAGCATTGGTCTGATTGAGTCTGAATTTACCTCATATGAACTGCCTTAAGGAGATCTCATATGAATTTGTCATATTTTAGTGTAATCTTTATATTTCACTCACTAGGGGCTAGGGGGGCTGGAGAGTAGCATAGAATCAGGATCTGGCCTCGCGTGAGGCCTGGTGCGGCGCAGACTCAGCCCAGAACCTTGTAGACGACATCACACGTAGGAGGAGACCTTTGGAGGCCAGAGCGACTCATCGATGACATTGAGCTCCATTCTTACCCCACGGCAGCAAACTGAGCTTGAAGCCCTTTGGCTCTTTATCCTAAAATGTCTGGGATCCATTTCTTCATTCTCTGCTCATGGGGCGGCCCGATGCCTCCCCCTCCTCCAATACATCTACCCAGAGCTGCCCAACAGGCGCAGACGGCGAGAACTTGCAGATCACATTGGGAGGCAATTCATCCGTCACCTCCTACCAGAGGTGCCTTTTCACGGGCTCGGGCCCCCCCGGCCCCCCGTGCCCCGTACCAAAGAGCTCCCGGACCTGCGAGACTGAAATGTGAGTCGTGGTCGTGCCAAAACCTTCCCTTCACGGTCTGTGCAGAACCTGGGACCGGCTGTAGAAAAGGCTATGGCCTTTGCCCGACCAGACCTGCTCAGCATGTGTTCCCTTGATGGTTACGCCTTCTTTGTTCCCTTGACCATAGGATCAAGGGAACCCTCGCTTCCTCCTGTGACATCATCATCATCAAAGCACCGGGAGGGAATATTAGCCGCTTAGGCCTGTTGACACTGGGGGCCAGACAGCCCCACCAAGGACTGCATCGAGACCATCAGCTGTGAACCAAATTAAGGGTAATACCAGTTACCAGTGAGTTTGTTCTTATCGGACGACCTTCAGCGGACGTGGAACCATTATCACCGGCATAGGCTGCTACACTATGGGTCGCACCAACGCAACTTTAATGTTCAGTGGTTAAAGGTCCACATCAATGTGACCTCCGAAAAATATGTTTTCAGTCATAACTCAAGAACTCAAACATATATTATGACAAAATGTGTCACAAATATCCATTGCTAACACAAACTTTCACGTCAAACTTTTTTCACCTCTCTACTCTATGCAAACGTCACCTGGAATAATTTAGGTCTCCTGTGAGTCAGTGGTTGGGCGTCAACCAATCAATGGAAGGGCTTCATTGCTTCCCCTTAAGAATCAGAAAATTATATTTTCGTGATTCCATGTATTTTAATAGTTTGTTCCCATCAGTCTGTGGATGTCATTGCTATAGCAATTCATCCATCACCTGAATCGGATATCTGATCGGATCCGATATCTGATCGGATGAAAGAACTTTTTTTTTTCATCCTATCAGATAGCTCTACTTCTGTCTCTGGGTAGAAAATCTACTCTGGGGCCAGCAATGTCCTGAGTGAATCCCTCTGTTAAAACAATCGGGAGGATTTGTTTTACAGTTGTCCAATCAGATTTAGGTTTTTTATGTTGGGCATGTTTTTTGACAAAAAAGGTCCTTTTAGCTTACCAACTCTCCGTCATTATAACGTATGAAGAGGCGCTTCATTCGGCATCTTCTGCCTCCATCCATTGGTGATTTTCAGCAATAAAACTAAATAATTAAACTTATTGGTAAGACTGAAGCCTAGGCTGTCAGCACTGACCTCGTTGGTAGTGGAAAAGGATGTTCTGATGGTGCTGAGAGGCAGCGGTGTCCAATATGGGCCGTGTCATTGAGATATTTCTAGGGTGGACCTCATATGATGAACAGCTTTGGTGAGTCTAATAGATTTTGATCGATCGTGAGTAGATGATGATTATTGCTGGTTTTAGATAGTTGCTCCTGTTGTGGTGTGAATTAGGTCCAGATTCAGTGTTCTGGTGCTGCTAGTGTGCCTTTGGACACCCATGTTTATGTCCAGCAGCTTGACTGGAGTCTGTGAGGAAACCCTGTTGAAACCTGATTGTGCCGCTTACTGTTTTTGCTTTCTTCGTGTTGTCAAGAGTAAATGTTACTTGTTGAGAGTTTATCATTTAGTAATGACAGTTATTTGAAATAAACCTGACATCTATTTGTGAAGCTGCGTAATGTCATTCTGTGTAATAGTGGTACATCTTTGATGGTTTCTGTGCGTCTATGACATTAGTCTTTATCCCTAAGTTGTGGAAAAACTTGTTTCAACCACTTACTCTCTCTTTGAATATGATCTTGTCGTGTAGTATGACTACCACAGTATTGCAGGAGTATTGCAGTAAAGGCTCTGTTGAAAAGTATTAATGCAGTCTAAGGCTGCGTTTGTTCGATTAGCGCCATGTTCAATTTGCGCCACTCAAGTCGCAGAAGTCTCTGGGGTTCATTCGCGTCACTCGCATAAGTAACGCGCACACGAAATTATACACCCGACTTGTTTAGGAATTATATATATGTTTTATTTCACTGTTTCACTTGGTTGTAGTTGTAGTCTAAGGCTGAGTTTGCTCAATACGTGACACTTTACTCGTGCAAATGTCTCTGGAGATCAATCCCATAACTCACCAAAGTAACGCAAACCCGCAAATAAACACCCATCGCTACTAGGAATGATACAAACTTTTCATTCCACTCTTTCCTCACCCTGTTTTTGTCGCAGTTTAAGGCTGGTCATTCAATTTGCGGGACTTTACTCGTGAAAATGTCACCTGGGGATCATCCTCTTCACTCTCAAAATTAACGCAAGCCTGCAAATATACAACGTCTCTTCAGGAAATGATACATAAGTTTCATCCCACTGTTTCCTCATCCAGTATTTGTAGCTGTCTAAGAATATAAACACTCAATACGCGGAACTTTACTCGTGAAAATGTCACCTGGAGATCAAAAGTAATTCACAAAGGTAACGCGAGCCCGCAAATATAAACATGTCCCTTCTAGGAATTACACATACGTTTAATTTCCCTACATTATCTGAGCTCACGTCTTTACCCGGAGACGGAGACGGACAGCTACAAAAATAATCCTCTGCGGACGCATCCACGTTCTTCTGACGATGGGATCTCGCACGCTGATTGACTTTTGAGTCACACAAATGTTTTATTTGATTTGAAATGTGTCAATGAGACAAAGTACGTGAGTATAGGCCTTTGCGTCTTTCGAGGGGCGCGGCATAAACGAAGGACAATTTTCGGCTACTCGCATCTTTGCATTGACTTTGTATATAATTGTATTACGTGAAAAACCTGCATCATGTTCAGTTTGAATGCCATGTCCGTGTATAACACGATTGAGTGACGCATTTAATATCCAAAGGGTCATTTTCCCATTATTAAATGGTATAACTCGGCTACAGGAAGGGATATTGTGGCCGTAACTTTCGTCTCCAGTGGCATCACTGCTCTACAAATGTACATACTACACTAGCTTAGTATTGTAGCGCGTAAATTTCAGCACCTAGCGTTGTGTCAAATCAAACACTTAACTGTAATATTTTACATTTTGGTGCGCTCCCCATTAAATGAAAAATAGAAAGTCATGTCATGTGTTGTTCTCCGCCGTAACCCTCACCTCCTTGGCCGCCATTCTCACAAGCTAGAAAATTCTTGTGAGGTCTTCCCCTTCCGTTACGGAGTCAAGATGGCGACCATTGAGGCCCCAACTACAAACTGCAATGTGACAGACCACCATGTGGAGGCGTGCTCTTTCACATAGTGTTTCCTGTTGACCACAGATGCATTGTGTGCGCCTTCACTGATGGAAATGAGTTTTAAAGTATGTGATTATGTCCTTAACAGAGAGAAGGAGCAGGCACCTCAAATGAACCCGTTTCACCAGTATGGAGTGGAGCCAAAGATAGAAGAAGAGGTAAGTGGAAATCATTAATTTTTAAATATCTTTGGGTCCTAACACATTTAACGCTTCCTGCTTCCAACACATCGACTTTGAGGACAAAATGCTGCCTGTAACAGGTTCCAGGACATGACCCTGTCAGAGGTTATGATGTAATATTAAATAATGACCTTAAAGTCTTACATGTAACTACTTGAAACCTGCAGAAACCCAGTTATACTTAGAGAACATTTTCAACAATTACTTTTTCATTTTTACTTGAAGAAGTTAAATCCATGCTTTTACCAGAGATAAAAAAGAAAAAAAAGAAAAAGAAAAAGCCCATCTGCTTGAGTAAATAATGTGAATTCTTTTCACACTTTTGAAAAAAAGAACGAAGACACAAAATTATCAATGCTGTGTATGTCATCATCATTACACCCTTTTACGATGGAATAACCCGATACCTAATCTGTTGAAACAGATTTCCTGTCTATGCTGCATATCAAAAAGAAATTGCAAGAAAAAATAGAAAAAGCAGTTTCCGTCAAAGAAGAGAAAAAAGAAGGTAAGTCTCAAACCAAACAAATACCAGGAACCATCTCATGCTGCAGACATAGCCCAACATTATTTTGTCAGAATTCTGTAAATATACATAATAAAGAATGGTGACACTTGGATGATGGAGAATCTGTGTGGATTCCACCCCCATGATGTTTAGCGTGGCGTGAACTACCCTCAGCAGCATCTCTGTCATATTTTGTTACCTCTTTGTGGTCGCAACACAGATTTATCCGACTGGGAAAGTACTGCCTCCCCTGGGCTTGAACAGTTTGCAGATCGCTCCAGTTCATTTACAGAAAAGCAGGAAGGAGACAATGTGTCATCAACTTTCCTGACTCCAGAGCTGAGCAGCACCTCCAGACCGAGTCCAGTGGTCAGCAAACACACACTGACCCAACCCGGTTTACAGTCTCAGGGAATGACGGTTCAGACATCTGATAGTGAAGAAGGTAAGGCTGGTCTACATGTTCAACACACCCCTAGACCACTGAAGATACGGAAAGGATAACCTTTGAGTGCTCTAAATACAGACTCTCGGGCTCCCCAGGTTCTTCAAACTCTTCAACCGTAACTAAAGACAGTCAGAGTGATACAGACTCGGACCACCGGCAACAAAAGGTGAGGTCCATTCAGAATTTACATCATCTACTACAATCCTCTCTAGTTCTTGCTATCTGTTGGTTGTCCGGTACATCACCCAGGTGTTCCCTCTCTTTGTGGGGAACTGAAATGGACCATCAAGAAACATTTATTGGTTTACTTTAATCCTCAAATTTCATGACATATTCCTCAGATCCGACGTCAGAGATTCTCTTCTCCGCTGTAGACTCCAGTGTCTCCATCTGGTACATTCAGTGAAACCTCCTTCTGGAGTCTGAAAAATGGATTCCGCCTTTCTTTGAGCAATCCTTTTCATGTCTGCAGTATTTCGTTGGGCGTTTTCCCCTCAGATACACTTTCTTCCGGGTCTGTCCTCCACTTGTCCAGCTCCACTGCCTACATCTGGGTCATCCCTGTCATTTTACCTCCCTCGTGTCAGAAGGCTTCTTCCATTTCTAGTTGTTTCCACCTTTGCCCTGTTTTTTTTTCTATTTCTCGGATTTCTTTGTTCATTTCTGACTTTAGTTTATCGAGTTGCCTGTATTTTGTGGGTTTAATTATCCACCTGCTCACTCCACCATTCCTCCCAGACGTCCAACAGCCCTAATGTTTTATCTTAGAACCAAATCCTGGCCCGTCTTTGAGGCCAAAAGAAAAGATGGCCGTGTCTTATGCATGCGTGCATCCTTACGAGGCTTCATTAAGGAGTCAGATGTCTGTCACATACAAAAACAAATCTGAATTTCCCCGTGACTCGTAAGCAGCCTTCCTCCAAAACCCAGCAAACTTCTTACCGAGGTTCTGACATGTAACGTTGGGAGAATATCGGTTCTTAAAGGCTTTTCGGCAAAGCATCACGTGAATTCTTGGCTTTTCACACCATTTGCGTCACAACATTTGTGACTACTCTTAGATTGGCCTACAAACTCTTTGCATCACGCTTGTTGTGGCTAGTTGTCAAGTAATTATCCCTTATCTTTCAGGAGGACCAGAACAAACCCAGTACTTTAAGCAAAGAATCTCACACCAGTTTAGGAATCCTGTCAAGTAAAGGTGGGCCAGTGGCACAGAAACCTCAGGCCGGCAGCACCACCAATCAGGAGATGCAAGCCGGACAGGAGACCTCGCAGCCGAGGCGGGTCAGAGGTGCCCGGCAGAGGAGGAAAGCTGCCCAGAGCATCTATCCTCAAGAACCCGATCTCTCAGCGTCCGACGTTAGCTCTTCAACAGACATGTCGGACATTGTTGGAAGGTTTATGAGCATTTTTACCTTTCTGTCACTAAAGCGCATAAACTGTGTTCATACTGAGCCTAAACAAATTATTATTATTTATGATGTAATTGTCCTCTGGCTGTTTTGATCCACTTCTATGGTACCAGTCTAAGTACAGTACACTGATTCCTCGTGTGTCCAGTAGGTTTTAGGACTAAACCTGAGTTATTATCAAGCTGTTTCCACATTAAAAGCATCATAATAAAGAAACAATAAAACAGCCGCGGTCACACGATAGACGCGCCCACCTTCTGTAAATAATAATAATAATAATAATAATAATACATTTAATTTATAATGCACTTTAATACCATTCTCCATTACATCACTGCTAGTGTCCAAGTTTTTAACCTAAAACAATACGCATTTAGAGTCAGACTTGTATCTTTAAAAAGCAGAATATCTGTTTGGGCAACGCTAGTGATAACTTTCCATAAAGTATAAAAATGTTACACTACATATGCACAACTTTTACAAATAACCCTGTGTTTCTTTTCTGTTTGATGCGCTCAGTTTCTCAAACCCTGGACACTGGAAACACAAGGTAAACTTCAACTATTTGATAAGTTTGACTTTAGAAGAAGAGGAATAGTTTGTTTAATTCTGATTTTTGTTGTACGTCTGGAACGCCCGTGTCTGTCAGATACCAGGAATGCCCTCTCTAGCCCCCTGCCAGCACGACTCGGCCCCCGATAAGCGAAAAGAAATGGATGGATTTTCTTGCAACAGTCAGGAGCCTGAGGAAAAGACGGAAGCATTTGAACTGGACACGGACTCAGATGACCACGAGTTTCCCAGCTTCAACCCTCGGAGAGCGTCCACCGTGATGGAGGCGCTACGCGCAAAAGATATAGGTGAGAACGACCCCTTAATATAAACAATGACTAAAAGGTACTTTGGAGAACGAGTACCTGAGAGTTCATCACAGAGATGGAACTTCTGGCCGTACAAGAGTAGATGACAGATCGCCCCAGTAATCCATGTTTTCATCTTCACCACACCATACACACTATACACACTATACACACTATACACACCATACACACCATACACACTATACACACCATACACACCATACACACTATACACACTATACACACCATACACACCATACACACCATACACACCGTACACACCATACACACCATACACACCATACACACCGTACACACCATACACACTATACACACTATACACACTATACACACTATACACACTATACACAGTATACACACCATACACACTATACACACTATACACACCATACACACTATACACACTATACACACCGTACACACCATACACACCATACACACCATACACACTATATACACTATCACACTATACACACCATACACACCATACACACCATACACACTATACACACTATACACACCATACACACTATACACACTATACACACTATACACACCATACACACCATACACACCATACACACTATACACACTATACACACCATACACACTATACACACTATACACACTATATACACTATCACACTATACACACTATACACACTATACACACTATACACACCATACACACTATACACACTATACACACTATACACACTATACACACTATACACACTATACACACTATACACAGTATACACACCATACACACTATACACACTATACACACCATACACACTATACACACTATACACACCGTACACACCATACACACCATACACACCATACACACTATATACACTATCACACTATACACACCATACACACCATACACACTATACACACCATACACACTATACACACCATACACACCATACACACTATACACACTATACACACTATACACACTATACACACTATACACACCATACACACTATACACACTATACACACTATACACACCATACACACTATACACACCATACACACCATACACACTATACACACTATACACACTATACACACTATACACACCATACACACTATACACACTATACACACCGTACACACCATACACACCATACACACTATACACACCATACACACTATACACACTATACACACTATACACACCATACACACTATACACACCATACACACCATACACACTATACACACTATACACACTATACACACTATACGTTTATACTATAAACTATATATACTACTATACTATAAGTTTTTTGACCAGACTCTGTTGTATCTTCTGTCAATACCTCTCAAGGAGGTAACCAAAAAGTAACGCAAGTAATTTTTGCGTTACTTTGAAAACCTGGAACTGAGTAACTTCTCCACCTGAACATCGTCTGGCTCCTTCATCGCTCATGTTCTGACTGCTTTGTGGTATTTGTGGTATCTTCTCAGACGGGGATAGTATGGTGAAGCTGCAGAAGATCTTCAGTGAATATCAGCGCTGCTTCGAGAAGGCCAGGCAGTGCCACGATATACTGAAAGAGAAGGTGACTGAGCTTGAAATCGAGAAAACGGGTTTGGAACGGTCGCGGAAAGAAGGTGAAAACACCACGTTTGAGTTGAAGCGCGACCAGATGGAACTTCTGAGTGACATCAAAGACCTGAAGTGAGGAGCATTTCCTCAGGAGGCGTTTCTTCGCTTTATGAGCATCACATCTTATTTTATGGGTTTATTATTAACTTCTTGACTTTTCGTAGATCCAAGCTGAAGAAGGAGCAGGAAAAGTGCAGCAGCATCAACATGCAGTTCAATGACTCCGAGGACAACCTGAGGAGGATGGAGGACAAGCAGAAGTTAGAGGAGATGGAGAAACAGAAGGTAGGGGTTTGAGGTTCTTTAGAGTATTTTGGCTTTATGTACAGATTATTATTATTACATTTGTGCGTTAGATGTGGACCGAAGAACACAATGACACCCTCATGCTGTGGAGTTGAATGAGATTCTGACCCATTGTTTTTGATGTTGGGTTTCTTCCTGAGAGGTTTGAAAAAAACTGAAAATTTTTGCGGTAGCCTTGAAGGTTCAGTAACATCTAGCAGTGAAGTTCCAGATTGCGATCTATATTCTACCTCAGCTCAACCTGACACATTTCAGACAAAGCCAGCATTTATGTTTTTAGCAGTTTGTGCTACAGTTGCACATTTGAGGGCTTGGACAACAAGACACTGAATAAGTGGGAGGGGCTTATTCTGTGCTGGACTGTTTAGAAATGAGCGATAGCGACCTGATGGTGCGTCCTGCTTCTTTTAGAATTGCATTCTTACTCTTCTGTCAGTGGAAATAACTGGGAGTACATTGTAATTATCCCCCCAAAAAGGTTTTATTATACTCCTGAGAATCCTGGGATATTATGGAATCGTAAAAGCATCCGACGCCTCGATTCTTCGTCTTAAAGCGACAACTCAAAATCAACGAGTTATCGCATTAACACTATCATCATTTTCAAAATGAACACTTACATATACCTAAGTGCGAGGAAGAAGTGGAGTGATATTTCAAAAGGTTGGTTATATTTTTCCGACACTAGGGGGAGCTTCATCTCAAAAAGCTTTTCGGACATAATTTCTCAACGTTTGATCTGATTTAGTCCAAATCCGTCGTCTATGAATGGACCGAGGAGGTCTATCATGTATCCTAACTCCTATTTTCCTTCCTGTTGCTTGCAGTTCGTATCTCAGCTTGATTTGGCGCGCAAAAGGGAGAAGGAGCTGCTAGACCAGACCACAGCCTTACAGGGGGAGATAAGCAATCAAGAGGCGGGGGCCGAGTCCATCCGCCTACGCCTGGCCGAGGCCGTCAGGGAGGCGGCGCTCTGCCAAGACCTGGGGAGAGCGCTGCAGCGGGAGAGAACGGAGCGCCAACGTCTGACGGGTCAGTAGAGGGCATCACAATAACCCACCTTCAACATAAAGTTTGCTATTAAAGGTGCAGCCTGTAAAATCTTCCTCCCCGCTCCTTTAAACAGCAACAGATGATTGGGAAGGTTCTTTCTTTAGGCCAAAAGTAATAGGATACAAATGGAAGTTGTATTTTCTGAGATCCTTTTTGTGTCGGGCCTCATTTTCTCCTGCGATCAGCGTCGTTTAAGTCCTGAAGATCCTCTTCGTCACGAGGATTTTACAGCAGCTGGATGCATATATGATGGATGATTGAAAAATACTGACACAGCTAACAGAGGTTCAAGGTTTTTATTGTATATTTGTGGACTAATAGTATGCATATATACATATAATGGTATAGTCCTGTGTTACTGGACACCTGTGAAGACAAACAGCAACTCTTTACAAATCATGAATAAGCTGCTTTAACTCTTAACATATAAACAGTTTTAGAGACCTGATGCTTGCCAAATAATGAGCACACTCATCTGTACTGGACCTTACTTTTGCCAAAAAGTGACCCACATTGATAAATACTGGAACTATGTTAGAAGCTGTTTATAAACGTTAACTGATGACTTATAAAGTGTGAAACATAATTTATTACCTAATTATAAACCATTTATAAATCCTTTATAAAGGTTGGTGCCAGTGGTTCACGGTATATAAAAATAAACACCTTTGTTCTGCCCCTAAACGTCTCCTTAAAGTCCTTCGTCCTCACCTTCATCTAACGTCGTCTTCATGGGTTCACGCGTTGGTTGTGTGTCTCTGCAGACGAAACATCGTGTCAGCATGAGAGCATCAGCAGCCTGTCTCAGAAGCTGGCCAAGGCGGAGGCTCATGCGGTCAACCTGGAGAACGAGCTTCATCGGGTCAAAATGCAGCTGACAGAGAGGTGCTCACACCTGGACGCCATCGAGCAGGAGAAGGACCAGGTAGGTGCACGCGTGAAAATCCAACCAAACGCGCTAATAACATGATTTTGTTTTATTTTTGTTTTTACTGCTCCTACTTTATGAAAAACAGCAATTCAACATTTTGTCTTTCTTTTGAAGCTGCATTCCAGGCTAGGACTTCATGTGACCAACCTTAAAAAGGAGAAGGAGGAGCTGAGCACAGAGGTGATTACAGCGATGCTTTCATGTGTAGTTGGATGTTAATAAGCCGCTGCCCCTTCCTCATAGTGTGAGTCTTATCGTTCCAGATGGAAAAGACCAAGAAGGAGGCCAGGAAGTTAGAGGAGCAGAGGTACAACTTAGAAGTCCAGCTGGATCAAGAGATGACAAGAAACTCTGAGCTTCAGGAAGAAATGTACAGGTGAGTCCCAAACCCCTCCTCTCGACCTACAGTACTCCCCTCTGAGAGAACTTCCTCCTACTGGACACTAGCATCCAGGAGAGCAGTAGATGTCCTTACTGCTCCTCTGCTGAACATCTCATCCATGTAAGGAGGCCAAGTTCTGTCAGGAGACGCACCAACGTAGAAGAGAAGAAGTCCTGACAGACGTTATTATGGTCTTTAATTAACTTTAAACTGAAATACACCCCCACAGCATGGCGTTATCCCCGAAAAGTCCCCAATCCCCTGCGTCGCACAAGCAATCGCACTTGATTGAAGCCCTTAAATGAAATGTGAAGTTATTTCAACAGTATTTTTAGTTTAAAAAAAAAACAAAAAAGCTTCCAAAAGTGAGTAAAATATAAACTATTCAGTTAAAAACATAGGTATGAAGTAAACATTACAGTCGAGTCGTATAAACCAAAGAAACGTTATGTCCAGTGATGTCCAGTTGTGTCCAGTGATGTCCAGTTGAGTCCAGTTATGTCCAGTTATGTCCAGTTGTGTCCAGTTGTGTCCAGTTGTGTCCAGTTGTGTCCAGTTATGTCCAGATGAGTCCAGTTGTGTCCAGTTGTGTCCAGTTATGTCCAGTTATGTCCAGATGAGTCCAGTTATGTCCAGTTGTGTCCAGTTGTGTCCAGTTATGTCCAGTTATGTCCAGTTGTGTCCAGTTATGTCCAGATGAGTCCAGTTATGTCCAGTTATGTCCAGTTGTGTCCAGTTGTGTCCAGTTATGTCCAGTTGTGTCCAGTTATGTCCAGTTGTGTCCAGTTGTGTCCAGTTATGTCCAGTTGTGTCCAGTTATGTCCAGTTGTGTCCAGTTATGTCCAGTTGTGTTCAGTTATGTCCAAAGCTCCCCATAGTCTCAGAAATATACAACCGATCTCTCCCAACATCACTCCAGTTCTTCCTCACACTGAGATCTATGTGGGTAGCGAATATGATCATTCTATTCTACTCTTTCCTGCTGCCGATTCTCCTTTTCCCTGCGATGCTCTGTCTGTTGCGTTCAGGTCTGTGCTGTACGCAGGTATGTGTCTGAACGTGAACTCATGGACTTACCTGTTTGTTTAAGGTTAAACGGGTCGTTAAAGACTTCCAAGAAGAAGTCTCAGATGCAGCACGATAGGGAAGCCTCCCTCTGCAGCCAGCTGGAGAAGGCTAATGAGGACATCAAGGACCAGCTGGGATCTCTGAAGAGCCTGAAAAACAACAACGATGAACTGCGTTGCATTAACAGACAGTTGGACCAGCAGGTCCTTAATCTTAAGCGCCGAATAAATGCCTTTCCGGATGAGCAGAGCCGTTTGCAGCAGCGCCTCCTTGAGAGGTATTGACAGAAGATACAACAGAGTCTGGCCAAGTCATCATCTTCCTGCAGGTGAGAGTTTTTGTCAGGTGAACATTTGCTGAGTCTGCATTTTTTTTTACTCACTTGAGTTCAAACAGGGAAACAGTCCAGGTTCACACAGTGAAACAGTCCAGGTTCACACAGTGAAACAGTCCAGGTTCACACAGTGAAACAGTCCAGGTTCACACAGTGAAACAGTCCAGGTCCACACAGAGAAACATTCCAGGTTCACACAGTGAAACAGTCCAGGTTCACACAGTGAAACAGTCCAGGTTCACACAGTGAAACAGTCCAGGTTCACGCAGAGAAACAGTCCAGGTTCATACAGTGAAACAGTCCAAGTTACAGACTTGAGTTCTGGTGGATGATACCAGATGATATTCCGGCGTGAGAAGCATCTTCACATCTGGTGTGGACAGCTGACATTATTACGGTACTTATAAGCCGCTGATGAGTCACTCTGCCGACTCTGAGGACTGAGACTCTACAGATCTAGAGTCTGAGACTTGATGATGCCAAAACACCAAGTATATGTAGTTGTAACGGCTCAATGAATGACAAAGCAGCCATCCTCATCTGCTGAAGCTTTTTTTACTCAGATACTTCCTGTCCCTAAATTTAAACCTCTACTTTTAACCAAAGCTGGACTCTGTAAAACTTCACTCAAGTCATTCTTAAACTAGATTTTGTGTTTGTCTTGCAGCCGGGAGCAGCATCCCGAGAAACCAGGGATCAAATCCAAACGACCCATGTGACCAACCTTTGTGCCATGTCAACCAGAACATCGGGGAATTGGAGGGGGAACCGGGCCAAGCCCACTCTGCAGGCCTGGAGCTGGAGCGATTACAAACAGCTCCACAACTAGGAGCAGCGCCTACTCCTGGACCTGGCTGCTGAACTCCAGAGGTGAGATCTAAGGATGGATGGACCTCTATCCTGTTTCACCGCATTAACCTGGACTGTTTCATTGTGTGAACCTGGATTCACTCATAGTAGAATTTGAGATGTCTTTGACATGTGACTTGATGTCTTAACATGTGACTTGATGTCTTTGACATGTGACTTGATGTCTTAACATGTGACTTGATGTCTTTGACATGTGACATGATGTCTTAACATGTGACATGATGTCTTAACATGTGACATGATGTCTTAACATGTGACTTGATGTCTTAACATGTGACTTGATGTCTTAACATGTGACTTGATGTCTTAACATGTGACTTGATGTCTTAACATGTGACTTGATGTCTTTGACATGTGACTTGATGTCTTTGACACGTGACTTGATGTCTTAACATGTGACTTGATGTCTTAACATGTGACTTGATGTCTTAACATGTGACTTGATGTCTTTGACATGTGACTTGATGTCTTTGACACGTGACTTGATGTCTTAACATGTGACTTGATGTCTTTGACATGTGACTTGATGTCTTAACATGTGACTTGATGTCTTTGACATGTCTCTTGATGTCTTTGACATGTGACTTGATGTCTCAACATGTGACTTGATGTCTTTGACATGTGACTTGATGTCTTAACATGTGACTTTATGTCTTTGACATGTGACTTTATGTCTTTGACATGTGACTTGATTTCTTTGACATGTGACATGATGTCTTAACATGTGACATGATGTCTTAAGATGTGACTTGATGTATTTAACATGTCTCTTGATGTCTTTGACACGTGACTTGATGTCTTTGACATGTGACTTGATGTCTTTGACATGTGACTTGATGTCTTTGACATGTGACTTTATGTCTTTGACATGTGACTTGATGTCTTAACATGTGACTTGATGTCTTTGACATGTGACTTGATGTCTTAACATGTGACTTGATGTCTTTGACATGTGACTTGATGTCTTAACATATGTCTTGATGTCTTTGACAAGTGTCTTGGTGTCTTTGACATGTGTCTTGATGTCTTTGACATGTGACTTGCATTGAGAGCTGCAACGTTGCCATGGTAACAAATTGAGAATTCTCATCGGTTCTTATGAGATCTTATTTTTGAAATTATTTGCAAGCCATGCAAAACCTATTTTGCGAGTTCTTAATGAAACGGGCGAGTCCTGATCCAATGATTTAACGTTTGCGCTGATTCCTCCACAGGTTCTGTGGTTCTAGGTTTGTGATCGGCGCCAGCCTCGGTTACCCTGGAAGACTCTCGCAGGACTTGGGTTGAGAAGGCGAGGCCTGACGGTGTCCAGCTCCCGGACTGAGAGATGGAGGAGTGGGGCTGAAGACTACCAATCCAAGGTCTGTGGGTCCAGCCTTTAATCGCACCCCTTCACCCATGGAGATCACACAAGAACCTTCTCCATGTAGCGCACATGTGACGACTGCTGCCTCCACACTGAACTCTGACAGACCTGAATGGTGCAAAGCCAATTGTGTGAATTCATCTGACTTGCTTTATTCACCTCATTCACACAACTCCATGCTGCTGTTCCAATAGTGAGAGATTAGTTTGACGCTGTGACATCATAATATCCAGAGGAGTGTCCACCTCTGGAAAATGTTCGTAAACTGCAAACTTGTGTCGACTGACTTCTTCAACAAATGAATCGTTCCCGGGCGAGAGGGGCGTGACGCGGGTTCACGGCTGAGAGTTCACAATAGGTGAATATATATGATGAGTATACTTGTTGATCAAATAAACTAAATCCAATGTTGTTGTTTTAAAAAAGGTCTGATTACTTCATAAAATACATATTAATCAGGAGGATTTTAGAGCAATTCTGGTGGCCAACATGCAGTAACCACCATCAGAGGGCGACAACGCACACTTAATGAATGGCTGATGTAGAATTCAAAGGTTTCATGAGGAAGGTGAGCAGAACTAAAGTGTTTGTTTAAGGGGTGGAAAGTTTTCATTTCTAAATGGTGAAACATGGTACATACAGTATATTGTGCACACAGAAGAGGAAATAAGAAAAGATGCAACTGTTCTCTCGTAGCCACTGTGATTACGGTGATGCTTCCTGCTTCATGGTTCAGGAGTTTCCAGTCTGAAGGGTTGACGCAGCACATATGTTATTAGATATAAGTCCAGGTTCATAAACAGTCCAGGTTCAGATAGTGAAACAGTCCAGGTTCATATACAGTCCAGGTTCATACAGGGAAACAGTCCAGGTTCATACAGTGAAGTTATCCCGTTAAAGTTCCTGGATGTTGAAGTATCACAGGAAAGGAAAATGTCACGGTCACTTTCTCCTACGCCATAGGATCCTAACGGTGGCTGTATCCGATCCTCAGCTGAGCTGGACGTGACCTCGGCCCGTTCCGCCCCATTCGCCTCTTCCCAAGGATGGAGCCAGTCCTGGTCCAGAGGGAGAACCAGCAGAACCCGCAGGACTTGGAGGCACTACAGAAGAAGAATGAGGTCTGAACAACATTAAGATCACATGCTTAGACGAGCTGTTAGAGCTGGAGCAATAGGAACCAGGACCCAGGAGACAATGTTCTGCAAAAAATGACTGCAGGGTGAATTCAAAACCTGCTCAACAACTTTTCAAGAGCTTTTAGTAACTTCTATGCAGCCGGTCACGGCTCAGTCATGACTTCCTCCTCCCAGTGTTTTTCCCCGCCTCTCCCTCCTCCTGTCTCTCTCTTCCTCCATGGGCGACGCACCCGTCCTCAATCCTCCATCACCAGCAGTACAGAACCCCGCCTCCTCAACCATTCCTTGCAAGATTGGTCAGCTTTCATGTGGTTGCTACATCGGGTCTTCTCCTCATAGCGTAATTAATCCTCTACTGATTCATGTCCGGGCGAGATTCTGTATTGATTCCTGGTTTTCCTGCTCAGGAGAACTCTACTGACTCCCTGCTGCTCTCAACCCCACAAGCCTCTGCTCTCAGTCGGCCTCCTGGACTCGAACCTGACCCCCAGCCATCCAGAGCTCCTCCCTGCCAGAGACAATAAAGTTCATCACCAAACCTCTGCTCGTCTCTGAGTCCACTTTTGGGTCCAAGTTATAGATTTAAACATAACACAGCTGGCTAAAAATATACATTTTGGAATGTAAATGTTTTTCTCTGTTGGTCTTTTTCAGACGTCTGTCTCTCATTGTGTCCACATACACACTCAGCACTTTGTACAGCAGTGAAGAAAAAATGAAGAAATTAAAATGAATTGTAGTGGTGAACTGTTGATATATACACGTATACGTATAGACACACACACTCATCCCGGCCTATGTTGGTGTCCAATTTCATTAAAATTGAGAGACTCTATACACAGCAAAAAACGATATGGAAGAAAAACGTTGTCATCTGATAACCTATCAAACCTATCAGGCTGGTGTCTGATGTCCAATGTATACTGTGTAAACAGAAAGCACTGGCCCCTGTGGAGCTCCCGTACTGCAGACCATCATGTTATACACGTAGTCTGGAAGAGTAACTCAAGATATGAAGTTAACCGCATTAAATAATTGCCACCAAGACCACTTATGGTTGCCACACCCTGTCCACTGGCAACACCGTTTTTAAAAAAATGTTTAAACTAAAACTGTTGTACGGAAGTTCATTTAATTATAACTTCTTTTGCAATCTTCTCCTCCTTGTACGTATAATATTTTTGTAAAAGTTTAAATAATAAAAGGAACATTTGAAAGTCCCGTGAAATAAACCGGAGGCTCGTTTGTAATTAACTCAACGTCACTTCCGGTACGCGTTGGCTACTGAGACGACGCTAGCCGTTACATTTTACGTACTACGCAAGTAAGTATTCTTACATACAGTGCTACGTAGTAGCATAGTGATGGAAGTACGTGATTAGAAAGACAGCACTAAATATGTTCAATTTATTAGCACTTAAACCAGGATAAACTCATGTTTAGAAGGGTAAGTTTACCCTAGCTATGTTAGCATAGCATTTGTGCCATTCAGTAACCATGGTAACAAACCTAAACCGTGTCCGTAAAATCAACGCTGACAGGTCTTAGCCACAGATGTGCATGCTTCTTAACAGTGGCGTTAATTGCAGCTTTTAATTACCGTTCTAGCACTTTGGAGATAGTACACATAGCTTAGTTAGCATGAGAGCTAATGCTAGTCCTTTTATCAGTGGCACTGGGACAACCCGGTGTTCTCAGGATGGTATTATTGGCTGCTAATCCGCTTTTCTGCGTCTTATTTTCAGGGTTGTTGGGGACGTCTGTGACAGAGAGTGACGGCTCGGAAACTGTGCTGTGGTTTCCCTGTACAATGAAGAAGTTATTGAGCTTTGCCAAGACGAAGAAACAGCCATCCGGTAACTCAGAGACTGGTAGTGTACTTTCTGTAGGCTATGATCTCAAAGACAAGGACCTCGGCAAGGTCCACAAAGCTGCTGCTGCGGGTGATTTGGAAAAACTGAGGCAACTTGCAAAAAAGAAGGATATCAATCAACTTGACAAGGATAACAGGTGAGTGAGATGATGTCCCAAAGTTTGGTAGGATGTATGAGCCAGCAGGTGAACAATTTTATCTGAAGATGATGTATGCAACCATACAGATCTGAGCCTCTTTGACAGGTGTCCAGTTGTGCTGAATGGAGGCCAGAGGATATTGAAAGCAGTAACAGTTGGTCTTGTTGGATGTTTTTTGTTCTGGAATGGTTGGTACCTACGGAAAATAGTTTGGGGAAGGTCAACTGGTGAACCGATGACGGGGTCCTCGATGCATGGTGGGCAGCAGGGTCTAGCCTGTGTTCTGCGATCCCACAGAGGGGATCATTACTGTAGCACAAAATTGTTGATAAAGTTAACGCTGGCTCTGATAGAGAGGTGTCAGAACACACAGAGCAGACTGGTCAGAGTCTACTGTGACCCCCAGCGCCTAACTGAACATTATTGTAGACCAAGTACCACCCTTAATGAAAACAGTATTCCCTCATTAAATACTGTTCTGGCGTGTTTCCAGTGTAAGATCTCATTACAACTTAAGGAGATGAGTAACTAAGTCGTGCTTATGGAGTCCTCGCGGCAATTAACGGAATGGCTTGTGATGTGGACAAAAACACAGGAGGTGAACTTGTTTGAATTAATGAAGTGTTCAGTTAGCCAATATTCATTTATTACTGGGAGGACGGTGTTCTGGTGGTGTATTCAAAGCTTCACAGCCGCTTCAGTGTTCTGGGTTGAACAGAGTGCAGAGATCATTACTGGACTCCACACTCTCTCCATCCAGTCGAAGTGGGTCGCAGAGTCTTTTGGGAAAACCTGCTGTTTAACTTCTTGAAGTTGCTGGTGTGACTGGGATGAGCCAACAGATCGTTGCTTCCTCCACCATCAAGGAGCTGAGAAATTGCGGTGCTCCTCTATTGGATGGCTGTGATTAGATCTTTTGTGATGCAGCTCTTCAGTGCCCAAAGAGGTTGGACACCGTTTCCTGTTCTGTCCTACGTTTCGGTTCTTGATGTGGAAGTTGCGTCCTCTGCTTCTAACCATCCGTCTCTGTATTCTCTCAGACGCTCTCTGAAATCTCCCCTTGTGTAGCTTATTTTTCTCTTTTCACATACATGTTTAAAAACCAAGAGAATTACGCTCTATGCTCGATGACAAGACTTTTTGTTTTCCCGTTTCCAACGCTTCCAGAACTGCTCTTCATATCGCCTGTGCCAGCGGGCATGTGGAGGTGGTGCAGTTCCTCCTTGAGGGCAAAGCCAAGCTCAACTTATGCGACAATCAGAACAGATCCGCCTTAATGAAGGTAAGCCCGGAGGAATAGACTCCAGCAAACGGCCGGAGCCTCTGCCTTCATGCCGACTCTCCTCTGTGCTCAGGCGGTGCAGTGCCAGCACGAGCGCTGCGTGAGGCTGCTGCTGGAGAACCACGCCGACCCGAACCTGGTGGACATCAAGGGCAATACGGCGCTACATTTAGCAGCAAACATCCCGTCTGTTTCCACCGCCGTCCTGCTGCTGGAGCATGAGGCTGACATCAATGCACCAAATAAGGTGATTCCTGGTTCTTTCATTCAGCCTCGGAGTGAACACAGCTAGCAGCTGCAGGGTTCACATGGTGTCACTGTACCTGTGTGGTTGTGAGTAGATGCCAGATCCTGGACGGTAAAAGATGCACTTCCTGTATCTGCACACATCAGGTCATCATGCACAACAGAGCGCCGCAGGAGGTCCTTCCTGCCAAGAAACCCACACGGAGGCAGTGAACGGGTTTTTGGACTTATAATTAATTACCTGCTTGTACTTTGGGACACTTTTCATTGACACACATCCGTTTGCACTAAACTTTTAATAGTATAATAATATTAGTCTTATAAGAACGTGAGAATATATTGTTATTATAGAAAGATATATTGTTGGGTCTTTTTTTGTTTTGTTTTTCTCATTTCTTATTCCACTTTAACAGTTTTCTTTCAGAGACAATCCATGGCAAACCAATTTCCACCCCGGGGATCAATAAAGTATTTCTGATTCTGATGTTATGTTAACAAAAATGGTCTATTGTAGTAACCACGAATGGCCACTAGGGGATGATAACACCCAAGCACCAGTTCAGTAGACCAAAAAGACTATTTAAAGTTATAGACAGTCGGTTCTGATTGGATCCTACAGTAAAGTTATGTGAATCCATTTCATTCCCCTTCATACATACAAACAAACAAATAACTAAAGAAACAAAAAAACCTTCACAGAACAGACTTTTCAAGTAGAACAGAACAGGAATGTGGGCTGGATGTAAAATAGACCACAGGAACCAAAATCAGCACATTTCTAAAATGAAGGTAAGTTAAGGCAGAACTTGAGTGTGCTGGAGATTCCTTCAAGAATTAAAGTATGAGTACAATAACAGAATAAAAACTAAAGAGTTTAAATGTGAGCCAAAAACTAAAGAAAATGCCACCACTAAACGGAACTTGTATGACGAGTAAATGCAAAAAAAACTATCGTAGAATTCTCATAGAAAAGTTAAACTAAGAGACTTAACTATAAAACTCTTTTTTCTTGGTAAGTGCAGTTCTGACCGAACACGAATAAACGTGGCTGTTTGTCGATACTGGTGTCGTTTGTAGGAGGCGTTCACGCCCCTGGCGGTGGCGGTCCGCGAGGACCACCTGGAGATGGCTGAGTTTCTCCTCAAAGAGGGCGCCGATGTGAGCAGGCCAGACCACGATAAAAGGTCAGTACTGAACAAAGTCAGATCCGTGACACTCAGGGCTGACAGAATGAGTTTGGTGCATTCGTATCTTCATTTCTCTCTCTCTCTCCTCTCTCTCTGAGGGTAAGAGAGAGAGACAGCATATAAGAGGATTTGCTGTGATTGATTTGACCCTCAGGTCCCCGTTGATGGCAGCTGCTGGAAATGGACAAATCGCCATGCTGCGTCTGCTGCTGCGGTTCGACGCAGACACCTCGCTGAAAGACACCAAAGGATGGTCGGCCGATGACTACGCCGTGATGAATGGCCATCACCCGTAAGTTGTGCTTCACGTCTCTGCAACCTCCTCTCCTCTAATGGAGGCATTTGGGTTTCGTCCAACCCGGACCTGAAACCTCCTTTTTCGTTTCAACCATATTGATGCCTTTCCCAGACGTCACACATTCCCATGATTCCCCGTGGTTTTCCATGGGTGCAGAAGTGTGTAAGCACTGCTAGCGCTAACAGCAATCCTTAGAATTAGCACCTCGGACAATAAATGTTCTGAAATGAAGGGATGTGGACTAAAACTAAAGCCAGCAAGTATCTTAATATCCCCAACTTTTCGGGGTAAAAAACTATTTCGTCTTCAAATGTTATATCCCAATAGAACTTAGTGCCAGGAAGAACTGGAGTGATTTGGGGAAAGTTTAGTTGTATATTTTCCGGGGAACTTTATCTCCAAAGGTTTTTCATCCATAATTTCTCCACCCTTTGTTCAATTTAGTCCAGATGTTGGTGCAGATGAATCAACTTGTGGACTTGAATCCTATCTTCTTTAAACATGTATCTTATAGTAAATGATATTTTACTGACTAGGCAGAAGTTTTTTTTTAATGAAAAATCCAGTTTTTAAGACTTCTCTTCATAACTGTCGGTCCAATTTAGTCCAGATGTTGCTGCATATCTAAAATGTAGAAGGTTTAACATTTCCAACGTCTGGACTCTCTTGTAGTTGTTCCCTCCTGATCTTCGAGCACAATACCCAGAAGACCAAGGACCAGCCCTCGTCGCATCAAGATCTGAGCCAAAACAAAAAAAATGCCCTGTCGGGAAATTCTTCCCAGCACGCCGGAGCAGGCTTTCATTTTTCCGGACCAGCGATTGACAGACAAGGTAGATAAAGGAGTTATTATCACATGACAGGAAGTGATGTAAGGCTGTTATTATTATATTTTAATGTGATTATTTGTGATTGACGTTTGATTATTTCATTCATTCCTCATGCATTACCTCCTGATTGGATCTAGTGCATGGAGCAAAAGAAGCAGGTGGAGGTATAACTAGAAGAGTCTTGTGTCAGCGTGACTCCTGCTCTCTCTGCTTAAACCCTTTTATGTCCTCGCCAACAAGACAAAATAACAACAGAAACATGATTTCTCTTATGTCTTACTCACTGATTTAAATTCTTAGACACCCTAAATCTACCAGAAAATGACCAGAAATGGGTCAAGCATCTTTTTAAACCGTAAAGTTAAATTAGACCTGTAATGTTATTCCTGGGAAATAGTCCATTTTAATGAGTTTAAGGGAACCTTTTGGTAAAACATGTTTCTGGAAGAGTGTTTGACCCATCATAGAATGATCTGTTATATCAAGATACATAATTCTGTTTAGTAAGTCCTCCTACGCTTTAACACGTCACGAAAAGTCCTACTAATCAAGTTGGACTCTCCCAATAACTGTCACCTGTGGTGTCCTCCAGGGCTCCATCCACGGCCCCTTACTCTTCAGCATGTAAATGCTGCCACTGGGTCAGATTATAAACGGGTTCCGTTCCTTTTTTAGATAAGATATAGAGACTCAACATGTTCTCAACCGAACAGCTGAGCGGGACATCAAAGGGTTGAAGGTTGAGATACTTATATGTTACCTACCATGTGTAACATGTTGTCCAAAAAGGTGTTTATTGGGTAAAAGAAGTTCCTCTGCTCTGTTACAGATTTTGAAGACAACGATTCAGAGTCTCTAAGTCGGTGAGAACAATGTCCTTTATTATATCTGCGTCTCAGAACCGACTCTCAGGCTCAACCCGCTCCTCCCCTCTCCTCAGGTATTCAAAAAGTGTTCCGGATGAATGGGCCTCTTCGGAAGACGATGAATCGCTCTTCGGCAATAAGGTTGGCGCTGCTTGTATTTTTTTTGTCTTTGTTAAAGGCGTGCTCTCCTTCGTTTTCATACTGACCTTCGCTCTTTCAGAAACCCCAGAAGATAAACTTGAGGGAGATGATGGCTTTAAAAAGAGGAGAAGGTACCCAGAAGATTCTACTTCCTTATTGTCCTGTGTGGGGTTGCAGGGGTGGGTCTACAGACATTTTCATGGGATGGCATGGAAACTTTGAGGGGCGGCATTGTATATTATATTTTAACTATAGGGATAGAAAGACACTTTTGTTCATTTACAAACAGTGGGAGATTATTCAAAACTGGGTGGCAGTGGGCTAGTGTGGCATCTTCTAGGGGTGATTCGTTTTTTAAAATCTGTACCAACGGATAATCAGTTTGGTATTGTAGAAGAACTGTTATTTATTGTAAGAGAGGTTTTATTACTATTAATCTCTGGGGGGGCTGATTAGGCGGGGAGGATGATTGGCCCATCCAGAGCCAACCGATGACGATGGTGTAAACTGATGACATCACTGAAGCGGCGGTTCAGTCCCTCAGGAAGAACGGGTGGCCTGTGATCCTGTGGACTTTGTTTAGGCTGTGCCACAGTAACGCGTCACCCAAAGGACACTCAGTGTCCTGAACGACGGTTTACCATGAAACCGGCCACCGCTGCAACCCTTCACTCCTGACTTTCCCTCCGCTGTGGTGGTTTTTGTGTAGTAACCCTTTTGTCCTTGTCCACCTTCAGCTTCTGCACAACCTGACAACCTGAGTGGTACAGATTCTGAGCCAGAGAGTAGAGTCCAGAGACCCCCATCCCTCCCGGTGGATTTACCCTCCAGCAAAGCTCCGCAGCGCCCTGTAGATCCCGCTCCCGTTTCCTCCCTGTCTAAAGCCCCCCTGATGACCTCCTGCCCTCCCTCGTCCTACGCAAAGGTAAAGTCTTTGTGTAGTAACTTCTTTTTCTCGTACCCTTTTTCTTCCCGACCCTTAAAATGAGTAGATGAGGGCGCAGAGGAAGAACCTTCGTGCAGCAAAGCAAGATCAGACTCCCCAGAGGGGAGCTCCGAGACTGAGGACTCTGAGGAGGAAGAAGGAGAGGAAGAGGAGGAGGAGGAGGAGGAAGAGGAAGAGGAGGAGGAGGAGGAGGAGGAGGGAGAAGAAGAAGGAGACGATGATGACAGCAGTGATGAAGATGAGGAGGATGATGAGGAAGAGGAGGAGGAGGAAGAAGAAGATGATGATGAGGAAGTTGAATGTGGAAATGAGGACGATGTCATCAGTGTTGCTTCCGTTGAAGGAGAAGAAAAACCCACCGCTGCTGGTGCCGGTACTGATCCTCAGACCGGACCAGGCTCCGCCCCCTCTCACACCAGTAAAACCAGTCCAGGAGTTGGACGTGAGAATACGCCGGAGAGAGAGACTCCAGAAAACCCGACTGGCTGTCCAGCTGGAGGTCATGTGAGGCCCGGGAAACTAGACGTCATGGACGATTGTGTCGTTTCAGCCGTTCGGGTGGAATCCAAGTTTTCTGATGAAGAGGACAGCCTCGGAAAGGAGAACCTGTGGTCGTTAGCCCGAATCAAAGACCCGGGTTCAACAGGCGGCCTCGCGACATCGGGTAATCAAGCAGGGATCCGCTCGTCTGTTGAGGTCAAAGAGGAGGAGTTTGAAGGAGAAATGAAGAATAATGGCGATCCCATGGTCAACGAACAGAACACTGGTGAAACGGCGTGGAACCAGACGGTACTTTCTGGTCGCACAGATGTTCCTGAGGACGTTGTAGGATATAAAGACGGTTCATCCGATGCTGAATCGGAGAAAGAAGCTCTCAAGGACAAACGCAGATCCTCATGGGGTTCCTCGTTAGAGGACAGTGACCATGACCTGTCGAATGAAGGCGGAGTCAACAAGGAGACGGTTGACCGGAATGATGATTTACAGCCAGAGGCAGCGGCACTGCACTCAAAAACAATCTTACCTGGACCAGATGAAGGTCTACCTCCCACGTCGTTGGATTTTCCTTCAGCAGCGATGGATGAACCTCTGCTGTCACATTTGGGATCCTGTTCTGCCGTCACTCCTCAGTCCAAACACAGATCCGCCCCGGCAGACGGGTCATGTTGGGATTCTTCTGAAGATCAGGACCAGGCCGATCTTTGCTCCCTCATTAAAGGTGAAGGGATGCCGTCAGTCCCTCAAACAAACCAGCCTGGTTCCTGTGAGGAAGATGAAGGTAGTAGCATCGAGAAAGGGGCGACTGACCCCTCCCCTGCAGTGTCACCGCTGCCTGAGGATGAAAATGTGTCGGCGAACCAATCGCCAGGTGAGGATAGTTCTATGGAAGGAAGAGACGGGTCAGACGGAGAGAAAGACGATGACAGCAGCTGGGATGATGAAGACGAAAGCGATGATTCAGAAAAACAGACGACGGAAGCAGAAGGCAATGTGAAAAAGACACCGCCGGCAACCGCCAAGTCGCTGTCGCCAAAGTGGAGCTCAATCAGCAGGAAGCCAGTGGAAGAGACTGAAAATGTTCTTCAGTCTGATGTGGGTGGAGGTTCAGAGTCTCCAGAGAACAGAAGACGGGTGGAGGAAAATCAACTGGCTGTCAAACAGGATGACCACAGCAGAGACGATGACGCAAGCGAGGACTCCGACAGCAAGGACCAAAAGATGGAGAACGACTTTGCCAGCGCCGCAGTCCAAGTCTCTTCTGGTGGGGAGAATTCTGATCGTGCTCTTCGTCAGCCTGAGGCTCAACTCACTGCCTCTGTTTCATTTGAGAAGAGGAACGACTCCCAAACAAGATTCTCTCTAGTCCAACTCGGCGAAGAACCAATGAAGGAAACGTTTCTATCAAGCCCCCCGACCAACCGAGACCAAGGTCCTGAGTCAGACGGATCGTCGTCTGATGAGGCGCTGCCTCAGACTGACATCGATGATGTTGATCTGGACTCGCCTGCAGAGGCTGAGAGCCTTGCAAACATTAAGTGGGCCACTCAGGTAAAACGGGACTGCAGCAGGTAGTCGGTTCTCCTAGACTAGATGGTGTAAAGTGGTGACTTCAGGCGGGGACCTCAAGAAACGGGCTTATCGAACCCTGAGTTAGTGACTTCAGCTCGGGCTTGACTAAGCCTGAGCTGAGAAACTCTGGATTACCGGTTTCAGAACCGCTGAACTGAGTTGGTTTCAAGCAATATGACAAATGAGAGACGGACACGTGACGCGACGTCTGACACGTGACGCGACGTCTGACACGTGACGCGACGTCTGACACGTGACGCGACGTCTGACAGCTCCGCTTCAGGCTCAGGAGGGGGAGGAGTCAGGAACAAACTCAGGCTTCCTTGAACTAAACCTTCCAGCGAGCACGACTCAGGGCTTAACTTATCCTTCTGTCTGGAACAGAAAACCCGGAGTTTCCCTCGTGTCAGGCTAATCCAACTCAAGAGATTCCGCTAAACCGGCTTCCTGAAACCCCGCCCTCAGTTACTAACTCTTTGATGTGTGTGTAAAACACACATCAAATTAAAACGGTAAACTTTGAATACTCCACCAATTATGTCTCCATGTAAACGATCAAAATGCAATTTTTGTAAAGACTATGACATCACGGCCCCGATTAACCAAGGCTGTTACAGTTTCAGCCCAAAAACAACAACAACAACAACAACAACAGCACCAATGTCAGGGTTTTTTGTTTATGCTGGATGCAAATGATGTGTAAATGGGTAAATAATATCTATGTTTTTTTTCTTCTTCAAAAATCAGGAGGGTTCTGGCGATGAGGATTATGACAGTGAGGAGGATGAAGACCTCTCGGATAAAAGTGATGGATCTGAAGGGAGCGGAGCCGAAGAGGAGAAAAGAGGTAAACAGCATATCAGTCAGAGGGGGCCAAAATGTAAAAACATAAATCGAGGGCTGTAAGGAACTCATATGGACCGTGTTTATTCTGACGTATTGTGTGTGTTTAATCTTATTTGACTCATTTTATAGAATTCTGAACAAACCGAGGGATTAGAAATTGAAAGAATTAAATGAAACTCAAAATAAATCAGCATCATTCATTTTTACGTTTCCTTCTCCAACGGCAGAGTTCCACGGAATCATTTCCAATGAAAAGTTTTTATTCTCGGCATCAACAACAGTTGATTCTGTTTGTGATAAATAATATCGAACAAATGTCACTTCTCGTATCTGCTCCTGCAGCCAGGAGCAGCTGCTCCTCAGAGAACAGTCAGGTGAAGGAATATCCTCCAGGTTCTTTCTCAGTTGCTTTAATAGTGACATTGTGTGATAGTACTTGTACCTACACTGATATTTATACGAGCTCCGCCACTTCAGATTTACTGTTTGAGTCTAACTCAACTGGGAAATGGCGGTCATCATGACAGGTGTGACCAACCTTGGCAGTAAACCATTTTCTGGTTCCGACCCTCTTCTGTCAATGATAGTGATGAACCCACGTCTTCTTCCACAGTTTTCCGGTCGGGTTTGGGTTTAGAAAAGGAAGGGCGGATGCTGAATTCCTCACAGTCCGAGGTAAGGAGGCATCTCTGAACACTTTATAGGGTTGGATATTTGTCACCCAGACTTTTACAGGTGGATTTCCCTCTTTTAGTCGAGTTCTGAGTCACCTGAGAAGATGCAGGAAGAGAAAACCAGATTGGATTTTCAGGACCAAGAAAAGGTGTTTGTCAAAGAAGTGAACAAAGAGAGTACGTCCTTTTTTATTTATTCTGGAGTTTGTTTGGTGTGTAGTCTTATTGATTCATAATAACACTAGACTGTCTCTGTGACTACTTTATTAAAGCCAATACATTTGTCCCATTAATTGTTGAATATTTCTTTTTTCAGCTGAATTTGCTCCCTTGACTTGCAGCACAAAGAATTTTCTATATATATATATAAAAAAAAAGATATTTAACGCTATGTTCTATTTCTTCTCTAGACTCTTTATTTATTCCCACTTTTTCAAGAGGGAACAGGATGGGGGCGCTAGAGGCTCGTTGGAGTGTAGACAGGATGAGAGCCAACCTGGGAGAGGGTATGAACGTCAGAGGAGCAGCATGTTCACCCGACCTGAGGCCCGACCACCACCTCATGACCTCCATAGAAAAAAACAAACACATGCAGCAGACCTAACTCCGCCCCCCTGCTACCCTTTAACCCAAAACCTCCACATTATGGACTTAAATGTTGTGCTTGGCTTTCATCTTTTTTAAATTTTATCCTCTGGGTGGTTCCAGCCGCTGACATCTGGACACTGATTAATGCTTCTGTAAAGATTTACACAGGGAGATGTTACGTTGTTCAGCTTTGTGCTGCTATAACCGTCCAGTCTTTGGTTTTAAACGCATGTTTTCGCCTTCTGGTGGGTTTATTCGGATGTATGTCTCCTTTGAAGTGTTGTTTTAAGTTGCATATGAAGCTTATGGCTGCCAATCATGGGTTGTGTTGTTGAGCTGTGTGTAAAGTGTTGGACCCGTGAAAATGGTGGACTGAACATCTGCGGTAAAAAAACGGTTCTGTGTTGTGACCCCAGTATTTAGAAATCTGCCGCAGCATGAAAGGATCCGTAAAAACACTAGGCTGAAAAGTGGCTAACTTCTTTGTAACTTACTCTGCTCAACCTGAAAGGAAGGATTTGCAGCATGAACCAACTTTGAAGAAACTATTCTGGTTCTGAGTCGTCTGCAAACCTCTGCCAATCCCCGACAGTCCCTTTAATCCAATCCTGCCTCATTCAGAATCTAACTCAGAGCCCATTCCATTGTTTTCCCAGAGAATTCCAAACATCCCTCTCCCCAGTAACGCTCCCCAGCTCATCCTCGGTGTTCCCAGTCCAGATAAAACATGTAGTCCATCCAGCGAGTTCTGGAGCTCCCTTTGGTTTTCCACCCAGTTGGACTTGGTTTGGACTGGAGGAGTCGTTAATCGATGCCTGATCCACCTCATCTGGCCCCTTCACACGAGAAGCTGCAGCAGCTTTAATGCAGAGTTCTGCCACCCTACGGAGGAATTTTGGCAATTTGTCACAGGCCTCAGTCCACTACCCAGAGCTCAGAACCAGAGGTGAGAGTTGAAACCCAGACTTCATAAGTGAGCTCTGGACCGATACAACGCCTGCGTTACAGCTGATGTCGCACCAAACCTCCCGTCCATCTCATGGCCCGGTTTCATCCAGACCTGGACTGATTTAACTGGATGGGATTGGTAGATGAGGAGCTTGTGTCCCATTAAAACTGAATCAGGAGAACCATGTTTGTCCGATGCCTAACCGCCTCATCTTCATGCTAATTAACCCTCAACTCATTTGCATGGGAATGCGACTCAAACCGCTCTGGCAAACAAATCCTCTCCTACAGAATTGTTTTGGTTTCCATAGAAACACGTAGCTGTTGGATCTCAAACATGATCGACGTGTCTTGACTTTTGCAGCTGGAAACTCTGCTGACGATGAGACCGGAGGCAAACCCGTCGATAAAGATGAGCTCACACAGAAGGAGGTAAGATGAAGAACTGAACTCCTTAAAAGGCAGAAAACGTTCGGATCAACTGGAACTGAGGAATGTTTGTCCTTTCTAGGCGTCTGAGAAGGTGAGAAAGGGACCTCTGACCCTTTTGAGCAGACTTGAAGGAGATAAAGACCAACAGATGGGTACGTCAAATGATCTTGATGATCATGTTTCCTGTCGGTTTATGTAAGACCTTTGAAGAAGAAGAGCAGAGTGTGTGAAATACGACTTTCTCCTCTTTGACAGACGTGATGGAAGAACTCGGTCTGGGTCATATTGGAGATCTTGACGGTAAGATGAATTAAAGAACTAGTGCTCTCCGTACGTTTCCCTCATCAAACTGTGTGAAGCTCACGAAGGAGATCAGTAAACCTAAAGGAGACGATTAGATGCGCAGTGTCAACTACCCCCAGCAGCATCTGACCATGATGTAATTCAGAGAGGAAGACTTGAGAATGGGTCAGGAAGTCTCCCCGTCACCTAGACTTAGCTGCTTCTTATAAGACCACATGTCTCTGCTGGGAATGAGTCCGGTTGATCCATATTCTAGTTTGTCCTTATTTCTTCCTGATGATGCCGTTGATGAAGGGCTGTCACTTTCTACCACCAGTTAGGTTCCGCCCACAAAAAATGTAATCTCTGTTATTAACACGAACCCGAAAGCCCAAAGTTCGCCGCCGCTGTATTCTGTTCACTGACCTACACTTTCTTGTGGTAACGACACAGATTTATCGGACTGGGACAGCACCGCCAGTAACAGGAGTCTGCCAGGAGGCGATCCGGCCTTTCCTGGACAGGACGCTGCAGAATGCTCCGGTTCTGCAAAGAAACCGGAGGAAGACAAAGTTCCTGCACCTCCTCTGACCCCTCAGAGGAGGATCAGCTCAACACGTGGTTCAGAGAGCAGCTCCCCCCCACAGCCTGTCCCCCACCCCCGCACACGGAAGAGGTCGCCTCAGACAGCAGAGAGCGGAGACGGTCAGTCTGGACGAGCCTCTCCGTTCATATTTAAACCCGTTTCACGTTTTATTTCCTGGATCCATTCATTATTCTTAGATTAGATCATAAAAACAGTAATAACAAAAACATCAGACTAAATATGAATTCAATTTAGAATTTAATGGAAAATAATCAGCAACCTTTTGGTGAAACATGTTATTACCCTTATAAGACGTTTTAGGTGATTTTCATAATTCTGTTCAGTGAGTCCTCACAAACTTTATTAGGCACTGAAAAAGTCCTACAAACAGAATCTACGTACATGCTGCCACTGGGTCAGACTATAAACAGGTCCAGTCACACCTTTCAATAAGAAATAGAGACTCGGCCAAACAGCTGAGGACATTAAAGACCGCCGGAACAAAGGAAATGATGACACAACTGTTTTCTTTGACTTCTTTTGGTTCAGAGTCAGATTTGGAACCGGATCGTTTGGCGTCTCCATCCAACACAGCCAGAATTAAAACGGTTAGAGAAGGTAAGGCTCGCCGATCTTTTTGGTCAAAGTTCACCACCCGTCTGCTGGATGTGAACCCTCTTCCTCCTCAGGTTCCACTGACCCATCATCAGCTGATGAAGAATCTGAGCAGCAGCAACTGAAGGTGAGATACGCCCAGAATTAACCACCTCTTACGCCATTTAAGCATTTAATCTTATTTTCATTTATCGGCTGTTCAGTTACAGCGCCGTCATTCATGCGTCTTTAGTTACAGGGGAATCAGAAAACATCTAGTAGTGATATATTCTGTTATACCAGTAGTGCATATAACAGAACTCAACTCTCTCAAACGTGGCCAAACACCAAGTTTTCAGAATCAGCTTCCAGATTTGTCAGCAGTTACTTTTGCCGAGTAAACTCCAATTATCCTGCTGCCGTTGTACCAAAAAACGTGACGCAGATTCTTGGTGCCGCTCCGATTGTGAAGCCCTGGGATCCACGTCAGTCGCTGGAGGAACAGGAATCATCCTGAATACATCCTCTGCTTCCAGGAGCAATACACACCACGTGTCTTTGTACCGCGTCCCTCCGTTCTGAACCGTGACTGAAGTAAACACAGCTGCTGCGTTGCATTTGTTGTGAAGTCAAAGAAACAACAGAAAAAACCTTGATTGTCCTGCTGGAACGGGTCGAACTCGACCTACGACCTCCTGACCCGCGTCTTTCAATCCAGTCGTGCTGCGAGGAAAAATGTATGTTGCATTCAGTTTGAACGCGGTATTATGAAAACTTTGGTTATTTTTGTTTTCTTTTCACCCCGTTCAACAGTAATAAATGTGAAAATGTGCTATTCTTCAATCTGGAGATCAAAGGCTTCTGGTTCAGAGTCGCTGCCTTTCGCTGCTTTTAAGTAAAAGCTACAAAAAACATTCTTCTGCAAGTCATTTTTGATTTTTATTAAAAGAATGTAATTTGTCAAAACTTCCAGAAGAGGTTTGAGAACGCGTTTGTATTCATGTGTGTGTTTATTTATGGTCCAATGTTGTTGTTTTCTTGCGTTTTTGTCCCGTCTGTTTTGTGTCCTCTCATGTTCACCTGTGCCGTCAAAGCGGAGCGATGAGACGATAGACACGCAGGATATAGATGAGGGGAACCCAGACCCGTCTGCCCCCGTGGGCTCTGGCCGTGGAGAACCGGATAACGACGGCAGGGATCAGTGCGGCCCCGAAGGAGGAGGCGGCGCGGCTGACGGAATCCCGTGGGAGAGACGCTACGAGAAGCTGTGGGTGGAGGTGGAGAAAAGGGAGGTCAAGTCCAACTACAGGAATGTGGCGGGGGAATTAAAAGAGAGGTTTGGAGAACTGCCTGAATCAAGATGTCCTTCAGAAGACTCAACACAGGAGCAACAGGATGAGTCCACCTCTGAAGAGGAAGACTCAAGTGATGAAGAAGAAGGCGAGGTCATTGTGCGTCCCACCACCAGAGCCAGGTCCACCTTCCTCCTCACCATACCCGAGCAGAGGGAGTCTGGACTGGAAGACTCTCTGTCCGAGTCATCAGACAAGTCCTCCAGCGAGGATAAGATCCAGGAGACCAGCGCTTGTCCTGAACCAGATGGTGCCAAACCTGGGCCGCTCCGAAAACCACATCAGGACCTTAACTGGAAGGAAACCGCCGCTGCTCCAGATGAGGCTGTGACGGGCCATGACAGTTCAGATGAGGATCTTGAAGAAAGGTCCTGCCCCCCCTCACTGAGAACACGGGCGGCGTCCGTCCCAGGTGTGTCGGACGAAGAGCTGGAAGAGGACATGGAGAGGTTTAAAGTTGAGGTAGGGGTGCTGAGGGGTGTCTTCCTGGATTTGGAGAAGGAAAAGGCCCAACTGCAGAAAGAGGTAGAGGATGGCCGCTCCTCCCGTAGCAGATCGCCTCCTTTCCTCCGCATTTCACCTCTTCTCATCAGCAGTTTCATGTCTTCCCATTAGACCTTTGTGTTGAGTGTCTTTATATTCATCCTCTGTGGGCTTGAAGAAGGCTGCATGCTCTTCCTCACGTGAACTCGCCGTTAAAGCATGAAGAAGTGGTTGTGTTTCAGATCTGAGGGGCAGCAGGAGCTTCGTCCTGCAGTCGTGACGCGTCTCTCCTCATGCACCGGCTTTGCATGCCTCCTTCTACCTGTTCATGTGTGAATAATTGCCTTCTTTGCCAGAAAAGAAGAGCTGCTGTCACTTGCTTACAGTTGTTGCATTTGTTTTTTTCCATTAAATGCATGCTGCACTTAGACCAGCCTTCAAACATGCTGGTATTTGTGAAAAACGACATTTTTTGCTCTTCCACTTCATATTTTGATTCGTTAGTTTAATTCATGGTCAACTAATCTCTGTAACCCGTCAGTGAGATGCCAGAGTCAATAAGTTTAGGCTGTATGAACGTCCGTCTGCAGCCCGGTTCACCCACTGAAGGAACATTTACATCATAGTTTCCTGTTCTTAACAGGATTTCTCACCATTCAGGTATGAATTACCTGAATTGGTCACAGGAACAGTTGATGTGAGTGGAGACAAACGTTTTTTCTTAAAAGGAACTCTCCTCCATGCAGAAAGTCTGAGGAATATCATCGGTCATGGCTTTAGCGTTTGGGTCGTCCGTTAAAGACAATTACCGTCTGACAAAGTAGATGGAATTAAAAAAAGTTTAATATGTAAACTAAAAATCCGATGATAACGTCTATATGATAATGTAATCGACCACAGGAGCATTTCTTAAACCTAAATAGAAATTTGCATCCTTGTAGTAAGCTGAGAATTTTAAACGGAACCAGAATCGGGTGTTGGGTCTCCAGAGGCAGGAGTCGACAGGGACCAGCGCTGTTAACGTGACCTACTCAGAGTCCACATGTCAAATGTTTACTTCTGGCTTTTTAGGTCGGCAGACATGATCCAAAGTCTGCAGTTGAGGCGCAGAGATCCAGTAACTCCTGGGATACCGGCGGAGCAGCACCGCAAGAAGTTGGTGCTGACGAATCCAACGCGAGATTAAAAGTCCTGTTAAGTCCAGACGGAGGAATCCAACAGGAACATCCGCCTGCAGCCACAGAGAGGTATGACTTTTGTGTTTTTAACTCATCAGGAGAAAACATTCGCTGCTAATCCACTTCCTGCCTGTAATTCAGAAATCAGATATAGAAGAAGATGTCTGTTTGCATAGTTGAGCTGTAGAACACAGCTTTTCGGTGGGATGTCCGGGTCTCCCAGGGGGGTCGGAGGGGTCTGTAATGATGAAGAGAGAACTGGGTCACGAAGAAAGACTCACACTTGTGGTCACGAGCTCTGGGTTGGGACTGAAGGAATTAGCTGTTGGCTACAAGCAGCAGAAATGGGCCTCTTTCTTAGAAAAGAGAAAAGGAAGCCAGTTGAATAGGATTCCTCCGTTTGAAGTTTTCCAGACACATCCGGCTTGGAAGAGACCCCGGAATAGAAAAAGCGGAAAGGAATGATGGATAATAAGATGTGGGAACAACTTATATCTCGTTGCTACGACTTAATAACCCATGAAAATGAGTTATAATCTGGTAGACCAGACTCCATAAGGTGTGTGAGTGGATTATTATCTCGTTGCTATGACTTAGAAGTAATAACTGAAGGCGGGACGAGGCTCCTGTACAAACATTGACCATGAGGTTTATTGCTCTCCTTAGCGCCGACAGGCCACCACTGCATCCTCCTCCGCCGCTCCAGCAGACCTGTGACCAGCACAAACAGGAGGGACAGGCTGAGCAGGAGACCTTACAGCCGGAGCCGGTCAGAGGGACCCAGCACAGGGGAGCCCCTCGGACCATCAGCCGCCTTAACGGAGACCCTCTCCTGGTGTCTGATGACAGCTCCGTCAGTGACGTGTCGGACGTTGGAGGAAGGTATCCATGCAGTATGCTGCTTTTCTCACCTTCCTGTCACTGATCCATAAAGGGTGCTCAGACTGAACCCAATTTATTAGTAAAAAAAAAGTGAATAGTATATTGCATTATACCGTTACACTTCCAACGGTTCTCAAAGCTCTAGAACATTTCCACCGGCCTCCCGACTAACCCCCGTGTCTCTTTCCTTTTGTCGTGCTCAGGCCGTCGACCGGCGGGCTCCGGAAACACAAGGTAAGGGTCCGCTCATACGTTTGACCCCGTGATGCACAAGAAGAAGCTGAATAGTGTTAATGCTCTCCTCAGAACCCAGAAGAAATAGAGATGGCAGAGAACCTTGATGAGCTGAGTCTGTCGTCGGACACGCTCTCAGATGACGCTCCCGCTTCGGGCTACCACCACGCGTCCCAGCTCATTCAGAAGCTCGGCCTGAGCTCGTTAGGTACGGGTTCCACTGCTCGCCACGTTCCTCCGGGGAGTAACTAAAATATGAAAAATATATATAGATGTTAAAATAAAACATTCAGAAATGCCACCTATATTCTTAAGATATAAAACATTCAGAAATGCCACCTATATTCTTAAGATTAGCTGCTAGCGAGTCTGTATGAAAGTCATTGTTAATCGGTGGATTGTCATTGGAGGCAGCTGACGATCAGGAGGAAGAGCAAACATGAATAGACACAGTTGAAATATACCCTCCTTGGCTGACGTACTGAGCCACTGCATCATACGTTTTTCTAAATGTCAGCTGGCTCAATGATTGGTTAGATTTTCTCTGCTAACGCCGATATCCTGTAAATCTCACAGACTCCAAAAGCACGCTGAAGCTGCAGAGCATCTTCCATGAATACGAGCGCTCCATTGAGAAGGCAAGGAGTCGCCACGGTTACCTGAAGTACAAGGTGAGCCAGCTGGAAATGGAGAAAGCGGAGTTGACGAGTTCCCTGGAGGAAGCCAACGACGTTACGTTTGGCCTGGAGCGAGACCGGCTGGAACTGCAGAGCGACATTGCAAACCTTAAGTGAGAACTTCAACACTACCATTAAATTAACAAACAGTATTTAAATGCATCATTTCTTATCTCGTAGAGAATCCAATGGTGGAAGGCTGCTAAGTGAACATAAGGGAGGACATGACAGGAGCTCTGGGTGCTGGTGAAGAACTGCTGGGTGACCTGGTGATGAGGAAATGAGTCACAGAGAAGTAGGACGGTACCAGATAAGAAGAGTCGGTGGCTCAGGAGAGTGTTTGCAGGAGGAAATTGGCAAAGGAGAGGTGGGACAGCACGAGGGATTATAAAGTCTGCAGGAGTGGAAGGAGATGGGGCGCAAGGCGAAGAGTGAGGTGACAAAGGCGAAACAAGAGGTCTAAGGAAGGAGATAAGGACTTGTTCTGATTGGTGGGTCAGAGGGATGGAGTTGGGAAGGATGTGCAGCAGGTGAGGGTGATTAGGGATAGAGATGGAAAATAACCAGGTTAGATGTCCTGGAGACAAAGTCAGAGAGGACAGATTGAGATGGTTCTGACCCGTGAAGAAGAGGAGGGATAGTGGATCTACTGGTAGAAGGATGCTGGAGATGGAGCTGCAGGCAGGAGAAGGAGACCAAAGAGGAGGTTTCTGGATGTGGTGAGAGAGGACATGCAGTTGGTTGGTGTGACAGAAGAAGATGCAGAGGACAGGGGGAGATGGAGACAGATGATCCGCGGTGGAGACCCCTGAAGGCAGCAGCTGAAGGAAGAAGATGTCACATCTCATAGCTTATCTTCTGAATTTGTTGACTTGATTATAGATTCAGGCTGAAACAGGATCAGGAAAATTGTCGCAACACCACCATGTTGTTCGACATCACCAAAGACAGGCTGAGGAAGACGGAGGAGCAGCAGCAGTTGGAGGTGCAGGAGAAACAGAAGGTGGAGCTCACCCTCAGGAATCTGGAGATGGAGATGAGAACTCTGGTCACCAACATGAAACAGGTTCTCCTCCTTCCCTTCACTCATTTCTCCAACATGAGCAGACACTTCATCAGGTGAGGACTTCTCGTTCACATCATTTCACCTTTTTGGGTTTCCTGTCACCCTCCCAGCTTGAAGACGAACACATTGAGACCCAGAGGCTGCTGGCGCAGGAGCGCAGCGTCCGCACGCTGCAGGAGAATGTTCTCAACAACCACCTTCGTAAGCAGCAGGAGATCGAGGAGGAGAATCAGAAAAGCAGCCACGAGGTACTTCTGGATGAGCCGGATCCATCATTTCAGAACAGAGCCGCCTGATTCATGGGTTCCTTGTGATTCTGACCCATTGGCGTCGGTGTCGGGCTTCAGAAGTGAACAGAAGAAAGCGTTGGTAGCTTTAATGTTCTGAAAATGTTCAGAACTCCAGCATGAATAGAACAGAAACATTTAAACTTGTCCCGCCTTGACAAACTGTTCTGTCCGTAAACGGGTCTTCAGTGAGGAGCAGAAGTAGAACGAACTCAACGGCTCAGAAATAAATGTGTTTACGATTTAAAGGTTTTAAAGGACCCAGGACAGTAATTAAGACTTGATTACATTACTTAATTACTTGAATGTTTATTCCTGAGGCTGGCGTTAGTATTGATGATGTACTAGATGGTAAATGCTGAAGTTGCCACTTGTGTCTCGTCCTCAGATGCAGGGGCAGCGATAGATTAGATGAGGTGATGGAGGCAGAGGCGTGACTCCAAGAAAAAGAAGAAGCACAAGTAGAACAACGTAGAAAACCTGTTTCTCTGCATTTAGTCAGTCCCCGAGGAGTAGCAGCAGGCGGCGGCACCCGTGGAGCAAACTAGGGTTCAGGGTCCTCCTCGGGGACCCTTTGACAAGTAGACTGCTGGGGCTTGAACCAAAGACTTGCCCACCTTCAGATTGGGAGACAGCTGCAAGCCGAGACACAGGGACTGAGGCTAGAGTCAAAGATGGAGATATGGAGAGACAGAGATCAGGAAGTCGAGACACAGGGGACAGACATTGGAATCAAAGATGGAGACATTGAGACACAGGGATCAGCAGCAGGTTTTCTGTACCATCAGCCACGGTGACGTAGTAGACTTATCATTTTGTCACATGGACCTGGGAAAGCTGCTTTAATGGGTTCTACAGGGGACGAGATGAACTCCCGTCCACTTTGTGCTCACAGGTCATGTCTCAGCTGACGGCGGCGAGCGGCAGAGAGAGGGAGTTTCTCCAGCAGACGGCAGTCTTACAGGAGCAGCTCAGCATCCTCAAATCGGACCTGGAGTGCTCACGGGCCAACAGCAGTCTCACGCACGGCCAGCTCTCCGAGGAGAACGGGATCCTGAAAGGACAGCTGGACGCCGCTCGGCGAGAACTCGCGCTCGGCAGCGACGCCCTGACCAAAACCATCTATGACTGCAACAACAAGGTGACCGCCATCCGGTCGGAGCTGGCCATGACCGGCGCCTCCCTGGAAAACGAGCGGAAGACCCACGAAATCCTGCAGGCCGAGGTTGAGTCCACCCGCATCCGTCTGGCTGAGGCCGTGAAGGAGACGGAGCTCTGTCAGCACGCCCAGAGGGACACGGAGAGATCTCTGCTCCGGGAGAAGGAGGAGCACCAACGCCTCAAAGACAGACTCACAGGTCAGCGCGGGGTCACCGCCGGGTCATAGTGAGCCTTCTCTTATTAACAGAATTAAAGAAAATTGTCAAACACTAGACTTGTTTGAATATTCGAAAAGGAGAAGATTATTATTGTTATTATTATTATTAAGAAAAAAGAAAATCATGAAACAAGCAGTGCCAGCCAAACAGATGTGTGAACCCTCAGCGACTCACAAACACGCCAAAATAAACATACAGTTTATAAAGAAACGATATTATGAATAAGCCAGTTGATAGAAATGGGTTTAAAAGAGTCAACAGAATCTGAGGGGAGCAGGGAGGTTATTTCATGCTTTAGGGGCTGGGGCAGGAATGGAGCGGTCACCTTTTGTTTGAAGCTCGGGTGAGATGATCCGCCGTGAGTTTTTGCAGGACTCTAGAGATGACTGGACATTTAGAGATGGGTCTGTAATTCTTAATGTTTGATTGGTCGAGGCCCGGTTTTCTTTTAAAATGGTTGGATGCAGGCCGTTTTAAATTGTCTGACCAGCATCAAGCTACTCTGCCCACGCCAGCATCTGTCCCCGGCAGCTCCTGGACAGCTAAGTGGACTTCACCATGTTGACTGACAGCAGATAAACTCTACTTCAGAACAGCTGTCCAATCAGGTGTGGACTCCATCCCTATGCCTTTTGGTTGGTACTGGACCCTGCCTGGCAATGAGCAGGCTTTCCCTGTTGCTTCTTTTTCTTGTCTTCAAAACACTGAAGTGTCTCTATCAGGACCCAGAAAGGCTGTTGAACCCGCTCCGCTGTTTGCTCCATTTTTCTCCTGCTGTCCTCTGATTGGCTGTTGGATTGTGTTTACTCCTGCAGGAGAAGCAACCAGTCAGCGTGAGGCCATCAGCAGCCTGTCACAGAAGCTAGCCAAGGCGGAGGCCAATGCAAACAACATGGAGAACGATGTCCACCGGGTCACGCTGCAGCTGACGGAGAAGGACCTGCTGCTGGACGTCCTGCAGCGGGAAAAGGACCAGTCGGGCGCCCGGGTCAAGGACCTGGAAACGACCCTCCAGGCCGAGAAAGAGCTGGTCATCCGCGCGGGGGCGCGCCAAGAGGCCGCACAGGAGAGGCTGGCCCAAGCCCAGAGTGAGGGCTTGTTACTACGGCAACAGCTAGAGGAGACCCAAAACAAAGACGTTGCAAAAGCACATGCTGTGACAGACGCCCAGGAGCGCTTCAGTGACATGTTGTCCAAACTGCGATCGGACTGCAGTGAGAGAGTTCATCTGGTGGAGGATAAAAACAAAGAGCTCATTAGTAAGGTTGCTGACCTACGAGACCAGAACTACAAACTGGAGGACGAGCGGAACCAAAGAGAGGTAAGACCCTGCAGACCCCCCGCCCTCTTCTTCGTCCTCTTTTAGCCTCTCTTCCTCTCTAGTCCAAGGATCTCTTCTTCACATGTAACCAATCCTTCCTCCTTTCTTGGAGCAGGGCGGTCTGAGGCAGCTGCAGCAGGAGCTGGCCGACTCGCTCAAGAAGCTGTCGATGAGTGAAGCCCATCTGGAGGTCAACGCGCGGTATCGCAGCGACCTGGAGGAGGAGAAGGTTCGACTCCTCAAAGACCTGGACAGACTCAAAGGAAAGGTGGGAAATATTATGGACTCTTCATCGTGGTCGCCGCAGTTCCCTCGTGTTAGCGCAATAACTCAAAAACTATTGTATGGATCATTATCAAACTCATAGACCTTAATGCGAGGAAGAACTGGATTAATTATGTGGAAAGATCGGTAGCGTACTTCTGACACTACGGGGAGTTTTATCTCTAAAAGCTTTTAGACCCTAATTTCTCACAAGTTTGTCCAATTTAGTTCATATTTGCTGCGTATGAATCGGTTTGAAGAGATGTCACTTGTTTATATCATATTTTACTCCATTAGGTCATATTTACCATTATTATTCACAGAATATTATTTACATTTATATTATTTATATTTACAGTAGGTCATATTTACATTTTTATGTTTTATTAAAACAGTTTACTTGTCATACCTCAAAACTGTTATATCATATTTTACTCTCATAGTTCATAATTAATGATCTTCTGGGGGCTTTTTTACGGAATATAGTGCGGACAAAACTCTACATTTACTTTGAAAAAGGGGGACTGTTTGCACAACGCAGGGGATGTGGGGACTGCTGACATCGCTGCTCAGGTGCGTCTCTGTACTGTAGCTGCAGGAAAGCGAAGACCAGTACGTGGGAGCTGAGAAACGGATCATCAGCCTGAAGAGCACGCTGGATGACCGGGAGAAGGAGCTCGCTACGGCGGTTCAGAAAGTCCAAGCGGCAGAAGTCGCCGCGGCAGCGACTGACGCCACCATCAAACACCTGGAGGAAACCATGCACAGGTGTGACATGTGCCGATATATAAAATATGTGTCAATAAATGAGAATGGGAGCCAGAATTAATCATACATTCACTAATGTTCATGGCTTCAGGTTGGAGATAGAGAACGCCAGACAGGAAGTTGCTGCAAAGCAACAGACCAGCAGACTTGATTCACTTCAGAAAGGAGCCGAGGAGGCGTCCATGGTGAGTTCTGCGTCTGCTGTGCTCGTTATGGCGGTGCTTCTCCTGTGTGCGTCTGGATTCACATCATGAAGTCAGGATTAGGTCATGCTTTAAGGGTTCTGATCTTTTCACAGCAGTCGGACCGCTCGCCAGGAGGAGGGGTTAGTACCGAGGATGTAGGCTTAGTTCTGTGTGTGTTTGTTTTTTTGAGGAAAAAAAACATTGACTTGGTTTATCCTGCATTTGAAGTTTCCGAAAAACACAAGGGGAGTGGAGGCTTTGTTTGGGTTTGGTTTCTTTTCTCCTGGTCAGATGTAAATCGGGCCGGTCCTGGTGTGTCTCTGTGTTTGGCTGCATGACGCATGTCTCTCTCTTCAGTATCACTTGTGTAAAATAAAACACATACGATCAACGTTAGAGCAGCAGAAAAACAGACAACAATGCTTTTCTCTTTTCTCCTTCAGTTAAGAGGTCATCTGGAGGAGCTGGTCACAAACCTGCAGAGCAGCAAGATGACTCTGGAGAACCAGCTCAGCCATGAGGTCGGTGTCAAGTTTGATCAACCGCTGGTTTCATTTTCATTTCTTTTCTTCCTGGATGCAGTTCAACCAGCACCAACCTGAACAGAAGGTTCCTGATTAGTATTATTATTTCATTCCTCACTATAACTATGTAAGTCTCCCTTTCTTCTGAAACACAGCATCAGAATAATAAAGATCTCGGTCCAGTATAATCTGAGAAAAGAAGGCTGTGCCTCTGAGATAACTTGCCATCTCAGCGATCCTGCTGACGGGCAGCACCTTCTCTCCACCGGACCACTGAGACCGATGAGACCGATGAGACTGATGAGAACAGATCGATGCTTTTTGTATTTACGTTCTTCTTTGTCATAATAATTCAATCTCTTGCATCTGTTTTTCTCTTTCCTAGGTCCAGAAGCAGAGCGCTCTGACTCACACAGTCCAGGACTCTCACAACATGTGGGAGGAGGAGCTAAAGAGCCATTCTAAGTTGGGGCTACGCCTGGCCGAGCTGGAGAAGGAGAAAGGAGAAGCGAGCGCCCAGGTGAGCCCAGTGATGTTTTGATGAACGGGTTCATGTTCACAGCAGCATTTAATCAAACCCGCTGACGTCACTCCTGACAATGAGACCCGGTTTGACTCTGTCTGTCGTCCTTTTTCCAGATGGAAGTGGAGAAGAAGAAAGTCAGGAAAGTAGTGGAGCAGAAGAACTCCTTAGAAACCCGGTTGGATCAGGAGATGACCAGAAACACAGAGCTTCAAAAAGAAATGTACAGGTGACTCCTAAACTCCTCCTCGTACCCTAGTACCCTCCTCCACCCGTGCCGGTGCTTCCTCCTACTGTTTAGACCCAACCAGTATCCAGTTGAGCAGCAGCCCCAACATTTGCCCCCCCTCCTTCCCCGGACCGTACCGGTTTGTCTTGGATGTTTGATTGAGTGTGAAAAGTCTGTTCATTCATCAACTTTCATCTTCTCTCCGCGCGTCTTTAAGGTTGCGTAGTTTACTGAAGACTGCAAAGAGGAAGCTGCGGGATCAGGACAGAGGCGGAGCAGAACACGACTCGCCTCTGAGGAGACGGGACCTGGACGGACACAGCGGTCCTGAGGGGGCTTTTGGCCGACTGACAGAAAGGGTTTGTTTACTCCTAATGGAGGAGTTTGAAGCATTTCCTCCACAAACATCTGGCCTCCCCCAGCTGTCAGACCTCAAACCTCCCCTCCATCTTTCCCGCGCCTCCAGGTGGATGATCTGCGGACGCAGCTGGAGAAGGAAGCGTCCCTTCGCGGCCGGCTGGAGAGGGCGAACGAGGACCTGAAGGATCAGCTGGGATCTATGAGGAGCTTCAACAACAGTAACGACGAGCTGCACAGGAGCAAGAGGCTGCTGGAGCAGGAGGTCCTGGACCTGAGGCGCCGAATGGAGACCTCTCAGGTGGAGCAGAGCCAGATGGAGCATTACCTCCAACAGCGGACCCGACAGGAGGTCCAACAGAAACTGGACCAGGTCAACCTCTTCCTGCAGGTCAGAACTCTGATCGTAACCATGACAATAAGTCTGAGGGTACCGAGCAGCTGACCCTAGAACTTCATAAATACTGCCGCTCCGCTAACTTTAGCTTCTAGAAACGTTCTATGTTCCTCGGGCTGTTTACATTTGAAGTGTCTGATTACGTTTGTTTTCCCGATCATTTTCGGGGTTTAGCTTATTTTCTCCGAACTGGTTGTTAACTTTGTGTCTTCTGGTGTTTCTGGTTTGCTGGAGAGACGTTTGTTGCCGTGGTAACTCCTGCCTGTCCTGTACCTCATTCTCCATCCCCTCCCTCACCTATGACCTCACTCCTGCTAAAACCTCCTTTAACCAGATTTCACTCGACCCTCTCCGTTTGTCTCGCAGTCCGAGGCGGCATCTCGAGAAACCATGGATCGCATCAAAACCACCGGTGCCGCCAACCTGCGCGTCCAGCTGGAGCAGAAGATCTTGAAATTGGAGGGGGAACTGGGCCACGCCCACTCAGCGCGCCTGGAGCTGGAGCGATACAAGCAGCTGTACACGGACGAGCTGCGCCTCCGTCAGGCCCTGGCCACCAAACTAGACAGGTGAGACCTTCAGGCCGTAGAAGCGTGGGCCGCCTCTCACCCGGCGTCCATAAACGGGCGTGTAGAGACTCACGGCGCCACACAGATTTCAGTCTGTCGTAATCCTCCAGAAGAGTAAACCTCATTTTGTTTGTTATTACATTCGATGAGGCAACCAAAGCGGAAAGTGGTTCTGGAGGCGGTGTGAGAGAGAGAGCGGTCAGAGAAGGAGAAACATAAGAGGGAGGAGAGGAACGAGGGAGACGGCCATCATTTCCACATGTCAGAAACTTTAACAGCAGAATAAAAGACGTCTCTCTGCCTCGTCGCTCCTCTGATGACCTTACATGTTGATTGGACTGGTTTAATGGCGACGTGTCCAGAGGGAGGGCCATCATCCTGTGGTGCTGAGCCCATCGGCCATCCCAGCCCCTCAGTACCACTCACACCGGACCCCCTGTGCTGGTAGTGAAGAACCTGCTTCTCCTGCCTGAGTAACACTTTCTGTCTTTCACCGACAGGCTCAACGCTCAGCTTGCAGAAGCAAACACCAAGCTGCTGAAGAGCAGCGGCAGGTCTCTGATCCCCGGCGGGTTCCTGCTGGATCCGGGCTCCTCGGGTTCACCGACCCACTACAGAGCTACAGCCGGAACCCTCAACGGGAGTCAAGGCCTGGGGGTCTCCTTCCTCAGCTCTGTGACGGACAGACAGAGGGGCGGGGTTGAGGACTATCTCTCCAAGGTCTGTGGGTCCAGCCTTCAGTCTCACTCCTTCCCTCATGGAGAACATTTTTGTGTGGTACTCGTCTTCACTCTATCATGGTCGTTAGTTAACGGGTCCTTCCGACCCGTTGTGAACAGAAACTGTTAGAGACATGAAAGTTTGTCCCTCATGCAGTTTTTCTCTTCTATGTCAAGTCCTCCCGGCAGCAGAACTCGATATTGAGCGTAAACGGGCCTCTAATGGGCGGAGCCTTCCATCCGTTCTCTTAGCATACTTGTACGTTTACAGATACGGAGGAGACAAACGCAAAGGAGCAGAACCACCAGAAATCACTGCAGGCTCAGAAGAAACAGACCATGTCTACAAACTAGAGAAGAAAATAGTAGAACGCCGAGATGGAACATTCTCCATCCACACTTAGAGATGTTTTTGATGACCTCGCTAAACTCAACTGAGTCTGCAGCACAAACAAACAAACAAACAAACAAACAAAGAAACAAACGAGATTGTACTCTAGGACCCGTTTAGAAAGTTTCGTGTTTTCAGGCTCTTTAAAGTCGGGGTTTGAACCTAACCCCAACCTTCTCTTGTTCTTCCAGGTCCAAAGTGAGTTGGACCGGAGCATCTCAAAGGAGTTAAAAAACGGTGAGTCCTTATCGTCTTCATGACAGGAAAGTTAAGAGACTCATTGAGGATTTCGTACAATCAGGTTTAAATAAGAAAGTGTACAAAGGATGTCTGTTATTTTGATATGGCGTCTCCTGTATGTCGGACTGCTGCTGCTGCCCGGTTGATGATTGTTCCTCTGGTCCTCAGCTGCAGCAGAGCTGGACATGACCTCCACCCGTCTGTCCCCGGTGGGCTCCGCCTCGTGGGTGGAGCTGGACCCCGTCCACAGGGCCAGCCAGCAGTACCTGGAAGTACTGAAGAAGAACTATGAGATCTGAAGAGCTGCTCATTCTGGACTTCAGCCGTCGCTGCTCACAAGGCCAAAGCCAACTAAGAATAGTGGGTAGTAACCGATACCCAACCTCTTCTATGAAAGAACGCAAACGCGATGCACGTTGCACTTAACCGCTCCGGAACAAAGGGAACGGGTCATTGATGTTTGTGTTTACTGTATGAGGACATATTAGACTGGACAGCGGTTCTTCCTGAAGCTGAAGTGTTATATGTGGAATGATCGTGAACTTTTGAAGAAATGGACAAGCCTGACGACCCCCCCGACTTTAACCAGAGCCAGATAGTGAACTCTGGAACTGCAGGCAGTTCCGGAGCTTTACTTCGGCGTTCTGTAGACCTTTCACAGGCCCCTGTTGTCCGGCTCCATTAGAGAACTACTGCTCCAATTATCTGAACATTGCTGCAGACCCGTTAGCTGCCCTTCAGAGGTTTGCTGGATCCATGCCTCGACGGGTCAGGGTGGTTTCAACGGTACACATCCGGCAGGTGGTTATAATGTTATGGCTGATCAATGTACATACTGTATGGTGTATTATACGGTTTTGGTCCATTGTTTTAAGTGTTAGATGTCCGGAGTGAATCGTATCCAGGATGTTACGTTTGATACGAGCCGTCAAATGGTGCAATATCTGTCCCGGTCCGTTTGTGGGACCGAACGGAGTTTGACTTTGTAAATGTTTATTTATTGATTGTTTCAGACGAGCTGGATCCTCTCCGGCAATAGAAGCAGGTTCTTTACATTTGTATAAAACGGCTGAAGTGACGGTCGGCTTGTTTTTAAGGATGCCAAAAGTTTGTTTTTGTTTTCCATCACTCACAATTATTACTGTAAGATCATCAATCAATCAATCAACCAATCAATCAACCAATCTTTATTTATATAGAACCAATTCACAACAACAGTTGTGACCTTACAGGGCGAAAAAACACAAAGACTCCAGGGAACAAGTCAAGTTAGTAACATGCATTAATCCAGTAACATGCATTAATCCAGTAACTTGCATTAATCCAGTAACATGCATTAATCCAGTAACATGCATTAATCCAGTAACATGCATTAATCCACTAACATGTATTAAACCATTTAACATGTATTAAAGTTAGAAGGATGTATAAAGAGGGACAGTGAGAGAGGAAGAGAGAAAAGCTCAGTGCATCATGGGAGATCCCCTAGCAGTCTGTACCTATAGCAGCATAGCTAAGGGCTAGCTTATTCAAGCCTTAATTATAAACTTTATCATAAAGGAAAGTTTTAAACCTACTTTTAAATGTAGAGAGGGTCTCTGCCCCCCAAACCCAGATTGGGAGATGGTTCCACAGGAGAGGAGCCTGATAGCTGAAGGTTCTGGCTCCCATTCTACTTCTGGAGACTCTAGGGATGACCAGTAACCCTGCATGCTGGGAGAGCAGAGTTCTGATTGGACAATATGGAACTATGAGCTCCTTCAGATACGTTGGTTCTGACTGGGCTTTGTAAGTGAGCAGAAGTCCAGGAGGACGTCTGGGACGCCTGTGTCTCACTGCAGACTGTCTCACTGAAGGCCGTGTCTCACTGAAGACTTGAGTAAATCTAGAACAGTTGAGTTCTAGATTCATGCCAGAATCTTTCTGGACATGAAACCATCCTCCCGCTCACAGATCGTCTCCTCTTTTCTCAACCGGGCTTCCACGACTCTTTCCCACATCTTCATCGTGTGCTTCATCAGCTTCATACCTCTGCAGCGACGAACATCAGCCTTGTTCTTGAATGACAAATACAGACAGACACAATTACATTATAGGATCCATTTACTCCCATCAGCCACCACACACACTCACGGTCGCCTCGTTGGACCGGCGTTCTTTGAGGGACATTCTATCTAGTATTACGTTTCATTTGGAACTAATGTATGTTCTCATCAAAGAGTTCGGGACACACCTCAGGTGAGACACAGAGACGGGACAAACGAGGACGAGAGGACATGCAGTCCGCGTCAACGAGCCGTTGATGGAGCAGGGACTTCTGTTCCGTGTCCTGAGAACAGAACAGAACTATAAGCGCTGATGACGACCTCAACCTCTGGTTCAGCTGCTGCTGGTCGCCCCGATCAGCACTGGAGATCGGGTCGTAGTACATACTGGTGTGTTGGGTCAGGATCATGCAGCAAGTTCCCTGCAGCACACAAAGCCCTTTCCAGAGTCAGAGCGGACTATGAGCTCCAGCGATCCTCTGAAAACCAGGTCCGATTCCACAGAAGCTCTACCGCAGCACAAATTCCTGAAAAGCTTTACTCCGGTTCTGATGGAGAAGGCCTCACTGCTGATCGCACAGCTGTCTCAGCAGCGAGAGGACGGACCCACACAGTATGAGGCAGGTGGTTATAATGTTTTGACTGATGAGCTTATATTTGTTTCTGACCTCCTTTATGTTCAAAGCGCTCTTCATCCTGTAGAACCTTTTTTTTCAGGTATCGTATATAAAACAAAAGAGAATAAAAATCATTTTTCCATCAACATTTCAACCCAAACGCTCGTTAGTTCTGTTTTGATGTACGCCGCCTTCCTCCCGCGCAGCATCGTGTGATGATGATGATGATGATGATGATGCGCCGCTTTAGAAGCCGTTCCCCTCACTTATTGAAATGAGGCGATGTGTTTGTGATTGCCCCCCTCTGGCGCGTCTCTCCTCCCTTTGATCCGTCCCCTCTGCGTCAGACTCGGCTGTTAGATGTTCAGATCCGGTTACATTTATTTAGGTTCTGTTACGGCGGACGGGCTCGTCTGTCAGGCTGACGATTAAGACTTATTATTTCCTCTTTTTTCAGAACAAACGTAAAGCGGGTTTTGATCCAGGAGGTTAGAACTGTTGTCATGAATCCAAACAAGACAGGTTCTGAATATAAAGGCTTGTTTTTGAAGAGCGCTTTAAAAACCTTCTGATGCCCAGTCGTCTGATCTCAGGCTGCCGGTCCAACGGTCCTCAACAGAACCATCAGGTGTGGTTTTCATCCCTCATCAAGATCTGAATCTTCCGCTGATCACATGTTTGTGATCTTCATCACAACAACTCATCATCTGTCTCAGTGTTGGGTTTGACCTTTGACCCCTGCCTGCCTGAAAGCACTTCTAATAACATCTGGACCTACTCCTGGTGAGACAGGATGAAGTCCTGGAGGATTTCCTCCCACACCTGGATCAGAACATCAGTGAGCTCCTGGACCGACTGCGGTTCTTTTTGGTGCTGTCGGACCCAGCGATCTCAGATGGTCAGTCGACCGCATTGTCCTGGATCGAAGGAACCCAGTGTCCACAGCACCAGTATGAGGTCTTACAGTGGGTCTGAGGGTCTCATCCTGGTACCTAACAGCAGGCAGGGTATCGCTGGCTAACACCTGGAGGTCTGTGAGACCCTCCAAAGATCTACCTTCTCAGACCATCACTGACCCAACACCGAACCGGTCCTGCTGAAAGATGAACCAGGCAGCAGAACTTTCACCAGATCTCGGGTTCAGGGCGGCATTAACTTAGTGGTAGAACAACCGTCTCCAAATCAGCAGGTCGGCGGTTCAAGCCTGCTCTCACCCGTGAGGAGAACGAGGCACCGATGGAGAACCTGTTCTCATCTGTGAGGAGAACGAGGCACCGATGGAGAACCTGCTCTCACCCGTGAGGAGAACGAGGCACCGATGGAGAACCTGTTCTCATCTGTGAGGAGAACGAGGCACCGATGGAGAACCTGCTCTCACCCGTGAGGAGAACGAGGCACCGATGAAGAACCTGTTCTCATCTTTGAGGAGAACGAGGCACCGATGGAGAACCTGCTCTCACCCGTGAGGAGAACGAGGCACCGATGAAGAACCTGTTCTCATCTGTGAGGAGAACGAGGCACCGATGGAGAACCTGCTCTCACCCGTGAGGAGAACGAGGCACAGATGGAGAACCTGCTCTCATCTTTGAGGAGAACGAGGCACCGATGGAGAACCTGCTCTCACCCGTGAGGAGAACGAGGCACCGATGAAGAACCTGTTCTCATCTGTGAGGAGAACGAGGCACCGATGGAGAACCTGCTCATGTCTGTGAGGAGAACGAGGCACTGATGGAGAACCTGCTCTCATCTTTGAGGAGAACGAGGCACCGATGGAGAACCTGCTCTCATCCGTGAGGAGAACGAGGCACCGATGGAGAACCTGCTCTCATCCGTGAGGAGAACGAGGCACCGATGGAGAACCTGCTCTCATCCGTGAGGAGAATGAGGCACCAATGGAGAACCTGCTCTCATCTGTGAGGAGAACGAGGCACCGATGGAGAACCTGCTCTCACCCGTGAGGAGAACGAGGCACCGATGGAGAACCTGCTCTCATCCGTGAGGAGAACGAGGCACCGATGGAGAACCTGTTCTCATCCGTGAGGAGAACGAGGCACCGGTGGAGAACCTGCTCTCATCCGTGAGGAGAACGAGGCACCGGTGGAGAACCTGCTCTCATCTGTCAGAAGACACTACTTGGTGCTGATTGGAAGTTTTTCATCATGATGGATTGATGAAATCTAAAAAGAAAACTGTTGATGAGCTTAAAGAACTTCCTCCAACCAAAAACCCACAATTAAATGAAACATTAACTCGTGTAAGCTGTGAAAACTTCATTTAATAGTGTCACCAGCTGAAGTTATTTATTTTTGAATTATCTGTGTACAGTATATAATATTTGTATTAAAATAATAATGTCAGATCTTTGCCCCAGAAATAAACATTTATTAACTGTTCCATATTTTAGGCTGTTTCAAGGTAAAATTGTAAGAAACAATTTTAAACAGCTTTGAAGAATTTTCAATGTTTTACAGTTTAGTTCACCCCACAGAAAGAAGGTTCTGGGTTCAGATCCCAACCTGAGGACTGTTTGGGTTCTGCATGTTCTGTTCAGTCTAAAAACAGGAAGTGAAGAATTGGTGACTCTAAATTAAGCCACTATTAGAAGCGTAATTTAAAATTAACCAAAAAATAACGAGTGGATTCAGTTTAAAAACACAATTTAAAAGAAAGAAAAAAAGAAGCAGATATAAATATATTTATTTTGTAAACCACACAACACGATCAAATAAATTAAATTCCACCAAACACTTTTTTCAGTGCGGTTTCAAATCTTTAATAAACACCAGTATTATATTAATGTATCGGAATGATAAACACAAGTTTGTGCCTTTCATTTGATTCAAACATGATTTTTCGCTTTTTAAAGCATAAATTCAAACGCCGCGATTCTGCCTCTGATTCATTTCGGCACCGACTTCCGGACCCGCTCGTCTCGATGGCGGCTCGTTACCGTGACGGACGGAGGAAGACATCAGCTGCGGGTGGAGGCGACAACAAATTGAGGGGGACAAGTGGAACAAACCTGCGAGTTTATTTGTTGCCGTTTGCTCGCCATGCTCCAAATTAGCCGTCAGCGCCGCTTCATGTCAGCGGCTCGATCCGGACGGGTTGTGGGCGAAGCAGAAAGTGAAATTGGATTTAGCGGCGCTAACGTGATTTAAATGAGCCTTTCGGATTGACAGCGTTGTCTTCGGCGGCGCTTTGTCTTATTTTTGGCTGTTTACTCTTCCTCTCTGCTGTCGTCTCGTGCCGCCACTTTAAAGGAGCCTCGCTTTGGATCTGCTCACATCCGGAGCCATGCAGAACCTTTTATGTTCTGAGAGCTTCATGTGACAGACATGAAAAAGGATCCAAGAGGGAACTGACGAGTTTGTTTTTTTGTCACCCTGTTCTTCTGCTGCCGCGTCTGTGCTGGAAGTCGACCCGCCACGGGATCACATCAGAACCCGAACAGAACTGAGCAAAGAGGCGAGGCCCTCTGGTTCCGGGTCTCGTTGGGTCAAAGTCGTTAAATGTGACTTCGTGTTGGAACCAAATGTGTTTGTGTGGAATAAAACCCGAAGAGCTGCTTCTGCATCAACCAGACTGTTCTGGTTCTGAAGATCTCAGACGGATCATTAGTGAGAACCAATGACCTCCACACATTTCTTCTTTTAAAGCTCCTTGAATCTAAGGCAGTGGAGTCATGACGGAAAATAAAGAAACAATCACTGTTACAACGTTAGCATTCGTTATAACGTGATCATACGTTATAACGTGATCATTTGGATTTGTGGTTCTGATGTGATCAAGTTCTACTTCAAAAACCTAAAAACAGGAAAATGGTCAAAAGGTGAAAACGATCACGTTTTAATAGGAAAGATTTCCTGTAAAAGAATTTGAAAAATCACAATAATATGTGAAAAAAATTAGAACGTGAAAATGAACAAGTCAAAAGTGAAAGTTATCATGTAAGAACGTTTAGCAGCTTGTACAGAGTTGTATATGAAGACGCTTAGCTTAGCTTAGCTTAACTTAACTTAAGTTAAGAACACTGGTATTAACTTTATTGATAAGCACAGTTTTAAAACAACCATAAAAACACAAAGTTGGAACGGCTAAATCAAAGACTAGACTCACAGCTGACTGACATGGACGGCTGGTCCGTTCAGCAGAGAGAATTGTGGGTAAGCATTCTACGTCTGACTGTAGAGTTCTAACTTGTTAGCCGGCACCGCTGTGACGGGAAAGAACTTTTCTTAACCAGCCGCAAACTTCACTTCCTACTTCATGGCTACTTGTTTGTTATTTTCCTCGTGAAAGGCCGCGTCGCCATGGCAACTCAGACGCTACATAGTAGCCACATAGCACAGGCGCAGACGTCAGACGGTGGAGGCGTGGCCTGATTTGGCCGTCTAGATCGCTGACATGACAGAAATCCATCCGGTTGTCTGATGGTCGTCGCGGCCCAACGTACGCCGCACAACAAACGACGGGCCGGAAACTGTCTCAACCGGTACAGCGTACAGCCAGCTGAAGAAGATGAGTCACGTGACATGAGGTCACATGATTCCCACGTTAGTGTCCTGTCGTTAGCGCCCAGCCGGCGCGTCCCGCCGCCTCCTAGCTGCGGTGGCAGATGTCGCAGCACTCCAGACAAAACTCCAGACACTCGGTCGGCTCGCAGCAAGACTCGAACAGCACCGAGTGGCAGTGGGCGTGGCAGTTGAGCTCCTCCACGGGCGCCTCCCTGACGGCCTGACAGCAGAGGGCGCAGGCGTGGCAGCAGGAGGAGCAGAGGCCGAGGAGGCAGGAGGAGGAGGCCTCCAGCAGACCCAGGAGCAGCACGGAGGCCTGACACGACAGGCACGCCATCAGCAGGCCGAAACAGGAGCCTGCGTGCGAAACGGAGAGGAAGCAACGACAAACGTCAGCTGTGAGGTCACGGGACGCCGCTGTCGGTTGTAAAAGCCCGTCAGGAATCATCAGCCGCGGGGATTAACGATTCTATTAACCCCAAATTAGTCTCCGTGTTTGTTTGTGATGCCGAGAGGAGAGAAGAGAGAGACGACGCCGGCGTGATGATCAAGCGTGATTGTGTTTACTTAATCACGGCGCCTGCTTCGGTCCTCGGGGAGAACCGGGGAAGGCCAGAGGGGCGGCGCCGATGAAGAACGTCTACAGCGAAGCTGTCACCACATAATTGCTCTCCTACTCAAATTAGGCGCAGATGAAGTTGCATGCATTAACCCCGCCGCCGTGTTCCGCTGCGTCTCGTCCCGCCCGAACCGTTGTTTTTCTAACTCGCCCAGCGTTTCTCCTCGGCGCCGGTACCGGGCAGCAGCGCGCTCATGCAAATGGAGCCGTTTTATCTTGTTTACTCAAAGCAGTCAACGAAGAGGAGACGGCAGAATTCCCCGGAGAGTCGGGTTCAACGTTTTCCTGCTTAGCCGCTCCAATTATACACCCCCGCAAACAACATATGCTAATCTCCTTACATATATAATATAATATATATATTATATATTATATATATACACGTGTGTGTAGATGAAACGGCAGGCGATTTAAGTTGTGAGTGCGTGGAGAGAACAACAGGAACAACAGGAACAACAGGAACAACAGGAACAACAAGCGCCGCCCCGGGCTTTGATAAGAGCGGGAGGAAGGGCAGCAGCTTCAGGGGAAACTTTTCACGCCTCCTGGCGTCTGAAGAGAAAAATCAGTCCAAATATCTGGATCTCAGTATTGTGACATTATTGTGGGAGGGGCTGAAAATGTAGTTTCAGTTTAGGGGGGGGGGACGCCAAAATTGGTAAAGTCTTTTAGCGTCAACATTTTTCATATTCTCCCTCTAATATGGATTTGATATTACCAGCAGGTGAAGCAGTGGATTGGTGTGATCCAGACGCGTCAGCCCTCTTCCTCCTCTTCCTCTTGCTGCTGCCGCCGTGCACGGACAGGCTGGAGGCCTGGTTCTGCTGGGGGCTCAGACCCGGCGAGGCAGAGGGGCGTGTTTGGTCTGTGACTGCGAGGCCACATCGTGGGCCGGTGGGATTCTGAAGATCATCCTGTGAGGACTCTGCTGATGAAGCTCCGGGCTGGGCTGGTGGGCGAAACAAACACACCCTGAAGAAGGTCTCAGTGAGGTAGAACCAGACGACCTCCTCACACTAAGGGTTATGTGGGTATTTAATTTGTTTTTGAGTTATCGCGTTAACACGAACAAAAACGTCTCAGATACTGTTTCAAAATGTCATGAGATGGAAGGAGGGTCAGACGAGTCTTCATCACTCACAGAGAGATTCTGTGGAATCCAGATGAATCATTCAGGGTTAAATATAAGTTCTTTACTTTACAGGTCCGACACTATGAACTACTTTTATAGAACAAGTCTTCGTCTTCATCAGGAGAAGACGCCTGGTATGTTTTTCCGTGAAGCTCCACAGATGTTTTCAAACATAGCCGTGATGAACGTTCAGGCGACGTGACCTCTGCTGTTGTTTCCTGTTGGTGTCATGGTTTCCACTTACTGCTGATGAGGTCATCCCGAGTGGTTCCTGTTCTGACCCGGTCAGGTGCTGAGAGGATTTCCTCTTCTGAAGATCCTACAGAGGAGTTACCTTCAGACAGAAACACCAGGTTCACACGGAGAAACAGTCCAGGTTCACACGGAGAAACAGTCCAGGTTCACACGGAGAAACAGTCCAGGTGCACACGGAGAAACAGTCCAGGTTCACACGGAGAAACAGTCCAGGTTCACACGGAGAAACAGTCCAGGTTCACACGGAGAAACAGTCCAGGTTCACACAGTGAAACAGTCCAGGTTCACACAGTGAAACAGTCCAGGTTCACACAGAGAAACAGTCCAGGTTCACACAGTGAAACAGTCCAGGTTCATACAGTGAAACAGTCCAGGTTCATACAGAGAAACAGTCCAGGTTCATACAGAGAAACAGTCCAGGTTCACACAGTGAAACAGTCCAGGTTCATACAGAGAAACAGTCCAGGTTCATACAAAGAAACAGTCCAGGTTCACACAGTGAAACAGTCCAGGTTCACACGGAGAAACAGTCCAGGTTCAAACAGAGAAACAGTCCAGGTGCACACAGTGAAACAGTCCAGGTTCACACAGTGAAACAGTCCAGGTTCACACGGAGAAACAGTCCAGGTTCAAACAGAGAAACAGTCCAGGTTGACACAGTAAAACAGTCCAGGTGCACACAGTGAAACAGTCCAGGTTCACACAGTGAAACAGTCCAGGTTCACACGGAGAAACAGTCCAGGTTCAAACAGAGAAACAGTCCAGGTTGACACAGTAAAACAGTCCAGGTGCACACAGTGAAACAGTCCAGGTTCATACAGAGAAACAGTCCAGGTTCACACGGAGAAACAGTCCAGGTTCAAACAGAGAAACAGTCCAGGTTGACACAGTAAAACAGTCCAGGTGCACACAGTGAAACAGTCCAGGTTCATACAGTGAAACAGTCCAGGTTCATACAGAGAAACAGTCCAGGTTCACACAGTGAAACAGTCCAGGTTCACACAGAGAAACAGTCCAGGTTCATACAGTGAAACAGTCCAGGTTCACACAGAGAAACAGTCCAGGTTCAAACAGAGAAACAGTCCAGGTGCACACAGTGAAACAGTCCAGGTTCACACGGGTGGTTCAGTTTCACGGTCAGACAAACATTAAATTTCTTCAGTTTCTAGTTTTAGTTCAGCTTCAAGTTTTTTTTTTGAGAAACTATAAAATCTTTCAAGACTGTTGAGATAAAAACTCTTGATAATGGAAATAAGCACAAAATGGAAAAATGTTCAAACTTTTTCTCTATGCGTTTAAAGAACAACTGATTCCAGATTAGGAGTACTCGCCTCTGGTCCGGCCGTTCTGCTCCTCTGGCCCGTCCACCGGTTCCTGGTCTCCAGGGGACATGTCTGACACTCATGTCGGCTCGCGGTCTCGCCGTCCTCCTGCGTCCGTCTGCAGCCTGAGGTCAGGAAACCTCCAGCAACCCCCAGCCTGTGGTCCTGAGTCACCGCTCAGGAGACCCGTGGGTTTCATTGTTGTCGGGAGACGTCAGCCGGTCCATGAGGGGCGGTTCTGTGAATGTGCTGAGCAGAGAATTGCGAGGCCCGGCCGTCCTCCTCTGTTCTGCTGAGTCACCTAACACGATGGGGACACATGCCCCAGGAGAGTGTCAGCTCGCCGCCGCATGGAATCACGTGTCAGAGCCGAGACCGCCGGGCCTCCTACCGGCACAGACGCCTGAGGAGATATGGACCCGTCTGGACCTCTCCCTGTTACAAGCTTCCATAACATCTTCTCTCAGGTTCTGCGTCGGTTTCAGAACTGACGCAGAACGGTTTGACCCGGAATGACGGAGAGTTTAGAAGAATCAGTCAAGATGTGGAAGATCCAGTTTATGACCGACCGTCAGAACAGAACTCTTGTTTGTTTGTTTGTTTGTTGGGTTCATATTTTCATGTTTCATACTGCGTGAGGAAGAAACCAGAGGGAACCCACAAAAACTCAACCAGAACAGGTCGACTCCACAGGTGGAACTGAGCCCAGAACCTGTGTCCGGAAAACCAGAACCTGCTGAATGAAGGATGATCCATAACCTCCTGAAACTCCAGTCTGTGACTTTCATTATGATCTAAATCCTAAATTATTACTCCTGAAACTCCAAGAACACGCTTTCTCCGTCCTGATAACAAGCGGCACGGTTCTGATCCGCTGAGGCGGTTCCAACGCGTCCCAAACAGAACAAAGGCCTCCCTGTTTTCACTAATGTCAGTAATTGTCTGGGCTGATAACCAGTTAGCTTTAAGTTTGCTGTCGCCTCTCGGCGCTCCCTTTGATTGGCTGTCAGCCTGATGGATGACACCCGCCTCTGATGGCTCTCCACGCCGCGCGGCGGCTGACTGGGAGCTAACACGGCGCTCGACAACTTCCACGCTTCCTCTTACGCGTGGCTTTTGATGTGCCACGTCTGACAACACGCGAGTCAACAGCCCCTTCTGAGGGGGCGGGGCTCCCAACATCCTCCCATCAGCCCTTCTGTCGCCATGAAGGCCTCGTCTGTGGGAAAAACACATTCCCACTAATAAAGACGGTAAAACGTCACGGAATGTAACTCATTAGGCCGTTTGAGCGACGAAAATCTATTTAAAAAAAAGATAATAATAATAATAAACTTTATTGGTACCTGTTAACAATAACACCACCATTTTTAATGGTTTATAATGAGGTTGTAAACACTTATGAATCATTAATAAACAATTATAAGCAGCTTCTAATACACTTTTCAAAAATAAATGTATTTATTATTTGGCAGGTTCCACTTTTTTAACTGTTTTTACCTTTTTCTCTTAAATGTTGGTTCTTTGGATGCACAAAATAATTTTTTTCCTTTAAATTTAAAGAGTCTTAAAAGTAGCATAAAAGTCTCTTATAACTACACAAAAATGTCAGAAAGACAGTCAGGGTATATCCCTGCAAAGATCTCACCCTTATTGAACCCCTCAAATAAAATGTACACTTATTTATATACCTATAATTATATACTTATACTTATGCAAAGTATTTTTGCACAAAAAAAAAAAAGACCTAATCGGATCAATAGTTGAGAAATTATGGCCAAAAAAACCTTTGGAGCTAAAGCTCCACCTAGTGTCAGTAAAATACAACACACCTCTCCCCAAATTAATCCAGTTCTTCCTCACACTAAGATCCATGAAGGTATGAAGTTTGAAAATGAGACAAGAAATAGTTTTTGAATTATATCCGGGAAACTGTTTTTCGTAAAAGAAACTCCCTCTAGTGAGTAAACTATGAACTACAAGAGTAAAGTGTGGTATTTACTGGATATAGCTAGAAAAAAGCGTCATGAAGTTTTTCAGAATATAATTATTTGTTCCGACAAGAACTTACTATTTTTATTTTACACACTACAAGAAAATAAGACTCAGATACCAGAAACTTTTTTTTTTTTTTTTTACTTTGTGAAAATTTCTTTTTTTTTTTTTTTTACAGTGCACAAAACAGTTTGACATCAAATCCCCCCACCAGTAATCACAGCTGTGAAAGCGATCATCTCTTAACGATAAAGTTGAAGAGAAACATTTCTACTATGGACATAAACATGTAAATAAAGACGTTAGTGATAAAAACAACGACTCAGATGTTAATAATTATTAAACTGTTATTAAAGATGGTCACTTCTTCAGTCTGACACAATAAAACAGACACATCTCTAGTTCAGAGCAAGGATTTATTTAAATCGACGACTTTTAATCATTTACACGACTCAAAGTGGGAAAAACACATTTACTTTATTTGTTTAATTATTATTATGATATTTCCTTGACGAGATAACAATTAGATCAAATTTGAGAAAAAGCCCAGCTTTAAAGAGTTTCATATTTAACCACTCATTCATTTAATATTATCTTTAAACTATTAGTTGTTTTGTTATTTGTTATATTGTTTAAAAAGAAAAAAGCAGAAAGTTCAGAGCCCCCAAAGTCCCCTAAAGTGAAAAGTTTCACACGAACAATATTAATAACTTTTGACTAAAAGATAAAAACTTGTTCCCATACGATAATATCTCTATTAATTGCTCTATTATTAGAGAAAGGTCGCATGTGTGCACAAGATATGTACTTGTTCCCACGGGATAATAACTTGTTCCCACAAGAACAAGATAATAGTTTGTGGGCTCAAGGTAGTAACGTGTTCCCACAAGGTATTATTATTATTAGTTCCCAAAAGATCCGCCTTTTGCCCAGATGATAAAACATATCTGGTTCTGGGACTCGAGGGGCGGGAACACAACAGGAAGTTGTCATCGACTCTGATATTTCCTCTGACAGGTGAAGATACGGTAAAAGATGTTCAGCTGCAGACGTGTCGTCGCTCGCCGCTCCGTGAAACCATGAACCCGTCAAACAAACAAAAGTTCTGCTCTGAGGTTTCTGCTTCTTCCGAACCCGCCGTCATTCCGGGTCAGACAGTTTCTCCTCGTCGGTCTCAGTCACGCCGAGCTGCAGACCGCTTCCTCGCAGAGAGTCTTCATCAGTCAGACTCAGAGCTTCATCTTTCAGAAGAAGAGACCTAGAAGAAGTCAAAGGAAATACATTTCAGTCACTTTCTGCTTTTGTCAGTGATTTTTGGAGGAGACTCTTCGTCCTCGTCATCATCATCTGATCATGAGGCTGTGATTATTATAACTTTGTCCAAACAACCTCTGATCAACGCTGGTAACTAACACTGTAAACAAATGTTACGGACAGAAATGTCCTCGTGAAAGAAATGAAAACATCTTTTTTTAGGGGTCAGACCCCAAAAGAATTTTAAAAAATTCACTCCAGCTTTCAAACTTTTCAAATCTTTCATGTTTTAGACTCTTCTTTTTTTACAGTGTGGATGAGGAGAATGATTGACAGCTCACTGCTGGACCGACGGAGAAACGTTCTGTCGGCTGTCGTCCGTCCTGTCCATCCGACTCCTCCTCAAACACTCCTCCTCCTTCAGTCCGTCAGCCAACGCCGTCTGCGAAGAGGAACAATCAGAAACGGAACGATGACATCATAAGTTGTGTTGCCATGACACGGGTGATGCAGCTCTCACGTGTAAACCGGCGGTCAGAGCCATCCCATAATCCGGGTTGGAGGAAACGTTTTTCCCCAGTGATGGACTCCTGTGGAGGTCAGAGAAAGTCCCGTCAGAACGAAACCCACGGATGAGTCATGGCGAGGAGATCTTATCATGTCCTCATCCAAGAAGGTTCTGTTTTCACTCCTGTGTGTGTGTGTGTGTGTGTGTGTGTGTGTGTGTGTGTGTGTGTGTGTGTGTTGTTTGTTTGTTTGTTTGTTTGTTTGTTAGAGATATTACAGAAAACTACTGGACACATTTTCATGAAATTTTACCCAGAAGAAGGTTTTGACTTTTATCCTTTGATTCCTTAGACTTTCCTTTGGGGGTTGGAGCAGGGGACTCGGTGGGCTGAACAGAGACGCTGAAGTGGAAGGCGCAGGAGAGTAGCGACTACAGAGTATTTGAGAGATACTCAGAGTTTGTTGGAGTTGTCAGTAGATTCAGAGGCTAGCGATAAATCTGCAGGAAGCCATTTATTTGATTGACTTATTCCCAAACACATATTTTATTTATTCTTAGAGTTGTTCTGGTTAAATCCTTCACCGCTATTTTGTGTTTTTGTGTGCATTATTTATTTATCCTCCTGCTCAGCTGTTTTGTTCTGAGCTCATTGTGGCCGAATGTGTTTATAATCTAACAGATTATTTATAAACTCAAGAGTAAGGGTCCGAGGACGCAGCCCTGGGGGACTCCAGAGGTAAAAGAAGCGTTAACCATGAATGTTGAGAAAGTCCTATTTTATAAGTAGGTTGGTAGAATTATGAACATATTTCTCATTTTATGGTAACATTTGCGTGTTTTAGATATTGAATTCCTAACAACCCAGAGAAGTAAATAAATTCAAAGAAATCTTTTCCCCGTAGGCCTAAGAAGGACTTGTCCCGCCTACAGGGACTATGAGGTGTCTCTGCTGTACCCCGTCATCCTCTGGGACCTCCGGCGCTGGTACTCCAGCTCATCCACCGTCCACACGGCGCCTTTCACGTTCTCCACGCGCACAAAACACTTGTGCAGGCTGAGGTTGTGGCGCACGGCGTTCTGATCCGGAGAGAATGACAGTCATGACTGAGGGGGGGCACTCTGGGGGGGTTAATCACCTGAGAAGGGGGGGGGGGGGGGGGGGGGGAATACCTTCCAGGTGGCGGCGTTGCGTCTGAAGTACGAAAACGTCCGCGTGAACCAGTTGTAGATCTCGTTGAGGGTCAGCTGCATGTCAGGGGTCTCCATTATCGCCTGCAGACGCAGGATGAAATGGAAACATCACTTCTTCAGGATTTAGTCACGTCCCATAAACATATATATACATTTATATATATATATATATACATATATATATATATATATATATATATATATATGTACATATATATGTATATATATATATATATACATATATGTACATATATATGTATATATATATATATATATATACATATATATGTACATATATATGTATATATATATATATATACATATATGTACATATATATGTATATATATATATATATATACATATATATATATATATATATGTACATATATATGTGTATATATATATATATATACATATATATATATATATATATATGTACATATATATATATATATGTACATATATATATATATATACATATATATATATATATACACATATATATATATATATATACATATATATATATATATATATACATATATATATATATGTACATATATATATATATATATATATATATATGTACATATATATATATATATATGTATATATATATATATATATATACATATATATGTACATATATATATATATACATATATATATATATGTACATATATATGTGTATATATACCTCACCTTCGGTGGACGTTGCGGGTGCAGGACAGACGACCTACCTGTCTTATGAGCGTTGCGTAGGTGAACGGGGGTCTGATGTCGGTGTTCTTGTAGAGCTGATATTCATTTTCTGAACCAAGAAAGAATGAATTAAGGGACGCGATTCATTTGAATGAAAAGTAATCAAGTAATTCGGCTCACCTGAAGACAGCGAGTAGATCAAAGGGTGATGATGGCGCCTCATGGCGCCAGCAGATGACGCGTGAGTGGGCGACCTCTCTTCACAGCCCGCAGAGGGCGAACCGACACGGGTCAGAGACTCGGGGGACGTCCGGGTGGAGTCCGAGGGGCTCAGCGAGGACGGATTACGGGCGGGTGGGCCGACCTGAGGTGGAGACGAGCAGGTGATGAGCGGAGGAACAGGTGGAGTGAGGAGACAAAGACAGAGGGTCTGTAACCGAGCGATTCTCCTCGCCTCCTCAGAGGTGATTCCAATCATCGTTAATTACAGGGTGAAATTGTCTGGTTAGTGTTGTGATTGTTCTGCAGCAGCTGCAAGATTAACAAATGATTAGCTCCGGCGTCATCAGAACCGGTCCGCTGTCTGGACCCACGACGGCCCCCCTCTGCTGCCGACGGCCTGGACTCAAAGAAGAAGAGTTTGAGAGAAACTTTCTCCATGAGTGCATCAGTTTGACCTCATCTCACATCATCTGTGGAGCCGGTTCCGATTCTTTTTTTGCGACTCATCCAGGTGTAAGAGTTCTGCGGGTCAATTATAGGCTGCTGCTGGATCCAGGATGAGCCTGGACCCGGAGGAGGAGTTTTTCCACTCACTTCTGGAGCTTTGCTTACAGCTCAGTTGCTTCACGGCTCACTATAGTTCTGAGTGTGAAGTCCAAACAGCCATTACTGCTCGCTATCTACCTGCGGGCCGTGGGGGTCAGAACCCGCATCAGACTGCGGCGACTGTGTTCTCAGGGGGGCAGAGGTCGACCGAGCTTCTAACGGCGGCAGATGCAGGTGAGCCATCATCGCTCGCAGACACTCCCGTTCTTTGCAGAGCTGTGGGGGCAGGGAGGAGGAGGAGGAGGAAGAGGAGGAAGAGGAGGAGGAGGAGGGAGATCAGAGCGGATGATGTGGCATCAGAATCACTGAACATAGAAGGACGTGAACAAAACAAACACCCCCCAAGTTAGATTTCCAACATCAGAAACTTAAAGTGTATTTTTCAGCACAATGAGGTGAAACAGGAGAAAAGAATCCAGAAGTATTCAGACTAGTACTCCTCCTCTTCACTAGTGAGGAATGTGGATACCTGAACACAGGTATCCACAGGGGGGGGGATCTCCAAAATGCCCCCAATCCCCTGCGTTGTACAAGCAATGCCTCCAGACTGAACTCCTCAAATTAAATGTGAGTTCTGAGAAACAGTGGGGGGGTTCTTTATTTCTGACCCCCCATGAAATCCGACTGGTCGCCCTGAACGACCCCCTTTTACCCGAACGCCTGGTTTTTTATTTGCCCAGAGACGAAGGACCAACTATGTGAAGTGAACTTTGAAAGTGCGGTACCTGAATCTCCAGCTGCTGGACCACCTTCATCTGGACTCTGCACTGAGCCGTACTTCTGTCGTCCAGAACGTGTTCAGCGGCTAAATGCCTGAAAGACACGGAGAAGGAATGAAATCTGTCCAACGGGGAAAAAACACTGAATGTGACACTGGAATAAATACGTCTGTATTCATCATATAATGTCCGACTGATAACACAATCATTTATCTGTGTTTTCTGGGACGTTTTGAAACACGTGGTGGAAACATGGCGCCGAGGCGCTGCATCACAGCAGGAAGGCTTTGGGTTCGACTCCATCCGGGGTCATCCCTTCATTCTCCCGCCGTGTTTTTGTTCTCTCCCACTCCGAACCCAAACATGAAACTGTTAGTGACTCTAAAATAATGAGAGGTGAGAATCTGATGATGATGATGATGAAGCTAATTCATATATTTGAGTTCCCCAAAGGACCACATCTGGTTCTGGGTGGTCCGTTGGATCCACTAAGACGTGGGAACGAGTTATCATCTCGTAAACCACGAGTTATTAAGTTTTAACCACAAGTTATTTGGTTTCCCTTCAAAGTCGCCGGAGGGGCTTGGTGAGTTCCTGAGACCTTCCAGACTCGTCTGACTTTTCAAAGACCACCAGAGATTTGAGGGTCCACAAACGTCCCGGGCTTTGAGTGTTTAAGAGTTCCTGAGGAAATGAGATGAGTTACTTGGTGAAGTGGCTGAAGTTTTCACACGCCGCCTCACATCCTGGCCAGTAACAGACGCCCCGGCTGTAGAGAGAGTGTTTGGCGGCGCCGTGTTTGGCGGCGCCGTGTTTGGTTCTGTCGCCGCTAAACGTGGAGGAAGAGAAGGAGAGTGTCAGGATTGGATTTTAACAAAAAAGGCAGAGCAGACAACAGCAAGAAAACGAAGGCGGATCAACAAAGAGGCGTGTTTTCTTCTTGTTAGATGTGGCGGGGGACGACGGCGAGGGGCGCGAGGAGCACCGCGAAATAAACGGAAAACTGTTTACTTTTGATTTTGGAACATGTAAACTTTTTCACCGCTTCAGGAGGTGGAACACAAAGGAAACAAACAAAACAAAATGCGGGGTCCCGGGGGGAATTAAAAGTGACGTCTCGCCACTGAAGCAAACAGCTCGCCGCCGGCGAGGAGGAGAACGTCTTCAGATGACACGTCTTTGATGTTTACAGGAGAACAGCATCGTCTCAGTTCTCTCCGAGTTCTAAGCGCCTGAGAGGACGGACCGTACCGTTCTGCCTGGCGAGGAGACGTCTGCTGGTCAGAGTTCTGCCGCGCCGAAGCGTTAGCTGACATCATGTGGTTGGGGGAGGAGTCCCGGACGACCTTTGACAAGGGTTTATCTTCGGTGGTTCCACTCGTCAGCTCTTTCCAAATCTGCTCCACCTCTGCAGGACTGAGACCTAGAAGTAAAGAAAAACATGCATTTTGGTGTAAAATTGAAATGTAACTTATTTTTTTCATTATCGATCAAACAAACAAACAAACAAACAAACAAACAGTTAAACCTCATATAACCTCTTCGCTGTCATCCGGTAGGAAGTGTGGGGTGCATTTCATCAAAGAAAGTGTCTTAGAAAGAACTTATTTCTACAATCTTTATGATTTGTTTATTTTCAATAATTACGGAATCATATTTATTATTTATTATATCCGCAAAAAGTCGAGGTCATGTTTGCGTCCGCCGCCGCATTCCTTTGTATCAGCCATAACTCAGAAAACGTTCCACGAATCTTTCTCAAATTATATACTGTCGTCAACCTCAATGCCAGGAAGAACTGGAGTGATTTTGAGAAAGGACAGATGTATATTTTAGACACTAGGGGGAGCTTTATCTCAAAAAAATGTTTGTCCATTATTTTTCAAGCGTTCATCAGATTCCGTCCAAACTTGGTGCGTCTGAATCGACTCCAGGAGACCAAACCTGTAAACATCACATTTTACACACTAGGGGGAGCTGTTTTTATCAAAACCACTTTTTTTTCGGGCATAGCTACACATTTCATTGGAGGAGACGCTCCAAATGTGAACAGGATAATGAATGAATGAATGAATGAATGAATTGATGAATGAATGAATGAATAAATGAATGAATGAATGAGTGAATGAATGAGTGAATGAATTGAGAAATGAATGAATGAATGGATGGATGAATGAATGAATGAATGAATGAATGAATGAATTGATGAATGAACGAGTGAATGAATGAACGAGTGAATGAACGAGTGAATGAATGAATGAGTGAGTGAGTGAGTCAGGGCGATTACAACTGATATGGAACTTCTTATGACTGTTTTTGGATATACCTTTGACCTAGTTAACGTGATTATATTATTTATTTTCCTCATCACTTACAAACCTTGGAATTTAAACTGCTGAAATTTTCCAAGATTAAAAAATCCAAAATGTGAAAATATTGTCTGAGGCCTAAATTCAATCTGTAAGAATGGAAAAGATGTAAAACAGGATCAATTCCATTCCTAAACAGATGTAAAACAGGATCAATTCCATTCCTAAACAGTAGAAATGGATGGACGCCACTTCAGCTTTAAGTTATGGGATGATTATTGGAAGACTTAAAACCCTGAATGGATCTTGAAGACGTGACGCGGATGTTTTCCTTGTTTTTCAGGTGACTGGCGTGAGGAACGTGTGAGACGTGAAGAATAAAACCCATCCGTTGATTATAGCCGTGTGTGTTTCTGCGTCGCCTCGGGGAAACGCTGTGACGCCAGACGTGTTTGTTTTCTGTACTGCTGACATGTGACTCCCACAGACAAACGGCTGCCGTGTTTACTCTGGTAGATTTTGTGGTGGCGATTTTCACGCGAGTAAAGCAGGTGGGATAAAATGATCAGAACAAAGAAAAACCAGCAGAAGGAACAAAAGGATTATTCAAACCTTTTAATGTCCCCACGACAACGACGACAAAAGAGGAAACTGCATTATTGCATTATTGCGTTTCATATTTTATATCTTTGAGGCTTAATCATTTAATATTTTAGATAAAATGTACCATAAATTTACAAATTGTTTGATGAAACGTGTTTTTAAACAATAAGAAATTAATCAAATTAAGTTAAATGATGTATTTTAATTAGATTATCTAAAAGTCCGCCCCTGCTTTAATATGTCAGAGGGAAAAATCCTTCTATCTGATTATGACTTCCTCATTAGCCATTATTAATGTCTCCTTCTCTGACCTGCGGTGTCCCCCAGGGCTCCGTCCTCGGCCCCTTACCCTTTAGTGTCTACATGCTGGTGATGCAAACGGCTGAGCGGGACATTTACCTGTGCTCTAGTCACCTGGGCTCATGATTCGGGTCGCACACGCAAGAACGCGACCCCGAGGACTGGAATCCTGGAACAACGTAAACGTGTCTTTCCACTATTTCAACGGAAACGTGTCGCGGCGTGAATTCTCTCACCGCGTTGCTTTGTCAGAACACTACGGAACCCTAAACCGGCCACAGAAGCAGATAATTATATTTGCTAGTTACCTTGTTATTATTTATAGACTTTGGTCTAGACCTGCTCTTCCTGGAAAAAAACCTTCAGACAATTGTTGTTGTGAATTGGCACTATATAAATAAAGATTGATTGATTGATTGCGATAATGAGATAATTAACTCATTATCACGACAAAACGAGCAACGAGATCATTTTTTTCTCGTAATCACGGGACAAACAAGCGCCGATGTTGCCGTTCCCATGGCGACACACAAACACGGACCGGAAGGGAAGCGAAGCGAAGCGCCCGGAAATACGAGAGAAACTGTGACTAAAAACAGAAAATGAAGCGGATAATCATCTTAAAGCACAGAGAACCCAAAGCCACGACTCATTCCAATCCTCAGTTATTGTTTGTAGAAAGTTTCATGCAAAAATACCGTGTAGTTTTTAGTTTTAGTTTAGTTATGATCCGGAAACATGTTTTCTGACTTTATCCACGATGAAGTTTCACATTTACGTCACTTCATGTTGATCCAGCGTGGAGAAATGAATTAAATCCAAAACTTGGAAAAGGTTAAATGTGCGGAGGAGAGACCTGGAGAGGAGGCAGGAGAAGACAGCGCTGGCCTCTGCAGGCGGAGGAGCTGCTGCTGCTGGAGGAGCTGCTGGAACATCAGCTGCTGGGCAGGAAGCTGGAGGTCGGAGAGAAGGACAAGACGTTTGGAAGAAAGGTGAGGCGACATCAGCATCACATTATTGATCCTGAGAGTCATGCATCTATGATGGAGAAAAAGAAATGGATATAAGGCCTTGAAGATTTAAGCCGTAACATTAAAACCATCAGTTTAATATTGTGTGGGTTCCCTTTAACCGCCAAACAGCCTCTGTGATGCTTTTTGTATATTAATACCAACTATTCATGCATCAGCAGCTCTTCTGTGGAATCAGAAGCATTGAGGGCCCATGACCCTGATTGTCCTTCTCTTAGTCCACTGTGGTACGTTCTAACCACTGCAGACAGGGAACATCACTCTGTCAGAGTCAAGATCCTCGCACTTGAACATTTTTCCTGCTTACATCTCATCAACTGCAGGACAAGACGTCCACTTCCTGATAGACGCCATGGTAACCAGATTATCAATGTTATCTTGACCTCAGCTTATAAAGTTACTTCTGATTGGTGTAGAGGAGTGCTGCTTCTGCTCCAGACTTGTTTTCTCAGTCTTTCCTTGCACTAACCCTGCTGCTTTACGCCGACATGCATCTTCGCTTTGAGTTAAAGTAAGTTTTTTCATTCAAATGTTTCATAAAAGTCTGAAAAATAGGAATCCTGGCTTCACTGGTTCTAATGTTATGGCCAATTAAGTTCTATTTACGGTTTTACCCTTTGATGTCCTACTCAACTGTTTGGTTGTGGAAATTTGAGTGAATATTTACTGACTGAACAAACATGCTGAAGAGTAGGGGGCCGAGGACGGAGCCCTGGGGGACACCAGAGGTCAAAGGGGCCAACGATGGCTAATTTTATTAAAACTAACTTTTTGTTTTGCTGTTTAAAAACATGCTTGTCCAAACAATTTGTTATTTATAAAGATATTAAAAGAATTAATGCCCCAAAGAAATAAAATATGCAAAGAATAATTATTTTTTTTACAGTTTTCTCGATGAGGTCATTAAAGGGTTAAAACCAAATGTTTACTAAATTCTTTGACTGACGAGGCAAAGAATGAAAGTAATTTTGAGAAAAGAAAGGCTAAATCTGTAGGATAAAATACAAATTAAAACTAGAGGACACAAAGATGCAGAGACGGATATTAAAAAAGAAAATAGATGCAATGAAGTCAAAATAACAGTCAATAAATGCAAAAGTGAAAAAAATAAGAAATCAAGTAAAGTTTATTTAGTCAGTATCTGTCGGTCAGTTTTCGTACTGTTGAAGATTCTTTATCAGCAATTAAAAGAAAAGAAGGTTGTAGAGATTGATTGACAGCTTATAGAGATTAAAACACAACAAAAGAACAAAATCAGTGAAAGAATAGTAGATCAGAAGAGAAGAGGAAAAAGAAATAAATGAGACAAATAGAAAAACCAAAAAGAAAATAGAATTTAATTATTAGAAACTGAATTTTCGTAGTTAAATTTTATAATCAGACATTGTTGAAAGGAATAAATGAAATCGAGATAAACGGACTAAAAAGGAAAAATAAACACGACTGACTGACAGTAAAATGTTATTTGTTGTCACGTAAAACGTTTTCATGCAAACCACTAAAACAGAAATAGAATTCAGAAAAAGAAACTTAAAGAGGATAAAAACAAAAACTGAAAATAGAAAACAAATAAAAGTGACGGCCTGAAAGTTTTCAAATCTCTGAAGGAAACAATAGAGCACATATTTGTAATATTCTTATTCCTCCTCCTCTTCCTCAAACCTTTTCTGATCACGTTTGTCCCTCACAGGCCTCCGTAAGACACATCCAAGAAATCCTGGCGTCAAGATTCTAATCTGCATTTTTATTTGTTTTACTAAGAAACAGCTTTTACCAGAAGCTGAATATAGGAACTTAAACGTCAAACCAGTCGGACCAGCTGATTAAAACAACTGAAATAAAAGTGAAGAGGTGGTGAGAAGAAACTCACCTCTTCCACCTTCTTGACGGGCCGCTGCTGCAGGAGCTGCAGGTGAAACTGTTGTTGTTGCTTCTTCAGAAACTCCTTCAAATGTTGGTGGAAAAATGGTGACAGGCTATTATCGTTACATCATTATTGTTATTTAGGAGACGGACTTCATTTAGACGTGTCTGACGGTTTGTTTGTCTGACTAATGAGGCGCTTTGAGGAAACATTAGCTCCTAAAATGAAACGATTAAATATGTTTAAAGAACTTGGTAATGTTTTTAGAGCACACAGACCCGAGGCTAAAGGGAGAACCAGCCCTGACAATATTCTTATTATTGATAATTACGCCGGTGGCTTTTCCTGATCTGATGAGCCTCAACGTCTGCTAGGATAAATATATATAGTTAAATCCTCTAGAATAATGTCTTAACATCAAATCTGTCAGTTGATGGATCTCTAGTGTCAAAGTTGTCGAGTCGTACGTTTGCCAGCGGGTGATTAAAACGTATTTATCTGGTCTTGGTGTAACTGGAAAAATGAATTAGCACTTCCAATTCAAACAACAACAACCTGGAATTAATCCTGGCTAAATCCAGGCTAGGTTGAATCTAAACTTTTTCATCTCCTCACCAAAAAAAGAAGAAAATGTATTTATTTGCACATTTTAGCATATTCATTTTATTTTATTATTAATATTGCAAAATTAAAGTAAGTTGGTTTAAGTATTTTTTACAGAGCAATTCTTTTAATGCTATTTGAGCAGCTAAAGCAGCAGCTTACAAATTATATATAATAAAATGAATATTAGTTAGATTGGAACATTTGTGTAAGCTAGCTGGTTTGATTAGAGGACATCTAATTATCTTAGGTTAGTTAACTTAACAATTAGATAAGCACTATTTTTGTATTTGCCGAGTATCTAACTCCAGACTTAAAAAAAAATGTAGCTAGTCTAACATCACCATTGTGTCGTTGTTTTTTGTTACACAGCTAGCATGCTTATGGAAACCTGAAACAAACTAGTTTATCTTTGGTTAGCTTGCTGACCACTCAGCTAACCAGTAATAAACTAGTTTGTCCAACTCAGGAAATATAATCTATTGATTATCTAGCTAATTTACAGGGAATGATGGCGTCAGAATTGAGTTTTGGTTACTATTAACACATTTGACCGTAACATATATACTTTTTGATGCGCTAGGCAGTTAGCATGGATGACAATTATACTAGTTTATCATTGGTTACCTAAAAGAATAAGTTAACACTTCATATCATACAGAATATGTAGTTTTTGGTAAGCCAGGTAGTTAGCATAGATGACAATTAAGCTAGTTTAGCTTACCCAGTATCCGACAAAGGCTGCAGTTTACTTAGCTAGCTAAATTACAGACTAAGGCGGTGGCGAAACTAAAGTTACGCTGTCGTCCACGGCTACAAGGCTATATCACCGAAAAGTCCCCAATCCCCTGCATTGTACAAGAAATCCCCCTGATTGGAACTTCTCAAATTAAATGTGAAGTTATGTCCAAAAATAGTATTTTTTGTAAATAAAACTCCCCCTTGTGAGTAGAATATGAACTTCTGGAGTAAAATAAACCAGATAGATCCACTTGAGTCGATTCAGCTTCACGAAAGCTGGACTAAATCGGACCGACGATTAGGAAGATAAGCTGAAAAACAGTCTCACACAAAAAATCTCCTACGGTAAGTGAGGAAAAGATGAACAATTAGAGAAATATAAGTGTTGGTGTCGCATGAATACCTGCTGGAGCAGGAGGACTTGTTGCTTCTGGTGGATCAGAGCCTGGAGCTGGTTTGGGGTCAGAAGGTTCTGCATCTGCTGAGAAGCCATCATCGCCAGAAACACCTTCAGGAAGGAGACAAAAGATGAAATGACCAAGGCAGCGCAAAATCAAAAACCTTTGAAGATAAAGCTCCCCCTAGTGTCAGAAATATAAAACAGAACTTTCCCAAAATCAATCCACCTCTTCCTTGCACTAAGGTCTATGTACCTAGGTAATGTGAAAGGGTCCCAATAAATACTTTTTGAGTTATGTCTGGAAAACAGTGTTTTTTCGTAAAAAAATTAATACATTTAAAAACGCTCCCCCTAGTGAGTAAAATATGAACTTTCAGAATAAAATTTAAATTTTTACAAGATAGATCTCCTTGAGTTGATTCATATGCAGCAGTGATGTAATTTTTGAGTCAAAGCATCAAAACTAAGGATGAGGCACGACGTTGGCGGCGGCGGCGATGACGATTCCATAACATCCCTGACTTTTAGGGGGGGGGGGGGTTATAATTACGGACCAGTCCCGTCAACCTTTGGTGAACATCCTCATGTTGGGTTTTGTCATTGACCCTAAATGAGATGGAGATGGGCTGACGGGTTAATTAGCAGCATAATTACATGCTTGTTGTGACTCCGCTAATAGAAGTTTACGGCTATTAATAAAAGCAAACACTGGCAGAATAATAACTGCCAGACAAATAAAGGAGCGATTGTCTCCGTCTGGATTCAGACCGTCATCCCTGGACAACAAAACCCCGACTAAAACCTTCATCACGTATCAAAAACTTTGCTAAAATATGTATATAAATATAATACTGACGATGATTATTGTGGAGAACATGATTTATTATTCTAACTGTATGATTTCTTGTTATAGAGGGAATTAAAAACTCTTATTTCAGTGATAAAAATTAAATCCAACTGCTTTGATTTGATCTTCTTCATCTTATTTTACTGATTCTTTATGTCGAAATTGAATTAATATTAAAACGTATTTGCATTTTTTTTCTGACATTAACATCAATTTTGCCATTTTCGTCATTAATTATTTGCGATAAACCTCATGTGTTTTAAACAGACCACATCTGACACTGAGATAAAAACTTACCCTACAATCTGCATCATTGTAGGCACATAAACCAATCAGCCAGAACATTATAACCGCTTGCTTAGTTTTGTGTAGGCACCCCCTTCATCACAAAATGACTTTGAGCCGGCGAGGCCTGGACTCCGTCGGACCTCTGAAGGTGTGCTATGGTACCTGGAACCAAGGTGTTAGCAGCAGATCCTCTACATCCAGGAAGCTTGACATGTTTGTCAGTCCAAGATCTCAAGTTCAGCATTTTCACCGTTTCTGTCTTTGAGATAAAATCTCCATTTTTGGACCAGACTGATACAAAAACGAGAATTAAAATGAAGAATTAGACTTTAACACGACGCTACAACGATCTGCATCATTGCAGGCATTTAGACCGAACAGCCATAACATTGTAACCACTGTGAGGGAGTGGCAAATGTGTATTTGAATTTGTGTGATTAGTTCTAGTTATAACATTTAAATATACAATAACGTCTTCTATTTAGTGGAGAACAAACCAAAACCTACTAAACTTGAAAAAAATGACATTTTGACAAAAAAAAGGGTTTGAAATCTGGAAAATGAAAATGAAAATATCTTCTTTTTCCTTGAGTAAACCGTCATTTCATTCATTTAAAAAACCAAAACTACAAACTAGAGATGAATTTGGAATCAAAAAATAACACCTTTCATTTCTCTCAGTCTTTCATAAACCTGTAGAGGACATGTGGTTTTAAAGACGGCACCGACTTCATTATGGACCTGTACAGAACAGTGGGAAACCATTCGTGGTGTGAGGACCTGGTGCTGCTTAGAAAAGAGGTAAACGGCAGATGGAGGTCCTTCTGGTTCATTACGAAGAAGCACCAGTCTTCATTTACAATGTTTTCAGAATCCTCTCTCACATCCCCAGCCGTTATTATTTAGAGGACTGGATCACACTCTGATAGGAAACTGTCAGCAGTGGTTCTGTTCGCTGGAAGGATGTTATATATATGTGATGCTTCAGAACCCCAGAGCTGCAGACAGCAGGACCAGTCCAGCCTTTAAAGGTGGTCTGGCTTTTCTTCAGCCTGTTAGAGTCACAGCTGATGGAATGTTATTTACATTTGTAGACTTTTTTTTTGCCAGGGTTAACTATTTAATAAATGTTAGAGGCAAACTCAGACGTAGACATGTGGATGTCGACAGGCGACAGTTTGAGAAACGAAAAGAAGAGAAGTGACCCACTCAAAGAGGAAGAGGAGGAGGAGGAGGAGGAGGAGGAGGTGATGGAAAGGTCACTGGATGCACTCGGCAGGAACGGGTTCGCTTCATCAAGCTTTTATTCCTAGCTAAACATTTAGTTTTGTGATGAACATTTAAATTTAACATTTAGATTTGATGCGTACATTTTGGTATAATATTTACATAAAGATCCATCATTTGGTTTCAACATTTCAGCATTTTACATTTTGATGTAATATTTGCAGTTTAGATTTAATATTAAGATTTAATATTTTGAACATTTAGATTTAATATTTACTCTCAGATCTGATATTTAGTTAAAACTTCTATACATACACATTTAGATTTTACATTTAGATTTAAGATTTAGATTCAGCATTTAGATTTAACATTTAAATTTAAATTCAACATTTATATTAAGCATTTAGATTTAATATTTACTTTAAGAACGAACATTTACATTTAAAATTTGCATTTAAATTTAATATTTATTTTCAGAATCAACATTTACATTTAACATTAACATTCAAATATTTATTTTTATATCATAAATCCTATTTACATACAGATTTAGATTTAACATTTACACTTACATAAGCATAAGTATTTGAATTTTTATTTAACATTTACATTTAAATTTAACAAAGATTTAATATTTTGGATATTTAGAATTAATATTTACTTTCAGAATCAACATTTAGATTTAACATTAAGGTTTAAATTGGATATTTAGATATTTCGATATGTTATTGAAAACTTTTTCCTGGAAAACCGAACAACACAAAGAACAGAAGAAAGAAATTACATTTATTCTAGGCCACCGGCTCCTTCTGGAGATGTAAAAGTATATATTTTCATCTGAGTGGACACTATAACAGGAATATTATATTTTATTTATTCAAAGAAAGGCCTTTTAACATCCGTTTAAGTCGTTTAATTGTGTTTCCTGTGACGTCAGTGGCGACGCAGCTCCGGTTATTCTGCCTCCCAGCTATTTTCATTACATCATTTATGCAAACAGGCCTGATCAGTCGAAAACAAACATTAATTTAACGCCTTGAAGGCTTCCCACCCATTCCAAGGTCAATTTATCCCTTACAGGAAAAACACGTAATTAGTGCTTTTAATGACTAATTAAGACGCTGTTGACTGACGGATCCACTAAAGAAATAATTATGATACTCTGCCACTGACCCTCCAGCAAGGCCCTCAAACTTCTGCAGGAACTGGGACTCCAGACAATTATAGCCCTTTAATAAATCCCACAGACACTCTTAACAGTAAATGATCCATTAGCGCCGTCTGCGACTAGTCATCCATAACATTACAACCACTGACGGGTGAAGTCGGGATCACAGGGATTTTCTCGTTAGCGTGGCGGCGCCTGTCGGCGGGGAGGGGGGATATTTTAGGCAGCATGTTAACATTTTATCCTGAAGTCGATTTGTTGGATGTCGGAATGATGGATCTGAGCAGCTGAGGGCCCAAACCGACTGGACCCCTCTGTCAGAGCGTCTTCAGAACTGCAGGTCGTGTTTGGTGTTTCCTCTGCTCAGTGATGCACATGGGGAGGGAAGGCTGGGTCCTGTAAGTGGAGATCAAGGACGTACCGACGATAGTCCAGCAACATCAGATGACGTCATAACAGCCATAACATTATAACCACTCATGAATGGGTCAGAGCACTCACTGGTTCCCGCCGTTTCTCAATATGCATCCCACAGATGAGGAGAGCTCAAGTCACAACTCACTTAAAGAGTTCATGCTGTCACAGAGCACTTCCTGTTCACCTATCGCCCCATCTCCTTTTACTTTTGTCCTTTTATCCTTTGATAATTTGATCCTCATATGGCGACATCGAAGGCCAAGTGTATAACAACTGTTATATAATGCTAGATCTCCACCTTCTCTTCCTATTGAGCTGAAAACAGTTCAAACGTCGGCAGGAGTTGAAAATAAAGACCCAATATATGGGTGAAACTGAGATCAGACAACTTGCATGTTGTTGTTTTGTTTTTTGTCAGTGCCACCTTTGTTCTGTCTTTCGCTGTTACGAAGCTGCTGGTCTTGGAATAAGTGGTGGTTTTAATGTTATGGCTGATTGGTGTGTATCGTGTGAAGGAGGCACTGACAGCAGCATGCTTTATGAACCACTGGGTGGTCATCTGTCTACAGATTGGACCTGCTCCTCTGTCATTAGAAGACAGAACCGGTCTGAACTGGAAAGACTTTTTTTCCTTTGTGGTATTTTTCAGAAACTTTCACATCACAAGCCGTTTTTATGTCCTTGTGTTTTGAAGACTGGCGTTGCAGACTAGCAGACAGGCACCGGTGCGACGGAGGCGTTAGGACATTGTTGCTTTAATCATTATGTTGTTCAGCATCACACAAAAAAATAATAATCACACCTCAGAAAATTCTGTTCGCACAATCTCAGGAACCGGCAGAACCGGCAGACTGTTCATGGGTTTGAGTGAATGCAGGGCTGCAAATGGAGTTTCTGGTACCGGGTTTGTAAGAGCACAAATGCAAGAAGATGAGAGACGAGTCTGGAAGGGACGAGCCGACCGGGCGTTCTTCATCTCAGATGCTCCACTGATGCTTCGATGAAGACTCACAACAGACGAAGATAAAACGGCGCTTATTCGCTTTTAACTTGCATTTGTTTGGGAAAACTAATAATGAAGGATAAAAACAGAGTTCTGTGTGTGAACTGAGCTACCGGCTCCGGGTTTGGGGTCCTGTCACAGAGCGCCCTACGTGGAACTGATGAAGAGTAGGAGGAGGAGGAGGAGATGAGCGAAGGAGGATGAGGGGGATGGAGGTACCTGTTTGTGGTGGAGGCTCTGCCAGGTCTCGCTGCTCACGCCGCAGGAGTCCCCGTTCGTTGCAGCGGTGACGGTGTGGCTGAGGAGGCTGCTGGCCCGGTTCTGACGGGCCGCGGTGGGACTGAGAGGAGACTCTGGCATCCCAGCTGAGGTGGGAACAAACCAAAAGAGTCGTCGGTAAATAAGCCGTGAGACTCGTTCTCTGCACACAAAGTTCAGCGTTGATGCAAAAAAAAAACAAAACACAGCAGCGGCATGAAAAGAAATTAACAAAATAAAAGCTGATGTAAGATGAGATAATAAGATAATATAAAACTTTATTGAAGTCTCCTGCAAGAAAATGACAATAAGAAAAAAAAAAGAGTAGGTGAGGAAGAAATACAAAAACCAATGTCTACAAATAACAATAAGATAATCAGCTTCATTTTGCATGTAACACTAATGATGTGAAATAAAGTAATGAAAGTAATATTATTGGCGTTTTGATTTCTCAACCGTGTCTATTTTCAATGATATTTAAAAATGTGCAGGAGAGAAAAAGTTCATTAATCTGCAAATTTATGTATATATTTAAATGTATTTGAGTAGAAACTGCAAAAAACATGATTTTTTGAGCAACTTCATTAAAATTGGCAGGTTTTAAAATCTTATCCAGACATCATATATATGTGAACGTTTTTTCTCTCTCATTAAGCATCATTTTATATATATATATACGACAATATCACCCCCAACAATCCTGTATTATCACAACTACAGTCAAGATTTACCAGAATATAGAGATTAAGTCTATCCAAAAATACACAAAGATCCAAGGGATTACTTTTCTACATGTCTTAACTGATTAAAGAGGTAAACTGATATCTGAGATCCATTAAATGAAGAGCAGTAAACAGCCTGTGACTCCCTGACTCTCGGTTTGATGCAGAATGCTGCTAAAGCAACGTACCGTTGATGATGAAGAGCTGAGTTGAGAGCAGGCAGGCAGAGCTGATGCCTCCAACTCAGTGCAGTTTGGAGTGAGGATGTTTGAGGACTGATGGAGTCGTGTGTCTACCTGAGGGGGAGGAGTCACAGTGTCAGCTGAAGCAGACGGCAGAGCGGTCCATCACCAGCATCAAACAGGGATAAGAGGCATCATCTTTAATTAAGGCTCATGAGAGACAGTGATAATATCAAACGTTGATCTCAACCGCCTCCGGATTGATCCAGTATAGGTTTAGAATGTATATTCTAATGTAAACTGTAGATAAATCAGGAGTTTGTGCTCTCCTGTTTTCATTCAATGCATTATTTTATGTGTGGTTAATCAAAGACAAACACAAAACGACGACTAGAAGAGACACTGCACAACAAAACGCCTGAAAATAGGCTTCATTCACCCCCTTTTGTGATTAAAACAAAGGCTTTTTCTTTTAAAAACAGACAAGTAAAGTTGTCTAAAGTGACTTTATTTGGGTATTTTTGGACCTGCAACAACAAAAAGAGCTCCGCCGCCAAACAAACTCTTATCAGAGAGTTATTTACGGTCGTGTCTCTGAGGCTCTGCAACAGAATCAGAGTTTCTGCTGGAAACAAAAGGGCTTCAATGTTGCAGGCAGATGCAGTTTGGCACCGAATAATACCTGAAGCGGCTATGACTATTTGCTGGACAGGTCACGTTTTTGGATCCTCAAGCATTTCCTCTAATTTTTTAATTTTATTCCACAGATTTTATATCCCTTTTGCACTTTAACCCCTAAATGTCCTGACCAAGAAAACAAAAAGATTATGATGAGTATTTCTTTGCATATTTTTGCATTTGTTAGACATTCATTTTACAAACCGTTTTGGTCAAACATGTTTTTAAACAGTAATAAAAAAGAAATCAGACTTATGACATTATTTCATGATGACATTTTTGTATTTCATCTAAATTGTCAATCTAAATTAGATTAGCTCAACATTACTATCTTCATCATAAAGGGACATTTCGTCACTTTTTTCTGGTTAAACATGTTTATAGAAAAATATTTAACTTTTTTCAGAACTTTGTTTGGATTGTATGAAGTTACATAATTCTGTTTAGAAAATAGGACGTTCTCCGTAGCCCCTTTGACTTCCGGTGTCACACAGGGCTCTATCCTTGGCCCCTTACTCTTTAGAATACACCTGCTGCTACTGGGTCATATTAATAAACAGGTTCTGTCTAATTTTTAAACCAAACAGTTGAGCCGGACATTAAAGTGTAAAACCATGTTTAATCACCTATAATCCTCTAATATAAACTCTTTCTTTTGAAAACTGCCTACAAGTATATGACAAAAGGATGATGATGAGGAGACTCACTCAAAAATGTGATCTCTCTTATTATTATTTCGTTCAATACATTTACTAGACCTGTAATATAAATATGTCTTTCATGTTTTAGCTTTTTCAACTTAAACCATATCAGCAGATTTAGCTTAAAATTCAAATTTCTGATTAATCGAAAAAAAGCGGGAAATTTTTTTTTTGTTTCACAACGAATTTGTGTATTTTCATGGAAAATAGTTAATTTAATGAGATTAGATTATAAACTTCATTAGGAAGTGAAATCTCTTTCCTGTTTTGGTAAAGCATGTTTTTAGAAAACTATTTATTTTTGACTTATTAGACATTTTTGGTTGTATCAGATGACATAATTCTATTTTAAAAATAGGTTTAGTTGTGAGTAATACCTCACAAGCTTTAATATAAAAAAAATGCTACTTATAGAACAAAACTTTCTCTACAGCCTTGGTTAACGCCGCCCCTTTAACCTGTGGTGTCCCCCAGGGCTCTATCCTTGGCCCCTTTCTCTTTAGCATGTCTGCTGCTACATCCAGGATTTAGGTGAGTTATTTTCATCTGTGGAGGTTATTAGAATAAATAAAATGTACATTACTGCCGAGGGTAGAGCTGGTGAGTCATCGCAGGAAGTTAAAGCGCAACAGAGGAGGAGCTGAAAGAAGGAGGGAGGCTGGAGGAGGGAGGAGTAGAAAGAGAGAGAGAGAGAGAGAGAGAGAGAGAGAGAGAGAGAGAGAGAGAGAGAGAGAGAAGAGGCTGATTGCAGTTTCTTTATTTCTTTCTTCTTCAGTCTTCAGAATGTAACTTTAACACCCTCCTAAGTGGACATTTTGTAAAACTCGTGTGTTACAATAAAACATTTCAGTTGAGGTTCATTCCTGCAGGAAAAGCGTCGCTTGATCTCCACATCGTTGGGAACCTCATTTAAAATAGAAGAAAGAAAAAAGGAAACAAATCCATTATTCTTATTTTTGATAATATTTGTATTAATATTTCTTAGATTTAAGATTGTTATTATTATGTTGTTGTTATTTGAGTAATATTAATCATCAATAAATATTATTAATTATAATAACCCATAAATAATAATAATCAGTAGATAATACGACTATTTCTAATATTAATAATAAATAGATATACATGTTTTTCAGATTTAAGAGAGTGAGTGAATAAGAACGTCCCTAGGAGTAAAAATAATTCTGTATTTGTAATAATATTACTCCGTTTGTCTAATAATTCAAGCCTGAAATCATTCGTTGAGATGATGCAGCATTAATAATAAAAAAGGACACAGATTATAAAAGCTTTTATTTATACGTTTACACACAGGAACTTAGATTAATGCAGACAAATAAACTTCAAACATGAAGCTTTTTATTACATATAAATATCGATCAGCTGATTTTCTTCCTCTTCCTCCCTACAGAACATAAGCAGGACCGACCCGGGAACAGTGATCGATCTGTTACCGAGGGAACTTTCTGCCACCTGCTGGATTAGGTCTTACCTGCCCTTCAGTTTGGATCGTGAAACAAAAGGAATAAAACATTTATGCTGTAGATCCGTGAACACGAGGAGAAGAAAAGAAAAGTTCTACTCGTCATCAGAAGGTTTCAGAAATCACAAATAACAACGCTGATGATTTAACCCGCTGAAGGCTGGAGACATGCACCAGCAGCAAGGAACCATGACCGCTGGTTCTGGTGGGTTCATGAACCTGCTGTCATGTGACTCCTTCATGCCTGACAGAAGCGGGTCATTAGTCCCCCGCTGCAGACCGGAGGTCCCGACCCCGCCGTACGCGTCTGGTAGCCTCTCTGGAGAAAAGCAATGTTCCATCCAGCCGTGGGTTCGTGTTCTGCTTGTACTGATGCACCATGGCTTATAGAGTGGTTCGGCCCAGCCCAAAGGAACCGGCTGACACCTCCTCGGCTCCACAGAGAACCTTCCCAGGATCCGGTCGGTGTCCATCCGAGCCGGACATCCTGGCACCTGATCGCATTTCTCCCTCCTCCTTTGGGTTCTCCAGCACCGACTGAAGTTCCCTTGCTGGAAGTCCCCCAGGTTGGCCCGGTGAACGGCCCAGTAGTGGCCCCGCCCGTCCTCGCAGCGGCTCAGCTTCACGAAGCAGTCGTTGACGGACAGGTTGTGCCGGACGCTGTTCTTCCAGCCTGGGCCGCGACCCCTGAGGTACGGGAACCGCTGCTCCATGTCTCTGTAGATGGACGCCAGGTTGAGTTTCTGGGAGGGGGAGGAGAGGAGGACTTTGGCGATCAGGGCGATGTAGGAGAGAGAGGGCTTGGAGGGGGTCCGGGGGTCCTCAGAGGAGGGTGGTTCTGAGGAGGAGGTCTGGCCGGTATCAGACATTTCTCTTCTGTCTTTTCTGCACTTTCTTGGTCTTCTTCTGACTTCAAGGTTCTGGGACTGCGGAGCAGATTCCAACATCCTGGGTCAGCTGGGTTCCGACACCAAACAGCCGTCACGCTTTTATAAAGTTCCGATCCCGATTCCAGTCCGGGGGGGTGAGGGGGGGCCTTCATCATTCTTCAGTTTAAGACGCAGCACTCCTACTCACGGTTAAAATATGTGTCATATTTGCTCAGCGAGATTAAAGACTAACCACTGGGTTCTGGTTTTGGTCGGAGCCGGCAGTTTGTCACAGCCGAGAGATAAACACAGGAAACATCACAAACATTCTCCCGCTGGAGTTTCAGACAATCTCCACCTTCGATAAGCCGATAAAAGTGGAGGCTGACCTTGAACGCTCGGCTGCACACGTTCAAAATGTCCCGATCGTTGTAACAATCAGTCAGCGGAAAAAAAAACATCGAATCTAAAAACATAAAAAGTTACAGAAGTTTTTATATTCTTAGATAGTAATGCATCTCTGGTCCTGGTCCAATGACATTTTAACGTCAAAACCAGAACATACATGAAAAAGGCACGTGGAAATGCTCACAACCTGATTGGATAGTTTTATGCCGGATTTATGACATACACCGATCAGCCATAACATTAAAACCCCCTGCCTAATCTTGTGTTGGCGTCTTTTTTTTTTGCTGACTCTGATTAATTTCTACCAGAACCAAAGATAAGGTCACGGGCTGGACTTCACTCTTTCATCAGTCACCCCTTGGGAGCCCATGACTTTGTTGCCAGTTCACCGGTTCATCTTCCTCAGACCAGTATATTAGTACTAACCACTGCAGACCAGAAACACCTTACAGTTCTGCTCTGACCCACTTATCTAGGCATCAACGGTCTGGCCTTTGTAAAAGTCCCTCTAACGTCTAACTTCAAACTCAGAACATAATGTTGACTTGCTGCCTTTAGTAGTAGAAGTTATGTTTCTTTATGAAGAACATCACATTTCATTTGAGGAGTTCAATCAGCAGGATTCGGGGATTTTCAGGGATAGACCTTTACTCCTGGGTACGACAGCGAAGGACTACTTTTTCTTTCCTTTTAGCCGGTTCCGTCCGTCTTTGCGGAATCAAACGATCTTTCAGGTCATATCTATTGACATCATGTCCTATTTCTGGTGGCTGGTTGGCGCTGCATTCATATGACCGACCCATCTTCTCAGGGGTCGTCATTCCTCGGGTCTGTTCAGAAAGGAACGGCACAAACGGAGGAACGGTACCAGAACGCAGCCTCAGGCCTCATACGTACCATTATCAGACATTATCAAAAACAACCACAGCTAACGCCCGGGGAATATCTTCTCATGCAAATATCATGGAACCTCTGGGAGGAACAGTTCGTACGCGGGAACAACCTCCAAAAAAACCCAGCATTCAGCTGCAGGAAGAGTTCAAACCTCAATTAGATCATTATCATCCAACTGTGTCGTACATTATATCACCAAACAAACAAACAAGCAGCGCCACGGCGAGGCCAGAGGAGAGCACCTCCTCCTCCTCCTCCTCCTCCTCCTCCTCCTGAGACTAGACTACTCTACATAGTTTAGGTCTCCTCTGGCCTATTTATAGTCTTGGCCTTAGCAACAATGTCCTCTGTAACTGGACGCCATGTGTTCAGTCAGAGCATGTTGAATGTCAGACGCAGAAGCTGCTCACTCTCCCACAGACGCTCTCCCACAGACGCTCTCCCACAGACGCTCTCCCACAGACGCTCTCCCACAGACGCTCTCCCACAGACGCTCTCCCACAGACGCTCTCCAACAGACGCTCTCTCACAGACGCTCTCCCACAGACACTCTCCCACAGACGCTCTCCAACAGACGCTCTCCAACAGACGCTCTCCAACAGACGCTCTCCCACAGACGCTCTCCAACAGACGCTCTCCCACAGAGTCCCATGGAGTTTGTGGGACAGCAGAGACCCTCCGGGGTCTGCAGCTTCTTAGGACTGCCAGGCCTCAACGCCTTGGATCTGGACGTGGACGAGGAGGAGGTTGAGGAGGTCATAGGTATTAGGCCCAAATCTTCCCCACTCCCACGCAGGAAGAGCTCGACCTCGGATGAGGAGCTGGAGCCAGAGCCGCCACTCTGCGGCTCCAGGAGGGTGTCCTTCGCGGACGCCAAAGGCCTCAGTTTGGTCCAGGTGAAGGAGTTTGACACCTGGGAGGTACCCAAGCTTTCGGGTTACGACTCTTCTGAGAGCGAAGGGAAAGTTGTGCAGGAGTACCTCCTCTCTCCTCACACCTTCTCCCTCCCGCTCCCCACTGAGGAGCTGCTCAGTAAAGTCCGGGAGCAGAAAGTGGAGTTGGAGAACATCGAGTTACTCGCAGGGACCACAACACTGAGAGGAGTGGTCCGGGTCCTCAACATCTCCTTCCATAAGGCTGTACACGTCCGAACCACTTTGGACTCGTGGTCGACCCACTTTGACCTCCTGGCAGAATACATCCCCGGTTCTAGTGACCGCCTGACGGACTGCTTCTCCTTTAAACTCACCTTAGTGCCTCCGTTCAGGGAAGAAGGAGCCAGAGTTGACTTTTGCCTGAGATACGAGACTCCTGTCGGGACCTTCTGGTCCAACAATCACAACAGGAACTACGTAGTGTTCTGCCAACACCGAGAGAAGAGGAGGCAACCGGAGACGGAGCATGTTAACAAGAAGAGCTGCCTCAAAACGGTCAGGTGAGGATTTAAGGTGTTTTTAAAAAGGTCACAGCTGACGGTGCTTCATGCAGGGCCATGCGGACACACACACATACACACACACACACACATGCACACACACACACACACACGCACACCTACACACACACGCACACACACTCACACACACACACACACACACACAAACACACACACACACACACACACGCACAAACACACACACGCACACACACACACACACACACACACATATGCACATTTTTATTTTCGGTCCGAACACATACACAATGCCGACCAGCCTTACTTCCACATAAACATGTTTAACCAGAAAAAAGTGACGAAATGTCCCTTTATGATGATATATAGTAATGTTGAGCTAATCTAACTAAGATTGACAATTTAGATGAAATACAAAAATGTCATCATGAAATAATGTCATAAGTCTGATTTCTTTTTTATTACTGTTTAAAAACATGTTTGACCAAAACGGTTTGTAAAATGAATGTCTAAAAAATGCAAAAATATGCAAAGAAATCATGAATCAGCAAAAAATCGGCTTATTTTGTGAAGTGTCCCCAAAGCGTCTTCGTAGGACGGGGCTTTGGCGTTCTGACGATGTGTTATGTCCTAGCCCTCGAGTCAGTTGGGGTACTGAGATCAGAACATGCTGCTCCACACTTGTGTAATATGACACGGCGGACTTTTGGCACCGCTTTGAGCGATACACCTGCACAGCATGATCTTCATTATGGCGCTTCTTCACGGCCCCTGGCGTCTCAGACGTATAATATTAGAACACTTAGATGAGGTCTGACGGATGACTGTTTCATTCATTCACAGCCAGAACCTCTCCACCGTGGAAATCATTTCAGCAGCAGAAGATCCGTATGAGGAAAACTTACCGACAGGTGAATGTTCATTTTTCTGATCGTGTGATGATATCAATTTGAAAATGAGAAAACTAGATTTTATTGGAAGAATAAAAACGTTCTGTTCCCCAGATGTACCCAGACGTGAAGAGAAAGGGGACACCGAGCAGAACAAACCGGGTTCTGATGGTCCAGGAACATCAGAGGAGGATAGACAGAAAGTACTGGTGAGTTAAAAATAAAGAAAGTCAACGCTTCTTCGAAGGAAAGTGAAGTGGTGAAGTGGCCACAGGGTCCTGGTGCCCAGGCCTCATGATGATGATGATGGTGTGTTGTCTGATCCGGCAGAAGAGCTACTGAAGCACAAACGACATAAAAAGTTAACGATGCATCTGAGAGAAACGTCTCAGAACACACCGTCAGTAAACATGTTTTCTTCTCGTCACATCAGTGACGTCACAGAACTCTTCCAGCAGAAACGAGATCCCTCCGGTGGTTATAATGTTATGGCTGATCAGTGTACAGAAATACACGCCGAGCAGTTTATTTATTCAGTCATTTATGGCTTTGTTTATAGACGTCATTGTCAAGTTCACCATGAGCCGGAGGACGTGTGCTGTGGTCACATATAGCGTCAGGAACATTTAGGTGGTGCAGGCTTCACATGCAGATAAGTTCTAATAAAAGTTTGAACTAATTCATACTTCATAATTCCACCTTCATAATTCATCATTCATCATTCATCATTCATCATTCACCTCAGGTTCCAACACAGCACCAGAGAGAGGGAGGAGGACAGTCTCTGTCTCAACTCGACATTCATTCATTCATTCATTCATTATTCATTCATTTATTCATTCTTTATGTCATTAATTCTGACATTCATTCATTCCTTCATTCATTTAGAGATTCAAACATTCATTCTTTCATTCAGTCACTCATTCTGTCATTCAAACATTCATTCAGACATTCATTCATTCATTCAAACATTCATTCATTCATTCGGTCATTTATTTAGACATTCATTTATTGATTATTTTAGTCATTCATTCAGTCATTCAAACATTCAGTCATTCATTCATTCATTCATTCATTAAGTGACATTCTTGATGTCAGTAAACATATTTTCTTCTCTCTCTCTTTACCCTAATAGTTCATATTTTACTCACTAGGGGGAACTTTTATTAAAAAAAAATTTAAAAACCCCAAAAATCCCCCGTTTTAAGACATAAAGTCAAGTTCGATCAGGGGGATTACTTATACAATGCAGGGGATTGGGGTCTTATACCCTCAGTGTCTAGACCCAGTTAGTAATGTTTTAGACAGAATGGCGGTCCCTCCAGAAGTCACAATATTCAGCATGAATTCCGCACCAACCGCAGAGACTCTGTCCGTGGTGCTGCTTCTCTGATTGTATGTGACGAATAAAAGCTTCTTCTTCTCTCTGTGCAAGTATCGGAAAAAAAACCTCCTCGCAGGAGTGAAATGGTTTTGGTGTGAAAGCCTTCTTGAATGTCAGCGGCTCCATTTTCTTAAACCTGGAGCAGAAACACCTTCAATCTGTTCTTGTCGTTGATCCACAGGCTGAACGCCGACCGAACTGCAGCCGAAGAAATCGCAGAAAAAACCCACGAACGGATCGGGCCAGAGACGTCTTCGCCCAGAACGATGGTGAGAGAGAAGAATCGCCACCAGAAGCAAAACAGGCCCCTCCAGAAGAACCCCCAAAGGAAAAGCTGTCCAAAAGAGGAACGGGGGGCTCCGTGGTCGAAACCCCGGATGTTCTGCGTGACACCTCGCCAGGACATGACATCACATCAAACGGTGAACTAGAAACCTCTGGCGGGGCCAGATTAACCACAGGTGAAGGCGCCGCAGACACCGAACACCATCCAAATGTAGCAGACCACCAAAGTATCATCACCTCTGAGGTGGAGGAGGGCAACCAGAAGAGAACGGGCACCGATCCTGAACCAGCCGACATTTCAGCAGCGAGCAGCGAAAGACTTCCGAGCAGCAGCTTCACATTTGGAACGCCGGTGGCGCCGATGTATCATCAGGTCTACAGAAGAGCAGGAAGTGAAAAACAGAGTTTAGGAGATCCAAAACCAAATCCAGTACAAGCCACGCAGAATATTCTAGATTTAAACCATACTGACCGAGAAGACCCTCTAGACGCTCTAGACCCTCCAGACCCTCTAGACCTTCTAGACCCTCTAGACCTTCTAGACCCTCTAGACCCTCTAGACAAAGGTAAAGTTCAGGAAAATGAGGTTATGACGAAGGAATCAAAGCAAGACAGCTTGAAGACAATCCCGAATCCCACTGAAGAAGAAGAAGAAGAAGAAGAAAGTAGTGTGACAGGGAATGTCCTGGACCAGGAAGAAACTCCAAATATGATGAAACCATCCTCTTATTCGGAGCAGAGGAGCACAGATGCATCTCAGCTTCCAGAAGCTCTTCCAGCAGATACACTAGTACATGCCATCACTGTCAACGTTTTAGATACAGATTTGATGCGTTCGCTAAATTTCTCAGAGAGATTACATCACCAGGGTGAAGAACAGGATGACCATCCATCCCTTGACCTCCAGGGCCAAACAGCAGTGCCAGCACAGGTCCAGCTGACAGAACATGATACGTGTGCTGAAGGTCAACCTGAAGAAGTCACGACCTGTCTGGAAGCCTCGTTCACTCAACCTCCAGGATCAACCGACTGTACGTCTGAACCTCTGATATCTCCTCCAACTGATGAAGACACCGAAGGTGAAGAAGGACATGAAGCAGCAAAGATTAGTAATCATCACATATATGTGGAGGTGATGTTCAACGACGAAGAGCATCAGGATGTCCAGGCTGTCGACTCTAAACGAGAGGACAGGGCTCATGAAGCCAACTGGGAAATGATGGTCGAAGAAGAGGAGAGGAACATATTAATGGATGGAGAAGAAAGGGAGGGAATGAGTTCTGAGGAAGAGGAGACAAAAGACCAAGAAGAGGAGGAAACAGGAGTAGTAGAGTCTGAACATCTAGATCCAACGGAGACAGGAGGGGACGAAATGGTGGAAAAGATCACAGCGAAGAAGGAGGAAGAGCACATGACTGAAGATCTGGATTTAGTGGACAAACTGGAGTCTGGAGAGGGACCTACAGGAGAAGGATCTACAGCGGAGACGATGGATGGACAAGATAGGGACGAAGATGAAACCATGAAAATGGAAAAGACATCTGGAGAGGATACGGAAAGACCTGATGAGGAGACCGAAAACCACTTTGCAGAGATTCAAGAAGACAATGTTCATGATGAGGAGGAGACAGAGGAAGAGGAGGAGGCGATGACAGTTGTCCTGAACAATGTGGATAACGTAGGCGTGGAGAACGAGGATCAGAGAAAACCCGGGGAGGAACACGTGGGTAGGGACGATCCAGACCACAAGGATGGAATTGTAGTTGCTGAAACTCTGGCGGCTGTAGATGATTCAGAGAGCGCCACAGTGAAGGAGAGGGAGAACGGGGCGTGGTCTCAGGAAGAGACCTTGGACTTCGTGCAGGACATGAGAGTAACTGGAGACTGGCCAGACGTCACGCATGGAACCCCTCCTCACAAAAAGGGCCGCGATGCGAGAGACGATAGCCAAGCAGAGGGAGCAGAAGAAGGAGGGTCACGCCTTCTGGCAGATGGACCCGACAGCGACCACTCCAGCCTGGGCGGAGCTTCAACAGAGTCCGACTCTGACGACGAGGTGGAGCTCTACATGCACTGCCTGAGGGCCGTCCACACCCGCAACGACGGCAGCAAAGATAAAACCGCCGGCTTCTCCGTGAGCAGGAGCAAAATGCTGACCACGCCCATGCCCTCCATCAGCGAGTCTCTGGATGAAGACCAATCACTGGGACACCTTCAGGACATTGATGAAGACGAAGCAGACGACCAAACCGTCGCTGCAGCTCCACCAGCGTCCAGTGGACAGGACAGCCTCCACACAAATGTTCCGAGGTGGATGGAGACGTTTTCCTGCAGCGGCGTCTCAAAGACGCTGTTAAACGCCACCTTCTTTGTGTTATTTGTAGTTGTGGCCCACCATTCTGATTTCATCGCCTGCTTTGGGCTCTACCTGATAGCAATCGTCTGGCTCTGCTGTCAAGGTGAGACACCGGCAGTAAAAAACGAACACAGATAAGGGTTGAATGGAATTGCACGACTGTTTAAAGGTGCAGTGTGTAAAATATAGTGACATCTGTTGGTGAGAAGAACCTACAGTGGCCTTCAAACGTCACAACGATGTCATCGTCTACAGTGAGGACTTTCCTTTAGATATATATTCATGTTTTGAGAAGGTCCAAGTTGTTCTTTACGCTGTAAAACTCTAGGTCCAAGTTAACATGTAAGATAAACAATATTGTTATTTGTTCCACATTGGGGTACCGTTCAGTCCTCCTCTTCCTGGAAGGGAGAACCCAGGTCTTGACAGATGGACAGACATATCGGAGTAAATATTCCCTGTGGGAGGACGTTAACTCTAGGAATCAGTTCATGAAGCTTCGCTGTGAGTAAGTCTTAGCGTAGAATCAAACTGGCAGCGGACCACCGATAAAGAATGTATCATTTCAGCTGAGCATTTTTGAAGTAAATGAAACTCGATGTTTGTGACGATGTTTGTGTAACGGCTTATTATTATTATTATCATTATTATTATTATTACAAGCACGATTGTTTGTTTTCAGTGTATAAGCCAAATATTGGAGTTATTAAAATTGTGTCCGGAACGCGTTGCTAGCTTATAAACTACATAAACCTCTGAAACCCGGGGAACGCGATATCTACAGATTTCCAATAAAGGTTGAGGTATTTCAATCCGGATCAACGCTGCGGACCAACTCTTTGCAGTTTTGTGTGTAAAAACGGGGTAATGGGATCCGTGTAAAACATGACATCATCTCCATATCCAGGTTTTCCTGTCGTAAAGATATTATGTCCCGTCACCTTTGACAGGGTTGGTTAACCTGGCAGGAAACATGGCTGCCGTCGGCGGCGTGCGTTTGTGACACTCGTACCCTGAAACTCTACAAGAATGCAGGAGCGGGATTCTGACCTGACACCAAAGATCCTTGTTTGTTTTCCTGCTGTGTTGAAATGTTTTTATCTGGCGCTGCATTCTCATCCAATCAGGTGTCTGGCTATCAACACTTATCAGTATTAAAATATGTTTGGCATCAAGGTGACCAGAGGAGCCTGCGCTTTCACACCGTTTGGGTGCCGCAGCCTGCGGAATCCAGGTTTTAGCCTTAAAATCAATATTTACGCACAAGCAAACAGCTACTCGGACAGGTTTAAAGGATTATTCCTCGTATTGTTAGATCCGTCCCTTATCTTTCTCCTGGACTTCTTTCCAACATGAACCTTTAGCTGCAGTGCTGCCTTCACTGTCCGGAGGAAATAGTAAACCCAACATTCTTCTTACAAGCTTTCGTGCATGTTTACTGGAATAAGTCGGACTTTTCCAGCCGTAGCTGTCCTATGGTCTCTACTCGGGCTTTGGCCGGACGCAGCTGCAGGGAGATTCTTCCCATGGGATTTTTCTCGGCGGTCCAGGATTAGCGCTTTATTTCTGCAAGATAAACATGGGCATTTTTAGCCGGTTAAGGAAAAACAATAACATTTACAAAGATTATTTATTGACTTTCTCAACATGGCCTTCAAGCTAATGTTTTTTGCATGTCTACTTTTAAACTCCTGTGAGTGTCTATTTATCTGTCTTTAATGCTGAGTGCAATGTTTTAAAGGTATTTGGGGGAATAAATGTATTCCGTTACATAAATGTTTCCGCTTTCTATTAGTATTTGTTTGTTTGTTTGTTTTTCCTTTAGCCGGATTAGGCCAACATGTAAGAATGATTTTGAACCTGGACTGTCCCTCTGATGTCTCCTTTCTAATCCTGTCCTTCCTCCTCACTCCCAGAGAACCACTGAACGTCAACCATGGTCTTAACCAACCATCATGATTTGTAGGTTTCATTATGAAGGATGAGGGTCAAACTGTCATGTGACTGTTGCCTTTAGGGCCAATAACCTTTGAGAAACTCACCCCTGCACTTCTAAGGACATGAGAAACTCTTGCCTCTTTAAGGTAGAGGACATCATCCTGCTTTTTGAACTGTAGTTGCTCTCGCTGATCCTTTAAAGTAATAATGACAAAGTAATAATAGTTAAATGTCATTAGCTGTTTGGGAGGAGATTATCATCAGGGCATGGTGGTTGACCCTTTGACCTCTTGGTTCTGATACTGACTACAGTTTTGCGAGACGGCTGTCCTCGGCCCGGGACTTTTATGACTTCAGTGCAGTCATTAACCCTTTAATGTCCTGCTCAACTGTTTGGTTGAGCTCATTTTGAGTTTGTCTTTCTTACTGAAACATGTTACTGACCCTGTTTATAGTTTGACCCAGTGGCAGCATGTATATACAAAACAGTAAGGGGCCAAGGATGGAGCCCAGGGGGACCCCACAAGTCAAATGTGAAAAATAGGAGGAGTCATTTGCTATGGCTACTGAGAAAGTCCTATTTGATAAGGATGAGGAGGATATAAGATGAGGATATCAGATGAGGATATAAGATGAGGATATAAGAGGAGGATATAAGATAAGGAAATAAGATGAGGATATAAGTGGAGGATAAAAGATGAGGATATAAGAGGATTTAAGATGAGGATATAATATGAGGATATAAGAGGATATAAGATGAGGATATAAGAGGAGGATATAAGTGGAGGATGTAAGAGGACATAAGATGAGGATATAAGATGGAGGATATAAGAGGAGGATATAAGAGGAGGATATAAGAGGAAGATATATTAGGTGCTCTAGAGTCGGCTCATGTTTTTTAATCTTTTTCTCTGATGGGACTTGAAGCTATAAAAACACACATTCCTGAATTGTGAACATACCTACACACCAGGGACCTTGGTGACCTCAGAACACACCCACTAGAACCAAACACATGGTACTTCCTGTTTATCTCTTACTTTCATCCTCTCATACTTACTCTTTGATCATCTCATCCTCACCCTATGACGTCATATATCCTCCTCTTGCTCAGAAGAAGGCAGGTGGGCTGCACAACAACATCAAACAGACATTGACCCAACATCGATCCATCTCCTGTTGGGTTTTCGTGTTCCGTTGCCCATTGTTCCCGCTGACACTGGCGAGAGGTGGGATAACTTGGATGCTGTTTATGTTGATGTTAATTTGACACCAATCATCCACCTTAACATTGTTGAAGACTTGTTGGCGCCATATCCCAAAGCGCACCATCAGAGGTCTTATGAAGCTCCTTTAATTGTGAGTCAGAGCTTTTTTTGTCAGTCTAAGGTCTACGTACGTTTTAATTAAGTGGTTATAATGTTATGGCTAATCAGTGTATATTGATTAACCACAACATTGCCCTTCAACAGCTTTCTTCTACGGTTGACGTGTCTCTTAGTCCCGATCTCAACGAGGAATTATTGGGTCTTTATTCAAAGTTCTTGACTTTCAAATGCAAAACATCCTGACCGGTCACATGCTCCCCACTTTGTTCTCCTATCTAGATCCTATTTCTGTAGGGTAATTGGGTGACGTAGAAATGTTATATAGCATTGTTTAAGTTATTATCAAAGGAAATATAAGTATAATATATAACATAAAATTTTATATCCATATGATCTAATAAATCATCAAGACATTTTTTCTGTATCATAAATCTTTGGGTTTGTGTATTTGTTTTATATTAACGTCAGAAATATTAAAACATTAATTAATTACATTGGAACAGCCTCTATTTACACACGAGATAAATAGAAATGAATACATTTGAAATCAATTTGTAATGTGCGGTTGAAAATAAAGACAAGAGCAAATAATATTTAAATTGATTATGTATGTATAGTAAATGCTAAATATTGAAATTATATCCTACATGTATAAAATTGTTGGCAGATTTTAAATACATTTAAATTTTAGATTTAAAATTTGATACGATTAAAAAACGGAATAATCGAATTATAATAGAAAATGATTGATAAACTAAATATACAAAAGTAATACAGAGAAAAGTTGCATAATAGTCGCACACATATTGAATATATTATTTTTTTAACAACACTTTTGTCTATAGAAGAATAAACTTCCAATATATACGTTTTAATAAAATATTTGTTAGAAAAAACAGGAACTCTCGAATGGCAGATGAGTTCTAATAGTTACGTGATGTACCTGAATGCATCAGAGTACGCACGCGGGTTTCAGGTACGCTTTCAGGTTTGTGATTGGACAATGGGCTGTCAGTTGTCGAACATGTGCGTCACAGCCAGCCAATCAGCTTACGTTTTATCAGCCCGTCTACCGGTTCGCCGGTGGTTTAGCAGCTGGCAAAAGGGGAACTAAGGCAGAGACAGCATCGGCAGAGCGGTGCTATGGAGCATAGGGACAATGTCGAGACGGGGGAGACGGAAAATCCTTTCTACGTGCCTATTCCGTATGTAACACCGACCAAGAAGGAGCAGGACAAACTATCCGGGGTCGTGAAAAACGTCCACCGAAAGCTGCGCAGGAAATACAGAGAGGGTAAGCGGAGTCAGCGGGCCCCTCTGTGGCTAACTGTGGCTAACGTTAGCTTTACAATACTACGTTTCAGTGACGTCAACGCTGACAACATACAGATAACGTATGTTCGCGTTAACGTTATTCTTAAAAGCTAACGGGCCGAGTTATCTTCCGTTATGGCGGCAGGAGTCACAAAAACAAGGCCTGTGGAGCTACTTAATATTTGCATAGCAAATACAGCGAACAGAATCCACCTTCGTAAACGTTAACCAACGCTTTACACGTTTTATGTCTCCTATTATACAAGACAACACTTAATATGTCACGAATGAGAGCAGCCATCGGGGCTGATACCATTTAAAGTCCCTCTTTATTGACAATAAATGGATAACAATGTGGGCTGAACAAACATTTAGTCCAACTTTTACTGCCAAATTACTTCTATGTCCGGGGTTCATGAATCAAATATTGCACAAAAAGGGTTGTGCACACATACGGTTTGGGTTTCTGTCCGGTTCTAGGCTGCGGGGAATGACATGCAGGGCTGGGGTAAGGACTGGCGATCTGTGTTGATTTAAAGTTTCAGTCTTTGAAATTAAGAGCTATGTCTTTGAACAAAGAAAAGATGATGATGATGATGATGACTACGAAAACTTGACATAAAGAGAAAAGTGCTGCCATGTTTAGTCATTAGCCTAGAATGCAGAAACTGAAGACTGGTTGATGAGAGGGTGTGAACACCAAAGAAGAAGAGAAAGATGTTGAGTTCAGTTGACCATCTTGTGTTGTGAGAAGTTTGTGAATCTTGACAAATGGTGGATCATTATTTAGCATGAGTCGGTTAACCTCGCTGTCGGAGAAAAGAAAACATGAAGACCCGACTCGAGAAACCCTTGAAGTAAGCTGCTGGCTTTCCCAGGGCTGTTTGGGTCCTTTTTCTTCTGTTGGGGTCCTTTTTCTTCGGTTGACGCTACCACAATACAGAACAAATAATATTTAACTTCCATTTAAGCTTTGACCTTTATTTTCTTTACAGAGAAAAGAAACACTAGCAACAATTTCTGGATATTTTTCTATATAAAGGGACCTCATCGCTTGACGGGCGAGTTGATGATGTCATTTTGGCACTTGAAGGTCACCATAGATTCTCCCACCATGCTGGCGGTCACTGAATTTAACACACTGCGCCTTTAAAAGAAGTGACAGCCAGGGTCTTGTGCAAACATCTCCACAGCTCATTGACAAAAATATAATTATACCATAATCCAATTAGTGTTTCATAATTTGTGCTGTCATTGATTAAAACTTGATAATATAATAAAGTAATTTGTTTATGCCACAGGGGTAATGGTCAGTGTTAAAGCTGGAATCGTTGCACAAACTGAGTGGACAAACCTTTACATTATGACCACTGACAGGTGAAGTCAGAATAACTTTGATTATCTTGGAATGCCACCTGTCGGAGGTGATCTTCTTCCCCTCATCCTCACATTAGTCCCTCCCATTGGTCATCTTGTTGACCGCGCTGCAGGTTCGCTTCGAGTGACCCTTGACTCTGTTGACCCTCTAAGAAAGAAGATTATGAAACGCAGGAGATTAGCTCCATGGTATCGCCCACAAACCTACAAAAACATGAAAGAAAAATAGCGTTCCACAAAGTTTAGTCTGGTTGGATAGTCTTAAGACCTGATTTAAAAAAAATAAAGAATGTAATGAAAACAAGAAGAACGCAGGGTTTCCTCCCCCCAGGCTGACAGAGAGTCACAGCTCTGAGGCTTGTATCTGATAACCTTCATCTATGATGATATGAGCTTCTTTTATGATGCAATTCTACTTATTAGACCCAAACTTTATCACCTTCTGCTCTTATCTGGTACCAATTTATCATGGAGCGCAGAAACCTTAGAAACTGACTGGTCAGCCATAATTATATATTATAATCATTGACAGGGGAAATTCAGAACGAAATAGATAATCTCATTCCAGTGGAAGGTAAAGTGAACATCTTGTCCCGCGGTTGATGTGTTTGAAGCTACTTTTTCTTTTTAACCTACTTTTTATGAAATTTTAATCTGCAAATAGGTGTTAAAAAAAATAGCTGGATGTGAATGAAAGTTAGTGGCGGGTAAATTAAAGTAGTCCTAATTGTTGTGTCATGTTGTTTACAAGCCACTGATATTACTGGGATTATAACCTTGATAACCGACTTTGTTGCAAAATCTCCCAACACGTTGGAACTTCAGGTATGCCGACAAGTTAATCCACAGAGGCACCGGTCAGCATTTTAGATACCTTTTTAGAAACCTTTCATAGACAAAGTTGCTTTTAGAATGTCAGGGTTTGTGTCAGAAAGATGTAAAAACCCTCTAAAGCAGCGTCAGTCTTTGATTTGTAACACGGCCTACAAGTCCAAGATTATAGGATTGGAGAATCGACATGCTCTTCGTACTAAAATCCATTACATTAAGTTGATTTATTTTAGTGGAACTACTGCTGCTCCTTCTCTGTTGTATGTTAGTGAAGAGTCAGCAGACATTGTTAGAGGTTAAACGAGTAACTCATGTCCCAGAGAGTCCCGAGGTGAATGCGTCACCTGAGAATGTCGGACACTTCTTTTTGTTGCTCGTAAATAAAGTTAACCTCCAAACTGACACTTTGGATACTGCTTCAGGGGGGATTTTGTTCCACTCTGGTGACTAGGGAAGCACAAATAGTCCAAAACGACACCGCTAAGACTTTTTTCTCCTTGATTCCTCTTCACTCAGAACCTGGCTGATAATTTTAAGCCAATAAAATGATCACAGCAGTGCCAGCTAGTTTAATTTGTCGGGTCCAGACCTTGCCTGATGCAAAAACGAAATGCCCTTTTATTCTGGCATGTGTCTGTTGTCCAGTGACACAAACGTCTGGAGTGACATTCAGTACGTCTCATTCCTCTGCTGAGCATGAACAGTCTCACTCATGTCTGTTAAACCGCGGCCCAGACCTCCACTAAGTTCTGTGGGGTTCGGTGTCAATTCTGGATTGACACCGATATCTACTGATTCAAGAGTTTTTATGGGAATCAGTCCGGCAGGAATCGATATCATCCTGCTGAAAAGCCCAACAACCATCAGGGTGAAAACAACCTCCTGATCAGAGATGATCAGAGATGATCAGAGATGATCAGAGATGGTCAGAGGTGGTCAGAGGTGGTCAGAGGTGATCAGAGATGGTCAGAGGTGGTCAGAGGTGGTCAGAGGTGGTCAGAGGTGGTCAGAGGTGATCAGAGGTGATCAGAGGTGATCAGAGGTGATCAGAGGTGGTCAGAGATGATCAGAGATGGTCAGAGGTGGTCAGAGGTGGTCAGAGATGATCAGAGGTGATCAGAGGTGGTCAGAGATGATCAGAGGTGGTCAGAGATGATCAGGGGTGGTCAGAGGTGGTCAGAGGTGGTCAGAGGTGGTCAGAGGTGGTCAGAGGTGGTCAGAGGTGGTCAGAGGTGGTCAGAGGTGGTCAGAGGTGGTCAGAGGTGGTCAGAGGTGGTCAGAGATGATCAGAGGTGGTCAGAGATGATCAGAGGTGGTCAGGGGTGGTCAGAACTGAGGGAGTTATAGCTGTCTTTCGTTAAGTTAAGACTTTTGGGGGTCAGCAGTTAAAAAGACAAAACAATTGTCCCCGTTGAGTCAAACTGATAAGAGCTTAATGCAAAATGGGAAGTTTGGAAAAACCCTATAACTCTGTCGTATGACGTGTGACTTCCAGCCAGTGTCGGCTCAGCTGCTTTTTTTTTTTCTCTGAGTAGAAATAGAGATTTGACTTTTACGGGCCCGACAGAGGGATTTATGTCTGCCGGCAGCGTGAGAGTGGAGCGCTGTAGTTGGAGGAGACTGCAAGTGAGTTCCCAAGTGCCGTGAATTTTGAGAACTTGCTGCAGAGGCGACCCACAGAGAGGCTTTGTGCTGTTGCTGATGCGGCAGTTTCTCTTGTTTTCGCTCTCTGAGGAAACCACAGTCTTACCCTGACAAAACAAACTTAGCAACAGCTCATCTTTATTATTATTGTGTTGTAACTCTAACGGAGCGGCCGCCAAGACTTTGTGTGACTGCAAGTAGAAAAGCCTGTAATCTCATGATTTGGCCTCTGGTGCTCCTCCTGCTCCGACGCCTGGCAGCTTGTTTTTCTGCCTCTGGATCAAAAATATGCATTTAACCGTTTCACTGCCCTCGAGCCTCGGAGCAAACAGGAGAAGACTCGGTAGAAGGAGGCTCTCAGGGGCTGTAAACCAGGAATCTGAAGTTCGAGCTTATTTTTATTGGCACTTTAAAAAGTTCTCAATTAGAATATGTAACGTTTGAAGAGGAAGGTGGATCGAGCCGTCGTATTGAGTCAGAAAACAGTCTGAGTTAATGGTTGTTTTGGAGGCCAGAGCAGCGCCTCGTATGATTGGTTAATAAGTAAAGCATGACCTGGTAGGCTTGGCATTGAACCACGGCGGTCATGCTTCCAGGCCGCTGCTGCTGCTGTTTACCGCCACTCCTCCTGTTGTCCTTTCATTTCTGCAAATCTTATTTCTGCAGAGAGTTTTTCTTTGTGGTCATGGGATGTCCTGCTTGTCGTCCTGTGTTCCACGCAACGAGCTGTAAACACGGGAGCTGCCTTCAAGAGGTGGTGAGGGGCTTTCAGGAGAAATAATTCTAACCCTGAAAAGGACTTTTGAGAATGTTTTCTGGAGGGAGCCGTCAGACGAGTGCAGGACCTGTAGAAGGAGAGTTGGTCAGATTCTTTTAGGTTTGGGTGACGGAGAGGAGAACCAAAACTGGCGAGTAAGTTGTGAGTCAGTTGCTTAATCTTATCCTGAAAGTCTCAGTGGATTTCTTTTATTTGTGAGTTGTTGTTTGTCTGTTGTTTAAAGTTGTGAGCTTCATTTTAGATATGTTTTCCCCTCAGTGGGTGACTTTGAGAAGATCTGGCGTGAGCACTGCGAGGACGAGCAGACGCTGAGCGAGTACGCCCTGGCCATGAAGAATCTCGCCGACAACCACTGGACCAAGAAATGCGAAGGGGAGGGCCGCATCGAATGGTGCCGCAGGTTTGTCTTCAGCTGCAGAGTTCGACATGATGGCGTTGAAGTGGTCTCGTTCCCCAGCACCGACCTCCTGCTTACGGACACGTTGTGATTCCCATTTCCACAGTGTCTGTCAAGAATACTTTTTGGACGGCGGCATGAAAAGAATGTTGGAAAAAGACGAGAAGAGTGCCGCACACGGCATGGGCCTGACCGCAGCAGGTGTCCAGCCGCTCCAAACCATCCCCAGGTGAGTTCTGAGAACCTCCTAGAACCTAGAATCATCTGCATCCTAACTCTACACTGCATAAAACACCGTTTGTGAATCTCTGTAGTCCGCTGTTACTGCTGCTGCACGATGAGTCATGTCCACCTTTTTACTTCCTCTAACTACCGTCTTCTGTTTGGCCTTCCTCGTTTTCCCCCTGCCTGGCACCTCCCTCGTCAACATCCTCCCCCTGTCTCTCGTCTGGACATGTCTACCCTAGTTTATAACCACTCCTTCAAACCTGACCCTCTAGTGACCCCGTTTTTCATCCCATTGCAACCACTGGCGCTCTCAGCTCCGCCCACCTCCCACTCTGCTTCCTGCTTGTTTGTTGACGCCACCATGTCCTATCTAACCATCACAGCTGGTTCCGTCCATCAAAAAATCCCTCCTAAAACTTTTCTCCTCTTCTTGCGTCTTCATCACACTTCCATCTGCGTTTATTCTGCCTGGCTGCTGCGGTTATTCATTCCCACTGGTCCGGGGTACCGGCGTGTCCGTTGGAGTTTATGCGTGGGTTCTGGTGGATGTCTCCTCTTACGACCCGAGAAAGACGAATGACTCATCCACACATTCATCATCAACCCCACACATAGTTCAGATCTCCGGTTCAGGAGCATTTTCCTTATTTTCCACAAAAGAGCATTATAATATGTATTTCTAAATAAGCAGTTATCTTATTTTCTGAACACAGAATGAGTGAAATTGTATAAAAAATGATTTGAACACGTTTAACGTTGACTACCTACTTCTGCTCAAACGTTCCTGATGATTCACATCACGTTCTGAACATGCTAATAATCAAAATGCATGTAATGAACGTCTTCTGATGAGACGTGAGTGACGCGTGAGCAGCAGGACCTCGACCCACGCAGTCGCTCTAATTAACCACCAGGAGGCACTAAAACTTCATCAATTTTGAAGAAACCCACAATAAGGATTATTTGAAACTCTGTAACACAAGTTTAAGGATATTTTTACAATCTCAACTTTAAACCATTAATAAACCTGCTGGTCATTAAGCTCTTATTTGTTACGGTGTGTATTTATTTTTCTAAGATGTTAAGAAACTCAGAGAAATCCTTTTTTTCTATTTTTTCCATTGAGGTGTCTATAATGTGGATAAGACAAGGGGACATTGTTGGGTTTAAGATTTCAGGTGTTGACCCTTTAATTTATTTATTTTTCTAGTTCAATCTCTCAGCTGGGGAAAATGCGCCTTCTTGACGTGGGGAGCTGCTTCAACCCCTTCCTGAAGTTTGATGAATTCCTAACAGTTGGTATCGACATAGTGCCGGCAGTGGAGGTAAGAGTGCTTATTTACTTAGCTCACCTTTTTCTCTTTTTCTTTTTTCTGTCTTGTTGACAACATATTTCAAATTCTTGCCGACTTGAATGAGGCTCCCTGTCTGGAAAAGCAGAAATGAGTAATGACCCGGTGGAATCCAGTGGAAAGTAGACACAAGAGTGTTTTGCATGCTTGATTATATTTATTACATAAGCGCTGAGTGACTCGCTGTTTCCTCTCCTTCAGAGCGTGTACAAGTGTGACTTCCTCAACCTTCAGCTCCAGCAGCCTCTCCAGCTGGCGTGCGACGCGGTAGAGGCCTTCCTCCGCCAGCTGCACAACCCCATCGACTCTCTGCCCGCCCAGCTCTTCCACGTGGTGGTCTTCTCCTTGCTCCTGTCCTACTTCCCCTCGCCGTACCAGCGCTGGATCTGCTGCAAGAAGGCCCACGAGCTGCTGGAGCTGCACGGCCTGCTGCTCATAATCACTCCCGACTCCTCCCACCAGAACCGCCACGCCCTCATGATGCGCAGCTGGCGCGTGGCGGTGGAGTCGCTCGGCTTCAAGCGCTACAAATACATCAAGTATTCCCACATGCATCTCATTGCCTTCCGGAAGGTGTGTCTGGCCACCACCAGCGACCTGGTGTCACGCAACTACCCCGAGATGCTCTACATCCCACAAGACTTCCACTCCAACGAGGAGGAGGAGGAGTGCGCCGATGTTCCCGTTCAGGCGCGCTCCGAGTTCGAGGACGACCAGGTGGCCTGGAGCTTCTCGGAGCTTCCCGACACGCCCTACGATTCCGATTCCGGGGAGAGCCAGGGCAGCTCTGTGCCGGGTTTCCAGGAGCTGGAAGACCACATCCTGCTTCACAGCTAGATCAAAACCAGCCCCTCCCCCTTTTACCCTCTCCGCAACTGTCGCCTCCCCTTCAACTGCTGCGCTGCCAAATTTAACCTGCTGCATTCTTCTCCTCCCTGTCCTCAAAGTAATGCAGTTTGCACAGTGTGAAAGAGAAGTTTACAGATGATGTTCACATATCCTCGCTCCTCTGAGAGCGCCCACGCACACACATACGAACACACACACACACAGATGGATATATTTTGATAAATATCTAGGTTTTTTTAAGAGTTGGAAAGCTAACGCCCTTAAGATATGTCCTTGATTTCCTTCCCATCTTTCAATCATTAAGACTCTGGGGTCATTCCACACTCGGTCTCTGTTTTCTTGAATAAGCTAGCGTGGCGCCGAGCGCCGCGGGCAGTGAGGTGAAGTTTGATTGCACTGGAGAGACCGAGACTGAATGACCCATCTGGTACGCTCGCTTCTGTTACAGTCGACGCCGCTAGATTTTTTTTTTCTTCTTCTTCTTCTCCTTCTGAAGATCCTTGACGTGAAATTTAGTTTTCCAAGACGAAAACGTTCTTTGAAATATAAATATATATCTATATATTCTCAACAGTCAAACAAATTGGTGTTGTCTGGTGTTAAGTGTGACAACGCCCTTTTAAACTTTGGCATCCTTCTGAATGATTTTGTGTATCTTTTACAAGAAAGTGGTATTTGTAGCATTTTAAACATTTTCCGAAGCGTTCGGTAGAAGTGTTATTGGGTTTACTAATGTGAAAGTGTAACTGTCGTGTAACAAAAGGTACGAGTGTCTCACAAGTAGGTGTTACACTTCTTCTTTTCCCCCTCCTCTTCCTCGTTCCTCCTGTCCTCACAGACATTAATACTGAATCATCTCCCTTTTGTATTTCTACAGTTCTCAAGCAGAGAACAAAGTCGGCATCCTTTAGCACAGAATTATTTTTATTTTTTTTAACCTCAATCTGATTTCGCCAACTTGACACAAGAGATTTGCACTAACTTCCTGTTTTGTCCTACCGAACCTCTGGAAAGGTGTAGACTTTGAGCAATAGCAGGCAAGGACCGATGTGAAGATACAGTGTTCTCTGAGAGGGGTGGGTGGGGGGGGTTTATGTAAAGACACTACCAGATGAAATGTTCCTGCCTGTGCCTGAACGGGTGAAATGTGTGGATGAGTTTGGGTGTGAATGAAGGATTGAGTTCTGGTTCTTGTTTTTTTTTCCCACTGTGGCACATTATCACTGATCCAGACCGGTGCCACAAACGGTAAAAGAATGTTCCTATGATGAATGACAACCAGACTGATGGGCCCATGAGATCGTACCGCTAAATCCAAGGTGCCTTCTTCACATCTACTGCCGCCTCCGTAGAAGAATCAACGCTTTGATCAAACGGCAGAAACACAAATCCTCCAGAATAATAGCCCACTATTAAACCGGTGATGACGGTTTCCCACCTGATTGCACGTCTCTCTGCTGATTTCTCCGTCACAAAAGACGTTTTCACACCACCACCCGTACTCCCACGTTGAAGAAGCGTGCTTTGTGATTTTTAATTGGTGCATTTGTCTTCCAGTGGTCGTTTTGGTCCATTTGCGGTGAGACGGTTCGTCGTCATCATCCTGATTTTCAACAATGCCGAACAACGCGTGCTTGTAGTATGGTTGTATTTCTCTTTTATAAATGAATGTAAACACACAGTGTCTCCGTTTGCTGATTTTCTGACCATCTGTGATGCAGCATCTTTATGGAGGACGGGTTTGATAGAAAAGAATAGGTGGGTCATTTTTATCTATAAGGACATTTTGACTCGGGTCATTTCTTTCCAGAAGATACATTTTTTGAATGTAAAGTCTTAATATGCACCCATCAGCCATAACATTATAACCACTTATACACAGGCGGAGACAAGTGCAAAAGAAATGTATTTAATACATTTTAAAAAGAGACAGACGCATAACATTAGTACAATTTAGAGACAACAGTTGAAGGTGTGATTAAAGGTCATATGTTTTGTAAAGTATTCAAATTTAATAAGCAAACTTCCTGTTTTCGTTTTTGTTCTAGCAGTGCAGTATTTTGAGCCCCTTTGGCCGAGTTCAGTCTGAACAGGAAGTACAGCTAAAGTTTTGATGTCACGCTTTTTTCATTTGAAAAGGTGGGATGATGAGGATAAAGTCCTTTATACAAGTAGAGATCATTATATAAAGAGTTTGGTCTAGACCTGCTCTTTCTGGAAAGCGTTTTGAGACAACTGTTGTTGTGAATTGGTGCTATATAAAGATTGATTGAAGCAAGGAACGTATCTAATCCCCATAGATTAGATACGGTTGTATATTGCACAGTGTGGGTTTCTTTTTTTTTTGATAGAAATTAAAAAACATTTCTGTATAGATATTCAATATTGATTTTCAGTATGTCTGATAGTTGAGCCACGTCACCTTTACAGGTGAGTCTGGTTCCACACGATCTATCTTTGTAGCCTGTATAGTTAATATTGAGCTTTTACAGCTTTTTTATTAGCCCTTTGAGATTTGTTCCAAATGTGCGTTATAAATTAAATGTATTACTATTTTTCGGTTCTCTAGAGAATACCAAACGGGTCCAGCAGAGGGAGCTGAAATTCCTCCAAAGTCAGTTGTAGGTTTTGCAAAGACTGAACTCAGGAGTCTATGGTATATGAAATAGTGTAATCTGCAAGGAAATTTACATTAAAGTTTAGATTTGTGGAGATAATATCTATATGGTGAATAAACTAGGTACAAGAGGGGACATCTTTTGGTACATCTGTGGTAACATTAAGAGGACTTGCTATCCTTAATTTCCTCCAGGTAATATTAACTTATGTTGCACTTGTTGAGATACAGAATCATTAACTTTATGAACAGATGACTCTTACTTTACAGACAGTTGGTTTCATGCCAGTCGGGCTATGAAAAATAGAAACACAAAACAAACATGTGCTAACCGGAAGTTAGGCTAGCTTATTTCGTGTTTTAAAAAAAACTTGCAGTGACTTGACATTGGTCAAATATTTGTAATATTTAGAGATAATATTTGTTTCTTTGAAACTAATGACCTGCACTAGATGTGGCTGGGCAGGAGTGACTTTGCGTAAGGGTCCACACTGGACTTCAGCCACACCCACTTTTGAGTGGGATTGGAACTCCAGTCTCCTGCACCAAAGTCAGTGGTGGTACCCACTTAACCCTTTCAGGCTCATTAATAATCACATTTAAATATATAAAAAGGGCCGCTCTTATATCATTTATTATAATTTTATCAGCACATTAACTTCCTCTGGAGGAAGTAGAGATATTACCATTAATTTTCTTTTGCTTAAGTTCGCTTGGGTGGCAGCAGGCCAAAGTGGGCACCCTCAACTGGGCACCCCAAACATCCCCCTCCCCAGCAACTCTCCTTAAAGAGCTCTGCAGTCCTCCCAGTTATTCAGCCTTGGAGGTCTCACGACCCGCTTGAAAGACGTGAAAGAGCAAAAACAAGTTCTACAAATGTGATGTTTCTATGGTGGATATCAAGGTGTAACAAACGTCAGTCAGCAAAATTAAGAAAAATTGAAATCTTTATTCCAGAGCTTTTTTTTTACAAAAACAACAACCAACTGTTAAGTACAACTTGGAATGCTCGCTGATAAATGGACCCAGAGCGCCGCCGTGATTGCTTGACGTCATTGTTCTTCCAGTGCTTAAGGACGGCAGCCATCGACACCAACTGACCCTAAGCCCCGCCTTCCCGACCACACGGCTGTTAGTGATGAAACCAGGTGGCCTGCACGATTTTCCAAACAACCCCCCCCCCACAGTCCCGTCTTCCATCTTCTCCTCTCAGCAGCTCTTTACTCCTTGGCAACCGCAAAGGGCTTGTCTACCTCGATTTCACCGCAGTCGTGGATCGTGACGTCCTTTAGAGGCCGGTCATTGGCATTAGTCTTCGTTTTCTCGATCAATCTCACCACATCCTACAAGAGAGAAAAAATAAATAAAGGACGTCAGCGTTTCATTTAAATAGTCTTGAGTGGAATCATGCAACAGACCTCAGTCACTTTCTGGCGTTTGTTAGCAATGAAGCTAACATATTTAAACAATTCATGTGACACCAGAAATACTCATTTGTTAAACTTATTGCTTTTCCATTCATTTAGATGGAGAAGCCTTTTCCAGGGCCGTGTGTGTGTAGGAAACATCACTTGAAAAAGAGGACAGACATTTAAAATCTCTACACTATTGTGATATTCAAATTCAACACCACAGAAAACGGGACATCCTATAGAACAGGATCTCAATAAGAACCACGAGGACACCATGATTCCACCCAGCCCACGCCCTCCACTCACCACCTATAAAAAAAAAAAAAAAAAGGTACTTACCATCCCTTCCAGAATCAATCCAAACACGACGTGTTTGCCGTCCAGCCACGTCGTGGTCACCGTGGTGATGAAGAACTGAGAGCCATTGGTGTCTTTTCCAGCGTTAGCCATGCTGAGCCAGCCGGGGCCGTAGTGCTTCAGCTTGAAGTTCTCATCGGGGAAACGGTCTCCGTAGATGCTCTTGCCTTCATTTAAAAACAAAGAAAAAAAATTTAAGAACATTTTTCCTGAATATGAACTTATACAGAAGATAAACTTTTTTTTTTAATTTTCAAAGGTATCCGATTCAGTAAAAGCCGAGGGAAAGGGAAAACTAAATGCATATTCTACACGTAGATGTTCACCGTAACGGGAGGAAATATACAGATTAAGTGAAATGATGGTTGAGGCGCCTCATAGCATTTAAGATTTAAATTTTTATGATTGTGATTATTTGCACTAGCAGATACAGTATAGAAAATATAGTCTTTGCATTTTCTGTATTAAGTCAAAGGTTTTCCACCTGAAGAAGTAAGCATGAAAAGTGGAAGACGTGGGTAAATGGATCAGACCCTTTCAGGTTTCTGTTAAGTAGCACAAAATTACAAAAAACATATCTTAACGGCTTTTCGCCACAACCTTTTCAGAATTTCATGGAGACACGGCAAACAACTGAGTTTTATATCATTTATTTATCATAGAGCCCAATCTGTAACCCTCCTAAAGTCATCTAAATGTCAGGACACAATGTTATAAGAGAGGCCGATCTTTCTGTGGAGGCGACGGTGGTCTTACCCCCAGTGCCGTCTCCTCTGGTGAAGTCTCCCCCCTGGATCATGAAGTCACTGATGACGCGGTGGAATTTGCTGCCCTTGTAACCAAATCCTTTCTGATGGTTAGAAAACAACAAAAAAGGCATAAACCACAAAGTCTGCCGTCTTCAGTACACATTATGACAAAAGTTAAGACCTAGACTTTGATGTTCTCACCTCTCCTGTCGCGAGAGCCACGAAGTTCTTGGCCGTTTTGGGAACGGTTTTCCCAAAGACTCCGATTACAATTCTTCCCATGTCTTCATCTCCGATTCTGATGTCAAAGAACACCTGGAAGAGGAGCCAAAGTGTAAATACTTCCACCTTAAACTCACCAATAACCAGAAACAGTTTTTGTAAAACCTTAAATGATCACATTCAGGTATTAACTGTACGACATAGAGAAATTGTTCTCTGCGTTGGACCCATCCCTGAGGAGCGGTGGATGTCGCTATGCGGTACGCGGTGAGCAAATTGGGTTTGATGGTCTTGCTACAGGACCCTCCAACATGAAGGTAGCATTGGCCGTCCTTATATGCAGATCCACACAGACGGGTGAAAATGTGATTTCAGGGTTCCTTTCATACTAGGGCCGGATTTCGAGTCACAACCACAATCATGTAACTTAGTTTCCGAGACGGATATTTTTCTGCCTGAAATGTTCTCTAACAAGGTCTATACTGCAGATCTGCCCAACTATTAAGGGCTGGAACATATTTTCTACTGAGAGAGAAGCAGAAAATATATTTTTCAGGGGATGTATGGTCAATTCAGAAATGACCACCATGAAAATGAGCCGTCTCTCGTAGGGCTGACACTAAAGACTATTTTGATAGTCGATTAATCGTTTCAATAGTCGACGAGTCATCAGTTAATCGGATAAAATCTTTCTCCTGGTTAAATAAAGGTTAAGAAAAAAAATAAACAGTTACTAAATAGCTCTCATTTTGCCATAAGCTTTAGGTTGTTTTAGGCTGACCTGGATTTAGCCCTTTTATGTTGCAAGACATCTCTGCTGAAACACAAGGTAAATAAAATGAAAAAATAAATACAAAAAACAGCCGATTCTCTGGAATCAAATCAAACATCCGTGTAAATTTAAGAAAATAAACAAGGGTAGAAAAAAAAAACAGCCCTGAAACGTCAGGTCTCAGGGTCTTGCTCGATGACCCTACGACAGGTAGGCCCAGGTGGGGCTTGAACGGGCTACCTTCCGATTGGGAGACGGCCGCGCCACCCACTGAGCTATCATCCTAATTTAATAGTTATTTGGTGCTTTCCACCTCATTAACAATTCACTATATTTCAAACGTTACGTTAATCCCGACAGAAGCGTTAAGCACGCGCCCTTTAACATTGAGCTAGCTATCTTACAGAGACGAGTCTTCATTGTCTTCAGAGCCAACGTTCCTTTCTTTCAAATGCTCCGGCGTTCCTGCTGGCTACATGCCCAGACAGCCCTGCTGTGCAAATCTTACGGGTGCAGTTTATTTTTTGGCCGGATTGAAGGAAGAAATGCTCCTACGCCTCTTTTTGTTGGGATGGTGTTAGTTTACTTCCTTATTACGAGGTGTTGAGGCACTATCCGATATCGTCACTGACTTATCCACTATTCAATTTGTCGACAACTAACTGCAAAACCGATTTTTGTCGATTACATTGCATATTCGTCGCAGCCCTATTCTCAAGTCATCTCTTGTGCCGGTTATATTCATCGTCAATACAGTCAATGTACACCTCAAAAACACCGGCAGCTTCTTTCTCACAGCATGCCGTGGATGTTTGGTACTACAGTTTGGGAAAACTACTCTTGTGATCGCGCCGTGTACCCGTTTATAGAATCCACATTTTAGACCATATAGCCTTCCATTGCTCCATGTCTAATGTCGGTACTTTTGCATGAGGACATGGGTCAGCATCAGTATTCAAATCTCCCTGGGGCTACACGACCCAATATGCAGCAAGCTGTGATGCATTGTGTTCTGTCACCTTTCAATCAGGATCAGCATTCTTTTTGTCAGCACTTTCTGCTACAGCAGCTTTTCTGTAGGACTAGACTACACAGGCAAGCCCCTTTGTCAAAGTCACTCAGATCCTCACACTTGTTTAATAGGCAGATAAATACTTTGTTGGTACAGAATTAAATGCATTTCCTGCTTCCATCAAATCCCAACTTCCGGACAAAATGGTCATCTGACAAGTGCCAATGTAAGAAGATGATCATTAATCTGACTTCACCAGTCTGTAGTTGTAAGACAAACTTTATTTATTCAGAGGCCGAAGGTTGCTCCAAAATTACAATTAGTGAGAGTGAAGACAATAGATTAAATGTATGCATGGATGTAAAATGTAAGCGTACTTTCTAGAACCTACTTTGTTTCTTCCTCTCCAAATCTCTTAATCAGTACATTGTTGAATTCTAATTACTTGAGATATTAATAATTAATAATCTTTAATGGACTTAAATAGAGATTGCTTCATCATCTCCTGTTCCTCTCCAATAGAAAGGAACAAGACAAAACATTACCTAAGGTATATCAAAAATTCATACAGATTTCTCCATTAATGTCGGAATTATTAACAGCCCCTAAATCTACCAATAACTCCAACAAACAACACTCTGAAATACTCTAGCCGGTCAATTCTTGTGCCATCAACTTCAGCGTCTCTGTTCCGCCCACCGCGCCTCCAGGTCCACCCTCAGAAGCTACAAACGCACTACACATCCACATTGTGACATCACAACACCAAACGGCTTATTGTTTTATTCTGTTTGCTGCGAAACAAGTAACGCTGCATAAATGTAATCATTATTAAGATATGCCAAATCCTACCTCTGGGTAGTATTTTGTACAAATATGTTCATTTTGTTCTGGTGTAATTCTGTTAACGGACAGACAGACCAAAAAAGGGTGAAAGCATTACCTCCTTCTTTGTCGGAGATAATAATCACGTGGAATAGTACCATCCATTTTTTCATCATTGTGTTTGAATTTGCACGTACCTCTAAAGCCTCACTGAAAATGAGTTCTCTGTCTCAATGTACGAGGGAATGTGTTTGAATTTTCTTTGACGTCATTTAAAACAAAGAACCTATGGATCAGCTCAAAGCTGTGATGTAACTGTAGACGTGGACAAAGCTGCAGCAGTCAGACAAAGACAGATATGATAACATCTCTAACATTCCCTCAGAGGCAACCAGGGAAGAAGGTTAATTTAAATATATTATTCACAGCTGTCTTTTATGCTAAACTGCAAGCTTCAGGAATATTAGCCTGAATCCCCGTTAATTTCATTCGTATTTCTCTCGCGGCTAGCCACAGCGGTTCGCCCAGTCATAATAGGAGCTTATAGATAACCTATAATAGGAACGTTAACCAAAATATCATACATTATATTGGTTTCGGGGTAGTTTAAGTTGGCTTCCCTTTAGGCTGTGACGTGGCTTCCCAAGCCGAAGCTAACGGGAAGAGCACTGATTGATCCGTTAGCATGTTAGCTGACAAGCTAGCTCTCACCTTCGTGGTCACTTTGGGTCCTTTTTTCTTCTCGTCAGCCGATGAGCCATTGGGGAATGCTAGAAAAATCACTGACAGTACAATGATCGTTATAGCCACAAGGAACTTCATCCTTCTCTCGCACAGTCTCACCATCAACAGTGAAAATGGGGAGCCCGGGGACTAACGGTGGGGCGTGCTTTCTTTATATGAGCTACATAGACCAACGCTATATCCGGGGCGGAGACTGTAGCCCCGGCAGGTCCAAGCCCAAAGACAGGCGGGACTTCAACCTAGCTTGCTGAGCTTTCATTGGTTTACGTGTCGAAACATTGTGGCGAATCAGGAGCAGACGCGTTACAGCAAATGGCATACAGTTGTGTAGTAGTGGGAAAAGCATTCAAATCCTTTACAATGTAAAGGATTTGAATGCTTTTCCTATGTAAAGTTTACATAGTATAAGGATTAATTACATACTGAGAAAATACACTATTACAAGTAAAAGATATGCATTCAAAACTTACTCAAACTTAGTATCATGAGGAAAATGTACTCAAAATGTCAAAGTAAAAGTACTCATGGTACAGTAAATTAATGTACCAGGTAAATTAATTTCAGGTCGTTTAATCTGAGGGGCATGAAGTTTATTGGCATTGTAATCTGAAAAAGTAATTAATAACTACAGCTGTCAGATGAATGTAGTGAAATAAAAGTAATTAAGTATTAAGTAGCATAAAATGGAAGTAAAGCACAAGTGTTTAAAATATGTGCTTAAACTGAAATTGAAAATATAAGATCTATATCCAAGCCAAAAATCTTAAAGTCTAAAAGATTAAAATAAAATTGTTTACTTTAAACTTTAAAAAAAATGCAATCACATTGACAATGAGCAAGAACTTTGAACATTAATAAAAGGTAAACAAAAATTTGTGGTAAAAACATACCAGCAGAAAATAGTGGGAAGAAGTCAGAAGGAATGTTTATTCCATTTGGCAAAAAGTAGATGTCTTCATAAAGGCAGGTTTCTAAAGGGTTTTTTTCTAACTTCTTTTTTTTGCATTGATTAGGGGGTAATTGAGTGTGAGGGGGTCCCAAAATTACTATATGCTAGTATTAGGCAGCAATGAGTCTGACCTAAATCCCACTGAAATCCTATGGGGTGGGTTGAGTGCAACAAACTTGAACATTCCCCATTGCTAACTCACCAGCTACTCAGAGCAGCAGAGTGAGGAGTGAGCTTTCATCCTGCAGGACGACATCTGGTGGATAGAGAGAGAAAACACATACTGTACATACACGCACAAAAAAGAAGGGATGTACTGTACCATACTCAGTCCACTGTAGTGAAAGTTATTTCTCTGTATTCGACTCATTGCTGAAAAGATGTGGACCTCCAACTACCATCCTACTTCCACTTTCTTGTGCCAGCTCATGAGGAGGAGGATTCCTGCTGCAATCAAAGATGAAGCCACATAATAAATACTGACAGTATAAAATGTGTTCTCAAGCTGTGTTATCTTCAGAAGAGGATAGAATCTCACTCTAAGAAATTTTTCACATAGAAATATCTGATATCTAACTGTTACATTCAAGATTCCCCAAAAATTATTATGTAACCCTATTATGAGAATAAAGTCAAAATTCTGAGAATTAATTAGGAATTATGTGCTTAAAGGCAGAATTCTGAGAATAATGTCAGAGTCCTGAGAATAAAGTCAGAATTATGTATTTATCGTCAGAATTCTGAGATTAACGTCAGAAGTCTGTATCTAAAGTCGGAATTTGTAGAAAATAAAGTCAGAGTTACGAGATTAAAGTCACAATTATGAGAATAATGTATGAATTCCGTGTTTAAATTCATAATTATGAGTTTAAACTCAGAATTATTATAATAACACTGTTTTTGGTTATATATTCCAAAAATATATAAACAATAGATAATTATTTCAAGTGAGCAAAAGAAAAACAACTGGATTAAATGGATTAAAAACTGTCTGCTATTATTTTCATTACGATAGTATTTATTTATTTTAATTTCAGGTTGAAGTTTTTTTTAATGAAAACAGTATTTATATTCGGACAGAAACATTTATTTCGACGTCATGCGTCAGTTCGTCATCGCCGAATTTTGATTGGCTGTAAATATGTCACGTGACAGGAGCCGGAAACACAGACGTTAAACAGCCGCTAGCTCAGTTCAATTACAACGAGATGACGTGGCTATAAATATAAAAGTTATGAAATGACCAAATTATTGTACAGTTGAGGATTTGGGGCATTATGGATCGTACAGAAGGGGAAATTATCATACAAGTACTATAATAATCGTACGTCTGGCAGCACTGGTGGCGGAGCTCGAAACACTCCGTCATGTGGCCGAAAGGTGTACTGCAGATATAGATCTAGTATAATAGTCAAATAAAAGATCAGAACTATTTTTGGATTGATGCGTAATAATGCATATAACCAGAATTCAAACACACAATGCCCACATATTGTTTCTGAATACACCAAACAAAAGTAAATATTTCCAACAATTTCATTATCCTAAAAATCCTAAATTTAAAGGAGCTTTTATTTCAGATTTAATTTTTTTCTCTTTAGACAAAACAATAAAAAACATGTTGGGATGCTGTCACACAAAGCTGTTGTTCTTGTTTCTCCGTCATCACCACTCCTCAGCAACCATTTCCGAATTTATGCTTAAAAGATTAGGCCGCAATCCTGGATTTTGACATCCCTTAGAGGCCTGTTGGAGCTATCCGTCTGGGAGTTTCCAATCTTCTGCACCACATCCTAAAAGATTTTAAAAAAAGGACATCAGAGTGTCTTCCCTGACATTAATAATAATAATAATACATCACCTATAAAGACACTGAACATCGGAGGCTTATAAGGGATATAATATCTCAGAATGGAAACCCAGCAGCTCCAACATTGTTACATTTTTCTCACCAAACTCACTCAAAGAAATACAAAACGCCTAATATTTAATATTTATGTATTTTAATTACTTATAAAATTTGTCTCTAAAACATGAATGAAACAATAAAAATATGAATTATAGTCATATATTTTAAATAATTGAATCCTGATTGTTCTACAGTCAGACATTTTCTAAACGTTTGTTTGTTTTTTTGGTACCGGTCCAGCTCACCTGAGCAGCGACATGATGAATAAAAAATGAATTTCTTGTTTTACAGCTCCTTATGGAATGATAAGCGTCTTTTGACCTATATAGTTGTAGATGTCAGGACCGTTAAAAACAAACAAGTGACCTACTGAAGGATATCAACTCATAGAAATATCCTGTATGTTGTTTGTTTGTCACTTGTCTGCTCCTGATTGGCTGCAAACTCGGTCTCTACATAAAAAAGATCTGGTTGACTGGGAATGTCTAGTTTTCTTCTTGATGGCGAGACGCTGCGAAGAAGAGATGAGGCTCCTTGTAGCCGTCATCGCCGTAGCCGTCGCTATTTTTCTCGCTTTAACAGATCGGTTAAGGAGGTCCAGGTGACCTCAAAGGTAAGTGTACCAACGCATCCCTTTTTTAAAAAAATAATCAGATATCTGCCTCATTCTGGGACGTTTTTTTCTCCTCCAGGTGTTCTTTGACATCACGACTGGAAATGACACCATTGGAAGAATCGTCATCGGGCTGTTTGGGGAGATTGTTCCCAAAACAGTGAAAAACTTTATGGTTCTGTCAGTTGCAGATGTGAGATTGTCTTATACTTCATACATTGTCCTCAAATGCATCAGTGGACAGACGGGGAAATGTAATGACTGCAGCAGATGCTTATAAAAACTGGTTATTGCACAGGAATCGGCCATCAGAGGTCAGGGATTGTTGATGGTGGAATCAGGGTAATTCAAAATGTTCATTTGTTCGATGTCCCAAACTACGAACCAAAACTTCCTGAGAGACGCCGAAGAATTCAGTCCAAATACAATTGTGTGTTTGTTTTCCATGAACAGGAAGGATCTGGTTACAAGGGCAGCAAATTTGACAAAGTCATATTTGGATATCTGATCCAAGGTGGAGGCATCACCAGCAGAGACGGTACCGGAGGTAAGACAGAACCGGTTCCATCATTTTTACAAACATCTGTCTCCGTGGAACGCCGTCAGTTCGCCAGGAGTAAAACTAGATGGGAGGAACTGGAAGATGCTGCCACTTCCAGTTCCTCCCGGCGCTGTTCAGTTTTCAACAAACTATGTTAAAGACACGTCTCCCTTGACGGAGAATTTGGGCCAGGCATTAGAAAAAAAATGGGAGGAGGATTTTTCTTTTTTCATTCGGAGAAAATCGTCAAGATATAGAGAATAAAGTTGAATGTAGGGGAAAAAAAGTCCATTGATGGCAATGCTGTATGGCTTCAGCTTGTCCTTCCAATCCATATACAAACTTTATTCTCCAAATGCAGAATAAGACATTTTTGTGGCTTTTTGATGAGGTTCGACTTAATTCTCAGCATTTCAACTTTTTTCCTCGACCTTTTTGAGTTTTTGAGACAATAATCTTCCTCCTCTCATTTTTTTCCCAAACCTTGTCCCTAATCCTCCTCCGTATAAAATACAAATAACACATTACTTCTTTTTTTTTTCTCAAATGGAGGCAGTAGCATCTATGGCGGTCCTTTCCCTGATGAGAACTTCACGCTGAGGCACACCAGCATCGGTCTAGTCGGCATGGCTAACTCTGGCAGAGACACCAACACCTCTAAGTTCTATATCACCTCTATGAAGATACCCTGGATGGACGGCAGAAATGTCATCTTCGGAAAAGTTGTGGAGGGGATGGTGAGTGTCTTCAGTCGCGTCGGGGAAAGCTGCATGTGGATGGAAGAGTTCTATTATCTGCTGTCCAAATGTTGACCCGTCATGTCTAGGGTCTACCTGCTGAGGCGTTCACTGACAGTGCAAACACCGTAAACAGTGGCTGAATGTCACTGTGGATTCATCCAACGCCGTCCGTTGAGTGAGCAGGACGGTTTCAGGGAGCTGAAGTGTTGACTGAGTGGTTGAAAGAAGACTTTGAGTCTCCTCTTGTTTGCAGTGTCTTTGTGTGAGTCGATGGCTGAGCTAAAGGAGCATAACTTTTTTTTTCTTTTTTCCTCATGTGAGGTTAAAAAAAATGTTCAAGTACATAAATTACCAGTGTGAAAAAGTTTTGGCCTCCCTGAATTTAATAGCGAAGAACTGCAAAGAAGAGCTGGAGCTGAGTCTCTGACATCACTGTGGGTTTATTCTGGACCACTCTTCTCTGCAGAACCGCTTTCACTGCTCTTTACCGGTCCCACCACAGCACCGCAATGGTCTGGACTTTGACTAAGTCCATACCAAATCTTAATTTGAGCCCTGCAGAGATGTACCCGCTCTTCCGCGCGGGATCATTGTCTTGCTGCGAGACCCTCACAGACAGATGACCTGACATTCTCCTGCGAAATCTCCCGGCGGAAAGAATAACTCATGTTTCCCAAATCATGCGAGTTATCCTGGCCATCGGGCGGGAAAGCGACATTCCACTGCGCCGCGTTTAAGGTACTTCCTGACGTTTATTTTTTCTCATCTTTCAGGATGTGGTGAGGGAGATCGAAAGCAAAGAGACGGACAGAACCTACAGGCCCATTCAGGACATCATAATCTCCGACTGCGGCCTGATCAAGATGGAGAGCGATCCTTCTGCTGAGGGGGAGACGAGGACGACGCCATCGGGGGGTGTCGAGTAAATGATCCACCTCGCTCCGTCACTGACAGCCCCGCGGTACTGGAGTGTGTGTTAGTGTGTGTGTGTGGGAGGGGGTTTGGGTCCTTTCGGTGTCGATGGCTGCCGTCTTGAAGCACCAGATCATCAACATCAAGTAACGATTTATCCGTTTCTCAGCGAGCATTTCAAGATGTGCTGAACGGAAGAAATGAAATATGAAATAAAGATTTCGAGGCGACTGAAACTGTTGAGTGGATGTCTTTTCTCCTAGATGTCACGTGTCGTAGATCTGGTTCGGACTCGAGCTATGACTGGGAGTTTCTGCTGTTTACATGGTGGTGACATGCAGTTGGACAACCTGCAGTCACTCAGAACTTCCACAGAACTTCTTGTCGACCGCTGCAGACTTTCCACCAAGTTCAGGAAAATGTTGCCATTTTCCACAATAAAGATCCACAGACGCCGATTTTTACATCACACTTGATTTATTATTTAAAACGGCTGCTTAATGTGAAGTGACAGACAAATCCATGACGTCACTGACGGTGTTGGGATTCATCAGAACTGACAAATACGCAGATTGAGGTGTTGCACCACAATCGGGCAAACGTCTTCTGTCCGTACGTCTTTGGGTGACAAACTGGCAGTAAATGAAACTCGGCGTTTCAAATAGACGATTCACAAATGATTACGGTTGATTAGATTGTTCTTGCTAAAAATGAAGGGGGCGGGGTTAAGTTCAGGTTACATTCACCGTTGAGGGCTTTCTACTAGTGCAAAGAATTTGGCTAAATTGAATGCAAATACATCTTTTTCGTTGTATGAAAGCATTAAGACTCTATTATTGCCTGCCCTGAAGGCCGTGTGAGGTAAACAAACCCACCGACTGTTAAACGCTACATCTAACAGGAGGTCCAAAGTGTGGTCCAGAACAACGGCGACGTGCGACGAAGCATCTCGACACTTAAATAGGAAGCTTTTCTGGCAAGTTTCGCAGTAAATATTTCACATTAAACATGTTTTACGAACAAATGAGAACAGTAACCCTGACAGAGTCTGACCCAATGACGGCTAACCTTCAACACTGGCCCGATTTACACAAAGCAGCTTTAGCTTAAAAAAGGTTTTGACTTCTGTGTTCGGGTTGACGACGTTGTGAGAACAATCTTCGATCGGACGGATCCGAAAAAAAAAGAATCAACAAAAACGACCGAGACGGATGCATGTAAGTCAGGTGAGTGGCGTGACTTTTTAAAAGTCTGCCCAGCAACAGAAGACTGAGCAGGAGAAGTAAACGACCCGCGGCGCAGGACAAACAACAGGAGATGGTCCGACCTTCTTGCTGAAATCAGCATGACTGAAGAGGGGCTGTGACCTCACCATTTTTATTTTTTTTATACAAGAGGTGTGTTTTGCCATTTTGCATTCAGGAAAATGTGACCTTTTAAAGTTTCGTGCCAACAACTCTGGCCGGGTGAACGGATGCCCGGATGACCCGACGGTAAACTGAGCTTCGCTGCATAACGGTGCATCCACCTTAAAAGCACGCTTCCCCTTTTTTCATCCATCACGTGTAACATTTCATGGTTGGATCAAGGAACCTGTGCCGACGCTGCGAGGCGCCGACAACAGATCACGATGACTTCAGATAATTTGACGGGACGCATAACGCACGATACAAAAAAAAAGAAGAAGAAAAAAAGTCAAGTATATCTAGAAAACAGTCGCTTCACCCATGGGTGCCAGAATGAGCTCACAGGGGGTTTAGTGACTATTACATAGATGCAGCAGAGGTCAAAGAGGGACATCAGGAAACCCACTTAGATTCTGCGATAAGGTAAGACGTGGAGTCAGAAACGGATCTTTATGTGCTGAGAGGATGTGCGTCTCTGACGGGTTTGAGTCTGGTTCTGAAATCTGAATAAAACATCGAGTGATAATCTGTATTTTCTCAAGGCACAGCATACTGAAGGTACGCGAGTCGAAGAAAGTCAGGAGAGCCGAGGAAATTCTTTGGAGACGGCTTTGATGCTGCGGCCGGTGAACCATGTCAGAACCGGCTCGGACAGGTTCCGCCTCATTTTTCTGCGTCTGCTGGAGTGTTCTAGGAGGGAGACCAGCGGAGGAGGCCGGATCAGGCTTGATGAGTCGTTAGGCAGGATTTTCACTCGGGAAGGAAAACACAGAACCTGGTTCGGGTTACGCCGGGCCTTTAGAAACAGGAATCCAACCCAGCAGACCCGTCTACAGCTTCCGTGGCGTTTATTTCCTCAGTGTCAGAACGGCTGCTGAGTCTTTAACCCGGAGTACACCAACCCCTCTGCGGAGATGGCGTCGCCGAGCCCTACCGTCCGCAGCGGCTGTTTGCAGACCAACACCGGCGTCATGTAGAAGGTGACGCTTCCTCGGTGCCACACGGTGACGGGCTCCGCCGGGTCCAGAGACAGCTTCTCCCGAGGCTCGGTGTAGGAGCTGTGAAACTCCAAAGGGGCTTTGAGCTCCACTTTGCTGACGTCCACAGACGGGAGTCCGCAGGCCTGACTGCTGGCCACGCGCGCTCCGGCCATCACGGCCGCCGCCTGGTTCTCCCAGTACCCGTCCACCGTCACCAGAACGTGGTAGGCCAGTGTGTGGAAGTGAATGCGGGTCAGGTCTGCCTCGGACGAGGGGTCGCTGCGGCCGTGCTGCTGCATGATCCACAGGAGGATGTCGCTGACCTGGCCTACGTCTGGGATGCCGTCCCAGGCGTCCAGGTCGCCGTGAGGTCCCTGACCCGCCTGAGAGAGGAAGAGCAGCTCCTGCTCGTTTAGACCGATGGAGCTCACGATGGGCATAACCTGCTAACAGGAAACAGGAAGCAGAAAACAAAAGAACAACCTTCACTTAAACACACAGAAGCTGGAGGGGCTTTGTTGAGGGCTGTGTGAACGTGCAGGGCTGCCGCACGCAGACACGTTCGACGTTTACCTCCTGCATGATGCTGTTCATGTAGTCTTTGTCGGTCATGCTGGCCAGCTCCAGGTGGATGGGGACGTCCATGCGGATCTCGGATAAAACCGCCACAGCCTGTGTGGAGGAGCAACGTACGGCTGTTGAACATGTTTCTGAACACAGTACGCACAACTTCCAAACTCTGGGCTTGTCACTTGATGACTACATATATATGTTAGTATTCATATCAGCCACAACATTAGAACCGGCAACTGGTTTCAATGCTGTGGCTGATTGGTGTAACGGCGTGATTAACATTGAACTGCAATCGATCTACTTTGCATGTTACTGTTACGTTATGAGCAGTTTATTTGGGGGAAAACTAAATATGTAAATAAATATATTTTTAAAACACATTGACACCATTCAGCCACAACATTAAAACCAGCTACCAGCTCTAATGCTGGGGCTGATCTGACTAAAAAAGGTTCACTCAAGAGATATATCTATTTTTGGTGACTGACTTTAGTCACGAACAGCTCCCCACTGCAGGCCTATTTCATCTCAGAGGTCAGAGTTCAAGGCTCCAGTATTAGAAAGGCACTGGGCAAAAATGACATGGTTAATGCAAGATGGCGCTGCCAACCCAGAAGCTCATCTCGTGTTTGTCCCAATAGATCTTGATGACCCCCAGAACTTTTGGGAGAATATTCTATGAACTGAGTCGAGAGTGTTTCGAGGACATGTGTCGCCTGACAAACCAAATAAAGCATTCCACAAAAAGTACATCATAACTACGGTCACACAAGGAGGTGGCAGGAGGCCCGCCCCTTCCTATACGCAGAGTATGGAAACAGGCCTTTGGACAATGAACGATGGTCTGCTTCGAGGGGCGAGAGACAGAAAGACAGAGAGTCATCCGGCACGACAGAGAGGAATCTGTTACGGTCAATGTTTTGACCTCTAGTCATTAGTGATTTGCACCAAATTGGTGAAAACACACCGAAACAACAGCTATCTAAAAGCGGCAGCTGGGAAGGACACCGACCTCCTTCAGTCGCTCCTCCCACAGCTTTCGGCCCTGGCCCTCCATCATGTGGAGCCCCGACAGGACCACCAGGTCCGGCTGAAACTCGTCCAGACTCGCCACGAACGTCTCCAGCGAGCTCATCTCTCCGTTGGACACATCGTGAGAGAAGATGAAGCGGTTGGCCTGAGGGGCCTGAGTCGGACCCCAGCGCTCGCCTGGAGGCAAAGGAGACAAAGGGACACGACGGGGGCGTCGTCACAGAGAGTGAAGGAGCAAAAGATTCTGCAGCCTGTTCTCCACTTCACCTGCTTTATACTCCAAGATGAGGTGATATTCATCTTCCTCCTGGAGAGACTCTGGGGGAACGGCTATCTGCTCGTCCAGCATCTCATGGAGTTTGGGACCAACTGGACCGCACAGCAGCACCTGCAGGGTCAGAACATTTGCTGTATGTTACGTGACCTATAACACATGTTATACTGACATAGTAAAGAAAGGCGGACATCTTTGTAGGTCCTGAAGACGAGCAGAGACGACCTTCAGATGATGATGATAAAAATGATCCAAATGTTCTGGAACGCTTTCGTCGCAGGCCGTACTACTTTATTCCTTTAGTTACTGACTAGAAACCTGAACATTCTGTATGTATTAATGGTCCAAACTATTCTTTGAGCGGTCATTATTGTTGGAGAAATGCTACTGTACCATCAGATCTGGGTAGGTCGCCAGCTTCTGTCCAATAAGAGCAGCATTGCCTCCAACGTACAGCTGGAAACAGACCCAAAAAAGAACATTAATTCACAAAAACGAGGTGATGAGACAACAACGGGCAGCCATCGTCAGACACGGTCTGTGGAGGGAGGCGGCACTCGCCTTTGCCCCGGGGTATTCTGCCGCCGCACGAGCGATCCTCTGAAAGATCTCCTCGTCGGTGAAGAAGCGCTCGGCCGCCGCTCCGTGTCCCATGTAATGAATGAAGGCTTCCCTCAAGTCCTCTTTGGAGGTCAGCACTTCGTGATCCAGGCCGGAGCCAGGATCCACAGCCATCGCCTGCAGCAGTCCCACTCCTGAGACCACTACGTCCACGCAGGCATTCACCCTGAACGGCAGAGGAGAGCAAGGCTTTTACTATTTTACACTTTACCGACGTACACTTTAATTTAGTCCTTTTATTCTGCGCTCCCTGAACGTCAGCGTTGACTTTGGCGGATAAACGGTTCTTAACATGAGAGATGAAGGCGCCAAGGTCGAGTCTGAAGGTTTACTGCCTCACTACAAGCTGGGAAAATAATAAGCGCTTGGTTCGTTCTGTTAATGCTAACATATAATGGGAATTGCCATACAGATGCTAACAGTGATAGCATTGAGGGCACAGCCATAATCAAACAATAAATAAGTGTGCACAAATAAATGATTTCACTTTAATATACACCCAGAGCCTCTAATAGTTATTTATTATCAGTAATTTAATTTAAAATATGAAAAAAGAGTAAATGTGAGTTAATCGGAGTGTTTATTCATTCACAAATAAAAACATATTTTGATATGTAAATAGTATAGGAGTGATTATTTGTTTGCAAATGGTTCTTTATTTAAATTTGCAAATAGTTATTTATGTTGACCTATTATAGAAGACGGTTAGTCATTATGTAATCGTTAAACGTTTGTTTGACTGGTTTATTAGTGAACTCATCTGTCACGCCCTGAGCTGAATACTCACACTACTCACTAACAGTTCTTTTTACCTGTTGAAGAATGTTAGTGTTTGTCACAAACCTCTTCAAGTGTGAACAGGTTTTGCATGTTTCGTCATCTGAAGGAAATCACGGTTTTGCTCTTATCCTGGGCATTGCTGCTTTTTACAGCCGCTTTTAATGCGAGATCTGACTTCAGCATAACTGCCTTCATAATAAAATGATGTGATCCTACCTTTCATTCAGAGCAGATATGACCCGTGTGTTCTCCTTACTTTAAAGGATATCAGATGGCTGTACTTCCTAATTTGATGTGAGGCTGATGGTCAAACTGAAGCATCTGAACGAACCTGGACTGTTTCATTGAAAGAACATATAGCTACATATATGTACTTCTGATGGTTTTGATGTCTTGGTCATGTGATTTATGCCTCTTTTTTTAATATAGCAATTCATATATTGGTGGCTTTGATGTCTTTAACGCATCACATTATGGATTAGAAATCTTTTACATTTGAATTTACGGCTTCAATGCCTTTTAAATATGCCTTTTTTTAAATATAGCAACACACGCCGTTGTGGCTTTCATGTCTACAAAAGACCACTATATGACTTTGATGTCCTCCCAGTGTGAGTTTACGACTTTGGTGTATTTTTACATGTGACCTATGCCTCTTTTTTTTAAATATAGCAACACACGTAGGTATGGCTTTGATGTCTCTGACGTGTCACTTTGTGACTTTGATGTCTTTCACATGTGACTTGATTGAGCTTTGACTGTTTCATTGAACGGACCAAGACAGTTTCAGTGAATCAATAGTTGTCATAGAAATATTCAGAGTAGCATTAGCAGTATTGCTTTTCGCATCAAGACAGGTCACGTTGCCACGGTTACAAAGTCAGTTCATTTAATTATTTCAGGTTGTTTCTGGTGAGATTCTTCTTGCAGTTTTGTGCGATTTTTGCAAGAAACGTTTCGCTAATTTTTATTTGACGGACAAGGTGACATTCCTGACCTGTGTTCTGCAGGGTTGCTGATTAATTCCACAGTTAAATGCAGATTACATTATTATAAGCCTTCCTGCATCTCATTCTTTTAATTTCCACAGATGCATTGCTTTGGTTAAATATTATCTATTTTAGCAGAGAATAGAGTAAAAACAGGCTCGTCTCAAAATCGAAACAACGTGAGATAAAAACAGACATCAGTTTCTGCGGTGCTGGCTGTGTTCTCCACACATTCCGTCTCACCAGCAGAACTGATTACAGCCTCTCAACACGCCAGCGTGCAGCGGAGACACTTCAGACTCGCTGGTAAATATCAAGTGACTCAAACTTTAACAGCGTAACGGTTCGACTCACCCCACCGCCACTCTGCTCCACTGTTTGGTGGGCAGGGTGATCAGAGTCTCCCAGGCAGCGGAGATCACGTGCTCCAAGCTGTTCTGGCTCTGAGACGCCGGCTGAAAGTTTGGCAGGCCGATATACTGCAGGATCTTTTCCGGCAGGTACGGGCTGCCTTGGTAGAAATAACCAACGGTTAACGCCAGCAGGGCCGCCGCTGAAGCCTTCCTCCACATGATGCTCCCACGCTCTTCTGGAACGAAGGAAAAAAGTCAGTTCTCACTCATTTCCACCAACAGTGTTTTTTTTAAATTTAACGTTTATTTTACCAGTTTAGACCCATTGAGATTAAAATCTCTTTTCCAATAGAGACCCGGTCAAACTGGCAGCAGTAAAACCGAGTTTCAAAGATAACATAAAAAAACAAAAATAACTGCATGGATTCCACGACGCCTTTAAAGTCAGAGATGGTAACAAGGTCATAGAGTTTCAGCTCATTCTGCAGACTATTCCAATCAGAGCTTGAAGGCATTTTTTACAAACTCAGTCCGATGGAGACTTAGGAGCAGTCATAAGTATCCTGGGTCCGTTACCCATCAGTACCGGGCCTTTTGGGGACAGAAAAGCAGATAAATAAAAGGGGAGTCTACCAAGAATGACCTTGTACATAAAAACAAACCGGTGACCAAGCCGGCGTGTGGACAGAGCAGCCTGTGATGAATGAGGGCTCAACAGATTGTAATCAACCTCAATATGAAGACAGCCAGATGATGCATTCACGTCACCAGAATCAAGAACAGGTAAAAAAGTCGCTTTAACACGTCTTTTTCTGTCATCTATGAAGAAACAGGACCTTGTCCTGAAATAAAAAACAAACTTTAGTGTCATCACTAGATTCAGCACGTTGGGTTGTAAGTGGAAACTGCATCAATTCTTTGACCTTGAAAAGTAACAGTACTCAGATTGAGGTCTATCATACTAGAGTTTCAAAAGACCTTTATTTTGTTTTTTGTAACCATTAAGGACGAGCTTCAGAAATGAGACTGAGCTTGTACTCAGGCAAAAAGCTTTTTGCAGACACTCAAAAGCCACATTGAGGGTAATCTACCCATCTGCCCGATTCCCTTCCCCCGCGTATGATGACAAATAATGAGGAAGTAATTATCTAAGTTATGGTTGTTTTGTACAAGGACAACTGGGATTATTATGTTTTTTTGCAAAGACGATGTTTGGATTAACTTCCTTACCCTTTATCTTCCGTTTAAATTTGTCTATTAACACCAAACCAAAAGGGACAGATCGCATTTTCACCACAAGGTGGCAGCATCGCTCAAATTGGCGTGATATATTATATTCTATTACTTTATTTTAAATGGTGCTGCACACAAAACGTCACCGCGATTGAATCCTTTATAGGATATGCCGAAAAATAAGTCTAGAGTAAAATTTCATGCAAAGTCATGGATTAGTTTTTCTGTGATCTCGCTTGGACAACAAAAAAGCAAACATTTTTATCATCATACGATACAGGAGTTTAAATGTCTCTCGAATCTCACTGGATGTCTTTAATATCTTTTACATGTGACGTAACAATATGACAGTTTCACTGTATGATAAAATGAAATATTAATAAAAAAGAAATGTAGCAGAACGTGCTTTAGGTGGAGGAGGAGCTAAAAAAAACAACTTAGAATAATAATTAAAATCAGGATTAATATACAAAAAAAAAACCAAGTCAACTTGTTACTCTCGCTTGGCGTATAATCAGGCTTAAACCTGTTTTTGTAAGATCTTATTTCGCACAACCCTAGATTTTGATATAAACATTGATTTATGCCACAGCCACCAGGCTGGAGTATGTCCACCTGGCTCCCCCCAGTGGACATAGGTGGTATTTTGTAGCCAAAATCCCATTTATGTCGCATTTTGGGTACACTGGTATATTCTACTTTGCAAAATGGAGAGTCTGCGTAGTCCTATTCCACAAATAAAAGTGTACGTTAACAACACGTACCTTGTGGTATTTCTATCAAACAGGATGCAGCAGATATTAAGTAGTTTCTAAGCAAATGCATTGATTGTCCTGCATGATGTTCCTGTGATATAATGAAGATATAGCGTTTTTACAGAATTAAAAAAAAAACAGAAAAGGATAGAAATATTGACATTTTTGTGAATTGATCACACATTACACAGATATAGTAACAAACCACAGACATTAAGGTTATGAAACTACGCCTGATAGTTGTGGAGCTGTTTTAAGTCTGTTTCGGGTATGCACATCAGGTGAGGCTTGATTTAAAATAACCAAAAAGCGGAATGAGCTTAAACCAGCATTTTGAAAACAATGCATGTGATTTCCTCTTAATTTAGTTTTGCAGTAATTCAAGTTATTTGCACATATCAACCCTCCCTGCAGGTATTTACACATACTTTTATGACTAGCTCGACATATGCACCTTTAAGATAGTGGTGCAGGTTAAAACCTCACTTCTGTAGTGTAACCAGAGTGAAGTGGATCAGGCCTTTGAGCAGAACCGACCCATGTAATGTAAGTTAATGCTGCAGGATTCAGGAGCTGGAATAACTGCTAACGTGGACTTCCACTGTGTTAGCTAACAGGCTAATAGCATCAGCCGCAGCACAGACGGTGTCCCACTGTCTGATCTAAACAAACCTGATCGGCTTCCAGATCTTCTCAGCGAGAAATCTGCTTAGGAGGAAAGACTTAATTCAAACGTCCTCAGGGGAGTAGAAATGAAGAAACTCAACGGAAGCGTCGCGGTTGGCGGAACGTACCGGTAATCGATCAGACTTGTTATTCAGATTCCTGCTTCCTGTTCAGTTTCATAAAGACAGTTTAGATCGATGTCTTGAGCCGGATGTGGGAGAAGTGAACGAAGGGGTTGGAGTCATTGAAGGAGCGATGATGATGAAGGACAGCGGAGCGCCAACACACAGCGACCAACGTTTTCCGTAATCAGCTCTGCGCATGCGCACCTCCAGAGTACAGAAACTGCAGACAGTTTAGAGGAAAACCTTCAAGCATTTAAGACAGCTTTTACTTATTAAAAAATATCTTTACGAGTTCACATTTGACTATTGACTTAGTCACTAATGACTAAGTCAATAACCCATAAGTCCCCGTAGTGATACAGGTATTTATTTACAGACACAGGTACATACTTTATTACATTGTTATATTGTATGCATATTCTATTACATTGCAAATTTCACCATTTTTCACATTTATTTGATCACTTATTCACTTTATTTTATTGTGATTTGTTGTATTGAATTACTGCTATGTCTTTCCATAGTTGCATTATTGTGTATTCCATCATAATATACATATATTGGAGGTGTGGAGGTGTGGTGTAGTGTCTGTTGTATTGTGATGTGGTGATATAAATATAGTGATGGAACAGTATAACTCAACACAGTAAATGATATATATAATTAGTCAAGTGTTGTGTTCTGCTGTTCCTTGCTCTTGTATTGTTTGCAGGGGGGTGGGGGGTTCACAGTGTAAACATTCCACTGCATCGTACTTGTACTTTGTCCTCTGCATCTTCATCTGTCACACCAACCAACTGCATGTCCTCACTCACCACATCCAGAAACTTCCTCTTTGGTCTGCATCCCTCTACCAAAAGATCCACTATCCTTCAGTAGAGCAGCAGCGGTTTTTCCCCCTCCAGTCAGTTTGGCTGCCAGAATCATTTTGCTAAATGTTAAAAAACTAATCTGAAAATAAATCCAGAATTATAAGAATAAAGTCATAATTTTCACTGTTTTTCCTAACATTCAAAAAAAAATGTAATTATGTGAAAAAAGCCAGAATTCTGAAGTAAATTCAAAACAAAGAATTTAGCCACAATAAGAAGTTGAAGTTCTTCCTGGTTGTTTTTTTTTTCTCTAGAATGCTGAGAATTGTCGGAATGTAAGAATTCTGAAAAAAGAATCACGTGGCATTAATCAAATGACATAGAAAAAAAGTTAAAGGCTATTAAAAAAGAAGAATTTGGCAAATAAACACACACTAATGGGTAATATATGAATAATAAGTATAGACAGGTGAACAGCTGAGATGAGGATGAAGTTCTGAAAGATATACTGACGCAGGTAGGGAGCGTTTAGAACCTTTGGTAAAGCCAGAGTAAGCAATAATGTTCCCAGACCTGATTTTATTTAGCTGACGGTTGGATCAGACCTCAGACATTCTGGTGGCTCATTCCAAAGTTAACCTGCATGGAAATGAAAACGTGTTTCAACCCGTCCCAGAGGACCTGAGGGCTCAGGAAGTCTCTCAACGTCAACCACATTATCTCCAGTCGCCCTGGAGGACTTTAAATCTTTAAGGGTGGATATCATCTGTCGCTTAAAAATCATTTTAACAGTTTTGACTGCATGAAACTTCACCCTCGATCGTCCTTATTCACTCTTGAAGCTTTTCTGCTAATTCTATCGCTGTATTTAGAATAAACACGTCAAAACTGGGCTTGCCATTAAACCAATGTAATTTATAGTAGCACACATATATTACTCTTGGGCAAAGACTGTAAGTGTAAAAGTAAACCGTGTAAATTAATTCCCTGTTTGAAGAGTGGCGCCGTCTGAACCTGCACTCTCAAAAAAAAAAAAGAAAGAGACTTTTATTGCAACTAATAAACTAATATGTACTTTTATACGTAAAATGCTTATTTATGAACATTTTACAAAATTTCATGTTTTCTTCTCTAGACTATCAACGACACACAGAACCAATATCTGCCTCCGATTCTTTATACATTATCTTACAATATTGCATATTATGTGTGTAAAGCTTCTTAGTCAGTTAAAAAGAATTACTTTATATAAATATATATAAAATCATTATTATGATTATGATCATTATTATGACAACAACCAGTTGAAGGTGTTGACTTGGTCTCCCAGTTCACCAGACCCCAACTCTATCAATCTTCTGTGGGATGTGCTGGACATGTGAGTCAGATCCATGGAGACTCCACCCCAGAATTTACAGTTTTAATAACATGTGACCTTCAGAGGTCATGTGGAGTCCGTGACTCCGTAGGTCAGAGCTGCTTTAGGGGTAAAAGGGGGACCTTCACAATATTGGCCAGGTGGTTATAATGTTATGGCTTACCAGTGTATAGGCTGGAGCTTTAATGAATTCACTGAACACTTTATAAACACAATGAGCCTACGGCAGAAGAAGGTTGATCTTTTGTTCTGCAGCCCATGTTTAAACAGAATCAACATCCAGAATGAATCATGTCCGATTCTTTATTAACAGTATATAAAAAAAAACCACATGACACAAAGTTCAGCAAACATCTACTTCCAAAGCATTTTCTCAAACGGAACCAAACCAGTAACGGACCAGCGGCTTCAAGAGGCTGATGGTATTGGACCCAATTTGAGTTCCCGTAGAAACTGTACATTACCGAAATATCTGTAACGGAACCGAAATACGCTTCCTGGATTTCAAGTCATTTCCTGCGTTCAGGCGCCGCTCCTGCGTTCTGAAATCAAACCGGTGACGTTCTAAAAAGGAATAAAAGACACTCGACCTTAAAAACGGTATGTGAGCCGCACAAACCAGCATCTGCGGCCGAAAACAGGTTTCAAGAGGTTTTGCCTCGATATAAAGTCTTCAAAGGCTTAAGGTCACAATAGGAGGCGTGTCCACACAGCAGAGGTTTTCGGGTTCAGATCCCATTGTGAGCACTGATTCTGAACCTTTCCCCCGGTGGGACCTGCTTCATGGGGATTTTGTTTTGCCTCCCGCAACTATCTGCTTTCATTGTGAATTGAGCGTTACACTACATACGACTATTAAACGGTCCCGTCAGGTCTCTATAGAACAGGAGGGGGCGGGCTTTTGGAGAGGGGGGCGGTGAAGCTCACCCGAACGTCACGGGTGTAAAATCCCTGAAGCACTGCGTCGACAACGAGATCCGGCAGATCTGGAAAAAAAAAAAAGGAGATCCATCAACAAGGTTTTCGTGCCTTTTGTATTCCCTCTGGGCTTTCCTCAGAGTCCAAATACATCAGATAAGATTCAGCTCCATTACAGAAGGCTGTTTAGAAGCACACCCACCTGAGGTGCGGTCGGAGAGATAAGGATCCTGAAAATACCCCACGACTCGCTGATGAGGTAACCGATCGCTGAGGGAACAAAAGGGATCAAATGTCAGAAAATGGTGAAAATCAAATGTATATATATATATACAAACACACACACATATTAAATGTCCTTTGTGTTCTTGCTTCTATGAAACCCTTTTGACTGATGGACCTTGTAACGTGAAACTTGTGAAGGAACTCGCTGTTATCGCCCCTTTCATTCTGGAGTGTCAAATATTTGCGTTAGGTGTTTAGTGCTTCCACGCCTTTGCCTTTGAAGGCGGGCCGTAAAACGAGCCGTTGGACGCGCCCAAACTCTGTGGACTTTATCTCCGCGACACAGAAACATGAAAGAGTTCACATAAAAGAAGAACTAAAGGATGTTTTTGGCTTAGAGGACGAATCGAGTCGGTACATTTTCACGTGTTCATCATTAGTCGGGGCCTCACCTGTAATCCTGACTGTCCAAATCATCAAGGGACCTGAAAGGAAAGCCGACAGGAAGTTTACAGACGTCGTCTCCCTCCAGAGAAATACAAATAAATCAACATGTTTTCCCCTGTCATCCACAGAGATGTCAGGGACTAGTTTTCTTGATTATTTACAATAATTAACAGTATGATAACCAACATTGAACTATCAGGCAACTACGCTGATTAGCCATAACATTACAACCACCTGCAAACTTCTTTTTAGGAGGTCTGCTGAACGAGGCCACTGCCATTAGGGACAGGGTTTCCATGAGGGGGTGTAGATGATCTCAATTAAGGTTTAGGTAGGTGGTACGAGTCAGGGTTACATCCCCTCACACACATAGACACATGCGCATACACACACACGCGCATACACAACGGACGGTCCACATGAGTTAAACAAAAACATGATTCCTCAGACTAGGCATATAATGTTATGGCTGATCAGAGACTTCAGGCTCCTCTGTGACACAGACATCAACTCTTGAGCGCGGCGGCGGGGTCTGCGCTGCGGGACTTACTCCATGCTGCTCATCTTGTGGACGGTGTGGAAGTGTTTAAGGTGGAGGAAGTCCAGCAGAATCTGCGGCACGTCTTCGTTTTGATAGATGACGTCCTGGACGACGGAGAAGAAGAAAAACAAGCTTCTGAAAATTCATTCTTAGTTCATTTCATCTCTATATATGTATATATATGTAGAGATATATATATATATATATATATATATATACACACACACACATCTATATATCTATAAATCTATATATAAATATATATCTATATATCTCTGGCCCAGGAGAAGTTGAGGTTTGGTCTATTTTTTAAGTCCAAGCTCTCCCTCAAACCAACAGGGACTTATTAATGGGACATAACACACACACTCACTCACACACACACTCACTCACAAGGAAGGAAGGAAGGCGGAATGAAGGGAGGAAGGGAGGAAGTCGTTCCTTTCTGTGTTCACTTCTTGCCGCAGGAGAACAACCTTAAATTATTAGATCCTCGGTCACTAATGACATGACGAATTGCTGTGAATCTCAGTATGTGTGTCACAAAGGGCATCTTTGCTGCTTCCAGCAGGTGGCGCTATCATTGTTTTTGCATTTAGACATCTCATCACATAAGAGGCATGAGCCAAAAGAAAGTGACCACTGCCATCTTAGTGGCTAATCAGATGAGAAACTGAATCGGACCAAACCGCTGACAAAGTATGGCCCGGAAAGTTAACGAATAGAATAAAATACAACAAACTTTATTAATCCTCACTGGGACATTAAAATGTAACAGCAGCTCAAACATTTATAAAGTGACAGCAGTGGTTAAGAAAACAGGGTGAAATAGAAAATGTTCAAAAATGCAAATACACGACATTTTGGAGATAAAGCTCGCCATTGAGTCAGAAATATATAACCGACCTTTCCCATAATCCCTCCACCTCTACCTCGCTCTGAGGTCTACCGGGATATAAAATATGAGAATGATTCATAAAAACAAAGGTTCTGCGGCGGCAATGACAGTGAGTCCGATGTTTTTGTGCGTTCCCCCATCATTTTGGGACATACACCTGGATGCGTTACCTGGATGTATTCTTCAAGCTCCTGCATCCTCTGCTCAGGAGGTTTGGTCCTCAGGTGGGGGTTCCTTTTGTTCGGGAAATCTGGAGTCTGGATGATCTTCCTGAGCTGCAGGCATCACAAGAGAAAAAACACAGAATTATGTAGAATTAAATGAGACTTTAGTGCCTCCAGGGTGCCAGTCGGAGAAAAAATCATCAAATCAAAAAATTGTTTAAAATAAAACCGACATTCTCAATAATAATAATAATAATAATAATAATAATATTAATTAAAAGATGTGTTCAAATGTAATCTTGTTTTGTTTTTGGCGAGAAACTTGAATAAACGGGAATTTTCCAGGCGTTCGCTCTTAAAACAGAACGTCCTGTTTACTGTAAACATACAAAGGTAACTCTATTTAAGAATGAAAGTGAAAGCAGTTACAGATATGATAGAATTATATGCAGACAGAGCAGAAACAGTTTGTAAACATACTTTTCTGTGGAGCGTTTGGAATTGGCTGCTGCTCCGGAGCACAAAATGTTTCCTCTCGTTAAACAAGACTTCAACCCTGAAAAGCTGGAAGAAAGAGCAGAAGAAGAAGGAGGGACAAACGATTTATTCACAGTAACTGAATATAATATGACATCAGGTTGGACATTTAGAATCCGCCATGTTTTTTTAAATAGTGAAAATAAACCCGAGAAATCCAGACATGGCAGGGAAATCTGGTCAAATCTCACTCGCAACATCGCAGAAACATTTTTATTTACATTGGGGATATTTGTTTGCCAACTTCCACCACTGCCGTTACATTACAACCACATGCCATCAGGTATAGGTGACTGTAAAGGTGAGCGTCCACATTAAAAGACTTTTATTTAAATGCAACTAAAATATTTTATGTTTATAACATTATATTTCTATCTGCATTTTAGGATTAATGACTTCCACCTTTAGACTTCATATCATCTCACTTTAGAATAAATTCTAAACTCCATGAATGTTATTCTATCTTCTTCACCAGGAGGCAGCACAGAGCTGCAACCAACTGCATGTCCTCTCTCACCACATCCAGAAACCTCCTCTCTGCTCCTCCCCTTCTTCTCCTGCCTGCAGCTCCATCTCCAACCTTCTTCTACCAGTAGATCCACTATCCCTCTTTTTCACGGGTCAGAACCATCTCAGTCTGTCCTCTCTGACTTTGTCTCCAGGACGTCTCACCTGGACTGTCCCTCTGATGTCTCCTTTCTAATCCTGTCCTTCCTCTTCACTCCCAGAGAACATCTGAACATCTTGATCTCTGCCTACTGTCTTCTGCCCAGAACCAGAACCACCGTCTCTAAACCATCCAGCAGAGCCGATCTCACCTCCATCCTGGAAACCTTTCCCTTCACTCCTGCTGCTCCTCTTCTGTCACAGATAACTCCTCACACTCTTCTCCACCCACCCCACCCTGCCTGCACTCGCTTCTCCACCTCTTCTCAAAGGTAACATAAGCATAAACTCTGGTGGATCCTTATGCTCTTAGACTGAGATAATAAAAGCAAACAGACATCAGCTCCTCACGCTGCAGCCCGCCCCCTACCATCAGGGGTCCGCCGGAGCAAATTCCCCAAGCTTGTGTCGCTTTTTAAAATGCAGATGTGAGACAAAAATGTATTTCAAACTCACAACTAGGCGACAGATCTCTGGATGTGTGTCCACTTTCACTTCCAGCACATCCAACTGTATTTAGATCCACAGAGTATGACTTATATGCAATCTAAACCTGTTTAAAATATTCACAATATATGTTGAAATTACTGCTAATTAATTTAGTCTTATTATTCTAATCATATTTGATTAATATTATTCTGTTTTTTTAGTTTAAGTTCACTTAAAGTCAGCATTTTAGTTTTTATTTGAGTCCAAGAATGCCACGTTTTTCAGTTTAAGTTGAGGAAAGGTGAGGATGACTTTTTCTTTCTTAAGACACCTGGTTGAAATTCACATTTCAGTCAATGCAGTAAAGCCAAAACGTTTAATCTTATCTCTCAAAATATATGCCATATTCGTCTTTAAATCTACTGTCAACTCCAACAAACTCTCCGAGTGTCTACCAAATACCCTGTAGCCGGTCGTCTCTTGCTTCTTCCACTTCAGCGTCTCTGTTCAGACCACTGAGCCCCGACATTTACCCCAAAGGAACATCAGAGGAATCACTAATGGACTGAGCCTCCAGACAGGAGGTTATAATGTTATGGGTCATTGGTGTATGATCATATTACCCCCGTCACAGGAACCGTTCTGCAAGAGTGAGTAGAATTCGGAACTTCTTTGATGCAATAATGGATGATTTATACAGTAACTTAAAAACTGGTTTACTTTTAATAATCTATTTATTTTCCTTTCCAACAATATTTCTTTGAATAAAACAAAATAAATGACAGAACTGCGTTGTTTTCTTTAATTCTACTGTATTTGTTGCCCCTCCGGTTGGAACTCGGAGGGTGACTTTCACTCTTCCTGTCTCACCTGGCGAGGCGGCTCACCTTTCCAACCGGACCGCACAAATAACGGACGGTAAAAAGAATAACCGATCCGGTAGCGACGCGAGGTCATCATGACGTCATAAAACGTTAAATGTGACTACAACACCGAAAAGGAGCAAACAACAAAATCAACTCCTCCTCTTTCTCCTCACCTTTTTGCGCTTTCCTGACGCGTCTTCTTCCGTTTCCAGCGAAGGTATGGTGACGTCAATCATCCTGCTCCAGAACCAGCTGGCCTCTCGAACCCACTCAGAACCACTATCCTCAGAGACTGGACGTTTTTTTCCTTGCACCGAGGAGCTGTTGCCTGCTGGTCTGTGGTCGTTCTGTGGTCGTTCCCCGGTCTGTTCCCCGGTCGGTTCCTCCTGCGCTCCACCTACGCGCTAATTGGGCGAACTAAGCAGCCAGGCGCGTCCGGGGGCGTTAAAGGCGCAGTCCAACATTTAGGGATAAAAGTTTCTTAGAGCTTGTTGACAGCAGATGTGAGGTGTAGTTGAGGTGGGAGAGAGTTTCCGCAAGGTCAGTAACTGTTGCTGACAGGAATCCACATCCGCTGAAGGGTCGTCGCTGTGCAGGATGTTGTGTCAGCAACCTTTTTTGTTAGTTTGTATGCGCTGATTCTCTAAAAGTTGTCAACTGATTGTAATGTAATTATGTAAGAGGGTCTATCCTGGTTCAATGAAGACTTGGCTCAAATTTGAGGTTTTTTTTTTGCCACTGAAGCAGGTTTTGGATCATTAATTTTACAATTTCTTTATGATAAAGTTATGGCAACTTTCGCAAGCTTTTGCCAATATCACGTATAAAATAATAACTAGGTGTATGCTGTGGTCCCCGACAGCAAGGGTATTTCTCCAAATGTTCCCAATCCCCTGCATTTTACAAGCACTCATCCTGATTGAACTCTTCAACTTAAATGTGAAGTTATATCTGAAGTTATATCTATTTGGATGACATCATTTCACCAGATCATAGTTTGATGACTATCATTCTGATTACGTATTCAATTCACTTTGAATGCAAACCTTTGATTTTTATCAACTTTTAAAATATATTGAGTTCATAAGCTAATACAAATACATACAAATACCCACTGTGTCTGATGGTTTTTGTTGTTGAAAGTCCTTAAAAAGAGGCCCAACCCTTGGTGTCTTCAATGGTAGATGCATTCAAACCCATGTAAAACGATAAAAGGAAGGAAATCCGTTACATTTTATGAATTTGGACTTTTCTGGGATATGGCTTTTACCAAAATGTTGTCACTTTCAGTCCCCACGCACATCAATTAGCCGAGGGTTCGCAGTTCTGGAGATGCACCGACCCAGCTAAAGCCATCACAATTTGAAACTTACCAAAGTAAGTCAGATCCCTATGAAAAAAATGTTCACTTTCACCTTCACTGCAGAATACACCCACTGGTACCATTATAATCATATAATAAATGACATTCTGGCTTCACCTGTGTGTGGTTACAGCGTAATGGCTGATCACTGACATGTACAATCAACTTTGAAATACAGATACATTTCTCTCAATCTGGGCCAAAAATGTATTGGTGCCATTCTAATTCCTGTGATTCTAAGTCTAGAACAGAATCGGAGGTGACACACCGAATTTCTTGAGTCGAAAGGTGAATAAATTCCTGCTGGGTTACAAGAAGCAAACTCAAACGCAGGTTCATTTCCCACTGGCCGTGAAACTCATATTGAAAACTATACATTGGATATCAAAAGGGATGTAAACCCAGACCACATGACACAACACTCTACTCACATCCTCACACACACCAGGGCAGACCTGGTTCGTGGTGGGAGGAGTTAAAGAAAAAGGGATCATGTTGCACTCAGACAAAAAAGCTTTATCTAAATGTTTCCCTTTTTCCTTGCTTTCCAAATTAACAAATCTTTGTGACATTTCCCCATTTAAGCTCTATGTTTGACTAGTGTCTAGAGGCCGTCACGGGATTCGACTGTGACCACTCATCATGGGATTTCTGTCATTCCGTGCGTGCGGTTGCTCATTGTGTTTCAATTCAATCAGGCAGAAGTGCTGGGTCGAGGCCGTGTGACCTCATGAGTCACGGATCGCAGAGATATAACAGCATCTCGGCTCGCCGCCGTGTTGCGTCATCAGCATGTTGTACTACGACTCACGTCGATCCTTGACCTGCTCATTGTGTCTGGATTCACGCTGTCAGCAAACAGAACCTCACACACGGGCCTCACACATTAACTAGGAGGAAGTCAGTCCTTGTGGTTTCGCAGCTGGAACATACTGTAGTACTTCTCTGAAAATTTATTCCCCAAAATAACTTTACTAGAACACTATTTCCCCATGAAGTTATTTATGTTTTTGTTTAATGTGCAGCTCCAATTAACCCTTTTAACTCTTTATTGTCTTTATTGTCCTGCTCCACTGTTTGGTTGAGAAAATTTTGAGTCTCTATTTCTTATTTTAATAAGTGACTGAACCTGTTTATGATGTGACCAAGTGGCAGCCTGTATGTGCTAAAGAGTAAGGGGCCAAGGACTGAGCCCTGGGGGACACCACAGTTCTAAAGGGCCCATCGAGGAGGAGGCATCAACCATGGTTATTGAGAAAGTACTATTCAACAGAATTATGTAACTTGATTCCATTAAAAAAAAAGTCAAACAGTTTTCTAGAAAAATTGTTTTTTGTAGTTAATCTACTTAACTTAAGGCTCTAAAATTTCATGATGAAATCATTTTATAAGTCTGATTTCATTTACTTTTCAAAAACAGTTTAAATCTACCATAAAATGATGAATCCTTCGGTCAAGCATGTTTTTAAACGGTGAGAAAAAAAATCTGACCTATAAAATTATTTTATGATGAAGTTTTGTAATTAATGGGAAATAGTCCATTGTAATTACATTAGCTCAACCTTTAGGTAAACCGTGTTTTTAGAAACATATTTAAACCCTTCTTAGATAAATATACAAAAGATATTTACACAAAATCCTTACCAGAAAATAAACATACTCTCTATCAATCTAAACTCACCGAATCTTCATGAATAAATATCCATAAATAATTAAGACAAATATTTACAATTTGACAAGAAAATAAAACTCCCCCCTGCCCATTTACTCTACTTGGTATCTCCCCGGAACCGGAAATAATAACGGGTGTCCCTGGGGAATTATTTTGCCTGAACAACCGAGTAAAACAGTAAAACACCATACGTTTGTTACAAGATACTCATTCCTTTCTTAACTTTGAATAATTAATACTCATTTAAGTCTACCTGGAAAGTGGAAAAAAAAGAAAGAAGAAGTTTTCTCCTGGGCTTGGAAAAAAAGACATTAGTCTCCCTTATCTCTGCCTTATTTTCTACTTGTTTATTTTACAATACGTTTTATTACATTCATAGAGAGCGTATTAATTATGGTTGGTCCTCCATATTTGCCCAGGGCCTTTTTCTCAGCTGTCAGCAGCAAATGAATTAGCTATCTGTCAAAACTTTTTATATTTCAGGAGATATAACTGAAACATATTGCATTATAATGTTGTAGAAATGAAGAGCAGAAACCACAAGGAATTGTGCTGTGCATCTTTTTTTTCCAAGGAAGATGCATCAGACTATTTGAAACTGGTGTGACTCTCCTCTTAAACTGGGTTCTGGGGAATGTGAAGGCAAGCTGGCACAGCTTCGTGAACCGGGGTTTTGTCACATACCAGCCGGTCTGGGGAGCGTGATGCGATTTGTCAGAGCCAGTGTGTGAATGAAAGAGAGCACTGTCATCCAGAAAAACTGTGTTTGCCGATGCATTCTTGATTTCCGCTCACAGTTCAGCCACGAGTTTTACTGACACAAATCAACAACATAAAGAATACATAAAGGGTCTGGAAATGATTCATTATCAATATCTGCCTCAACATCTTTGACATGAAATCCGTATTTTGTATGGAGTGATTTATTTAAGTTCCATGACTAAAACTTCTCATCTTTCTTGTCTTTTTTTTTGCTAAAATCTAATTTAATTCTATTCAACCACCTTGTTTTGACTGATTTCTCGTTGTTTGGCTTCAAGTTGATGTTTTTTCTTAAAGTTTGGTTACAGTGGCCGACAGGAACAAACGCATTGTAACTCAAACTTTTTTTAAATTATTCATGAAGTGAATAAAACTGTTATAATTCATAAACATCTTAATGGTATTTTGGATAAGCCGTGCTACCCTCGCCGAACGTCCGGGTCATTTGGTCATGTGACTCTGAATAAAACTTTAAGCAACATCATGAAAATAGCAGATACACTTAATAATGGCTCTGACATCAACAATAACGATGTTTTTGTACTGTGCAGTACCTAAAGACAAACAAAAATAGCTTTTAAATCTGACGTTCTGCTCGTTGTGTACACGTTGCCATGGCGACAACGGAAGTAAGTATGCGCGATGGTGGTTAAGAGTCTCTTAAACATGTAACATACACCTTTGCCCCAATCGGCCACTTTATGAAGAGCATGAATGAGTTAATAAAAAAACAGAGGTTTTAATTTAGGACAGATTTTTATTGTTGTTTTAGAGTAGCTATACAATATTCCATTATATTTTGTTTCATTTACCCATGGACTTAATTCTTGTATTTGTCTGCTAGAAATGAACTATTTTGTTGCTGTAATTCTTACATTCTGGAGAATAATGCAGAATATTACATTTCATTCTTTTCATACATACATCCAAGTCAGTTAAACGATGGCAGGGGGAAGTAGTAAGTATAGGATACACCAAACTCTCCTGGGTCAAACATAAAGCAAGGTTTCTCATTCCACATCTCTAAACGTCTATAAGTATGAACTACCAGTAGATGTCGCCATAGATCATCAAAATAAGGTCCTGATGTTGATCTTTGCGTCACAGTTTATCAAGATACTGAGTTAAGACCCCAAGTGGATTCCCAATGAAATTAAGGAAGTGCAATTTAAAATAATTTATAATATTTATCCTACCAACAACTTTGTCTCAAAATGTACCAATACCGACAATAAATGTTGATTCTGCAAGAATGAGCAGGAAACAAATTGACATTTATTCTATGAGTTTGAACAATCTTCAAAATACTTGGAAAAAGTTGTAGATTACTTTATTTCCAACAGTAAACTCATAGTTGATTTGGAAGCCAGAAATATATTATTATATTACGAGCATAAATATCAAAAACTAAAGCTAATTGTCAATCTCTTGACTCTTATGGGGGAATCTTTTATCCACACAGCCAAATTCTTAGTCTCACCCATCTCTTGAATTATTATTATTATTATTATTATATTATTATATCTGAACTTTACTATATTATATTGATATTTGTACTCTGTACTCCAAGACTGTTAGAATATTAGAAAACAAAGAAAGGATCCATGTGTCCAAACTATTATTAGAATTATTTGCCTTCCCTTTTTTTGTTTGATAGTTTATTTTGTTTTTTATGACCATTATTTTATTTTATGTATTTGAATTGATTTGATGCCTTTATTCAATTCATGTTATACCTTTGTGTTTTCTTGTTAATGATATTCTCAAGAAAGTTTAAAAAGGAAAGAACCAGAGAGGACTTTAAGCTGCGTATTTTTCAAGAATACAAATCCGCTAGACATTTTGATTTTGATTTGAATCCATATTCATGTAATATCGCATCTTTGGTTTTCAAACTAATCAAATGATGAGAATGAGTCACAATCAATCCTCAACTTTTATCGCAATATTTAATATTCATGAGACAGATGTGCCAAGGAGCCTGTGTCAAACACTTCCGGGTTTTAGGACTACACTCTGTCACGTGCCCTGCGCGTCATCACTCCCCCATCATCCCCTGTGTTTACGGAGCATCTCTGAGATAACGGCCGCGTCCGTGCGCCTTTAAGAACCGTGTGTCCCGCTGCCCTCTGGACTAAATCGCTGTCTTTGAGGATAGAATCAAAGAAAACACTGTAATGTCGGCCAGCTCTGCTTTCAACGACGAGAAGGGAGGCTCTTCCAGTGTCGGGGAGCCTGAATATGGTCACGACCCGGCGAGCGGAGGGATTTTCTCCTCCGACTACAAAAGGTACGAAGCCACCTGCCTCGCGCCCGTTTGGCTGTCGTGGGAGCAGATAATGGCGGGAGCGTTTACTGTGAATGTTTCCTTATTTAGGTTATTAGTTTTTTTAATAACGCTTTTAGCGTTGAGCCGAAAACTTCATCTGTTCGGCCCGTGATTGGAATCTGCTCTTCCCTGGGTCGTGATTTGTTCTCCGAAGCGGCGCCTTATATGTTTTAATGGAGGCCTGGTTCTGGTGCTGGACTGTGATTTATCTGCTTTCAACGATGTTTCAATAAAAATGGCGACATTATTTTGGTATTTTGTGTTTTGAAATGAGAAAGAACCGCCAGAAGGAGAACCAGGCCTCAGTCTAAGCTTCAGCACCACCCATGGTGGACAGCGCGAGAGCAGCAGCAGCTAGGCTACACTGATACACTCAGAGAGGAAGTAATCAGATTACTAAGGCTCGGTCATAGTAAGCTGCCGTCCACAATACAAACACGAATGTCTGGATTCACGTTAGACATAAAGATTATAAAATTACATACACGTTTTGGATATTTTGAATATTTTAACCGAGAATGAAACATATATACATTTTTTTAGAACCATATTATAAATATTAATTACACATTTACAATACGTGAGACTTATACCAAAGGCAAAAACAAACAGAATAAGCGAGTACAGAAATATGAACAAATGAATGAATGAAAAACAAAATTAAAAAACGTGAAACATTTACCAAAGGCAAAAATAATGATAAAAGAAAACAAAAAGTACAGGAGACGGAATGAATACAAATTCACAAGATGTGAAAGTCATTTTCCAAAAGCCTTTGCAAAATTAATATTTATAAAGCAAAAATTACCAGTACAAACAAATCTATACAAATTTAAACGCTTTCAACAAATAAATTGGAAAACTTAAATCATCTCCTGTGGCCCCTTGATGATATTATTACAATAAAATATTATAAATATTACTCACTATTGAACAGCCCCCTCGGCAATTGGGAAATATAAAAGCAAAGATCTAATTTGGTGAATTTGAGACAGTGGTTCTGGGTCTTTTCATGAGATAATAAGATGTTATTCCCCCAAACGGCTGATTCCACGCCTGTGATGTCAGTGGGCCGTGAGTTCAGGCTTCTCTCTGCACTCAAACTTTCCTGAACTTTACGCTTCACTGCTGTAAATCTCAGGTGCGGATGCGTCCTGTTTGTGGAATACTGTCTGTGATTTACACCAGATGTAACAGAAACAAACCGATAGACCATTGGTCGATTGAAGTTTCTCCCAAAAGCTCTGAAGGGTCATCAAGGTGTGTTGTGGCAAAAGCTGGATAAGCCTTAATGTCCTTCTTCGCCTTATCGCTTTCCAATGAATGCAGTTTGAAACTTTGGCAGTCAGCGTTTCATTCGGACCAGCTGTTTGGGAATTGTTTTCTCACTTTTACTAATTTTAGTCTTAAAGAATGTGTAGACCCAACAGTCCCTTAGTATTAAGTTTAACCATAATCTACGAAATCGGTTAAAATCTCTTCCAATTAAAAACATTGAGTTCCGTTAGCATCTACTGTCTTTTGTGTATATAGAATGTATAAAATTTGATTTATTTGAACTTTTGTAAATTATGAATTTAAAATCTTAAATTCTCAGGATCTCTTAACAGTTAAGTTGCAAAATCCCCAATTTTGACAAACTAAATAGTAGACATTGGCAGAAACAGAGTAGAATCAATCCTTTATATGTTGCCAACTCAATATATATTTTTAGATAAAAGATTACTTTAAAAATGTATTTCAGGCACTTATCTTTTCTTAGGTAAACGGTTAGGACATAAGTTTTGAATCTTCTCAACTTATTCAGTTTTACGGTGTAGTTTCATCATCAGTCAAATTGTTTAATGTGAAAAAAAACCCTAGTTGAATCTTTATCCTCATTTGTAGTAGTTTTTGTGTAATCCTGATAAAAGACAGAGCAACAGATAAAAGATGCTGACGGTGGAGGAAACACCTTTCTTCAGAGCCTTGGTGAAGTTTGATGCAATTTAGCCTCTGTGAGTTTCTCATGCCTGCTGCCACGTTTCCCCTTTCATTCTGCAGCTGCTGGTGCAGCATGCTTCTCAATCTGATTGGGTTTTAGTGCTGTTTGCGGATCTCACTGCTGCTCCGCTGAACCTGCTAATGAAACTGTGCATCACCTGTGATTAAGCTCCACTGATAAGTACTTCACCATTCCTCACCAGCAGATGGAACCATTGCTCATTGATGCCATAAGTTGGTTTTGGTGCTGAACTCTGACCTTTGGATGTGGAGGAGGAGATTTGGCTTTGATGCTGTTGGGCAAACACTGGTTTTATTTGTGATTAAAGCTGGTTTATTCAAGCCTAAGGCCGGCCATGGTTGTCAGGTAGATGTGTGTTTGCAGAGGCGGGTGTCTCCTCAGTCAGTGAAGGTACATCAACAGATGAGTCTGTTAACACGAGAGTGAAAACGCTGACTTGACCTTCAATGTTGTCTCCTTGGAAACAGCGGATATCTGACATGTCTTTGGCCTTTAAATTATGTCAATCTCTCAGTGTGTTATAAAAACACATGTCCCTCTCTTTTAATGAACATTTAATGTCCCTCAGCATGATTATTATTGTTGCTATATTTAGTAGCCGTGTTTTTTTTTTTCTTCTATACCAGGACAATCAGGGCGTTTTTTTTGTTGGGCTCTGTTGCACATTCAGTTCATTCAATTTCAAATAACCATGTGCTTCTAATGAGTGATGGCTGCTGTGGTGGCTGATGATTCAATGGCATCTGTGGACTGTTTTCTGGTTCAAAATGTTATTTCTTGAGTTTCATGACCCAGGCATAATATCTTGTTTCGTCTTTTTTTAACTCAGACAAATCGGTGTAAAAATTATGAACATCAAAGCCAATTTAACGGATTCCTTTTGTTTTAAGTCTTTGTGATAAGCTAGTTTATTGGCTGCAGGACGTAAACTTTAATTTACTATACAGACAAACATGTTGTCTAAATCTCTCCATCAGAGTAAATTGTTTTATTGCAAAAGTGATATTAAAAATCATCAAAAACAACGAGGCTCTACTCCATCCCACTGGGGAACGAATATTAATTCTCCATCTTCAAGAATTCCACACATGCTGGAGTTCATTTATTCATAGAGGCACTCATGTATTCGTTTTGATTTACCCAGATTCCGTGAGCCGCCTGCATTTAAATAGTCTATCACTGCACTGAACTCAAAATCACGACATGATCGCTTTGAACAGAGGAGGAGACATTTTAAAACATGCTTTTAAATAATAGCAGCAGCAGTATTTGATTTGATTTGCAGAACTGGATGAAACTATAAGAATTTAAGTTTTAGTGCTGTCTATAGAGATCTATTAGATTACCAGATTATTTCAAACATATTCCATTTCAACTGCAGTTGGGATAAATTACTGAATTGGAAAAATGTGTTAAAAATTGAAAAGCACCTACAGTAAGAAACCTTCTGTTTTAATGTAAAAAAGGGCATGAATTTTTTAAAGCATCAGAAAAGACTGTACCAGGATTGTCACAAAATCAATATAAATGCTGCAGCCAGGGGATACTTTTCTCTGAGATATAATTGGGGAAAAAATGTACTTGTCCTTAGTAAATTTGAACAAATTGTGATTGAACTGTTTTGGTGCACAGAACACGAACGGACGTGAAAGGTTCTTTGAGGCCGATATTTGATTTTATTATATTTTATTTCAAGAGAGAGAGAGAAAAAAATGTCCTCATCACGACTCTGCCAAGAAAGCTGAGTCATGTAAGAAGAGGCAAAAAAGGCACCTCACAGGATAACAAAAACGAATAAGACATTTTGGACCTGGTGAGCGCAGGGAGTGAATAGTATTTAAAAGCATCTGTCAGGCATCAGAGCTCACGGGAGTTCAGGCGATTAATAAAGCTGTGATCGAGAGAGAGAGAGAAAATATGGTTCTGTGGAGAGGTGGAGCAAAGATGGTAAGCACTGGGAAGCGAGAACGTGGCAAAGGGTGTGTGAGGCTGTGTCATCGTTAAAGAGCTCAGTATGTGGACACGTCCAGAGAGAGGCTGCTGCACCAGCAGGAGCCACACGAGCAGCAGCAGGGGGAGAGGCTTCACGGCAAACAGAACTCCACGCCCCTTTCTGCCGAGCATCCATTTACCGTGCGGCGGATGTCTGCTGCTTCACTGGATGTGTACAGACTCAGCAGTGAGAAGGAGAAAAAAAAAACCACAGTGTACTGGAGCTCTCGTGGAATCGGACTACAGCGCCCAGGCTGAAAACATGTATGGACCTGCATCATCAAGAGGGCTTTGAGACGGATTTCTGAAGTGGTTTGTTGCATCATCCCTGCAAGAAATGTTGGATATACTTAACCTCAAAGGGAAGTACTATTTCAAACATAACTGATCTCCTCTTTGAAGTCAGATAAAAAGAGGATTTTTATCGATTTCACGGATTCATCTGCTTAACCAGAAGGAGTGGCTTCAGAAAACTGCAGCCTTCCCCACTTTGCCTAACAGGGAATCTACAGGTTCCTCTTCAGGTTTTTGTTCCGTTTCTGACATGACCACCATGCAAAAGCTGCTGCAGCTGCCGGTCAGCGCGGTGAACATGGTTAAGACGGTGCAGAGTCAGGTCCAGGGCCAGGAGGAGGCCAAGAGTCCAGTGCTGACCCCTGACAGTGGACAGCAGACTTGGTACAACGCCCTGCAGCCCGACGAGCTGCGCCACCTCCGGTCTGGGGGTACCGGAGGTGGAGGTGGAGGTGGCGGTGGGTTCCAGGAAGAACGAGGAACACAGGAGGAAGGTGGAGGAAGTGGTGGAGGTTTCCAAAGTCAACCTTTGCGGTAGGATAATCCAGGAGGATCAGAACCGGGTCGACCCTCACTTGTATTTAAGGGAATTGATCTGCGTTCTTTCCTGAGCAGATTTCAACAGGTGTAGCTGTCTCTATAAAATATTTAATTAGCTGAATAATGAGAGAGCCATTAGTACCCAGCCTTAGGTATGGTTTCCCCAAAAAGGCTCGCAAGATATCTCTAAAGGGTTGTAGAAGGAAAAACAAGACAAGAAAATGACACAAATGTTTTATCTCTAATTCATTTATTTCTCATTTATATAATTATAATAATTGAAGGAGGCTAATTCAGATAGCGTTCTTAATTTGAGCTGTCATATTGATTTGAAGGCGGACATCCCAGAACGGTTGCCTCACATGTAAGACTAGCATTAAAGATGTTTCCAAAATCTGTGAGAAAATAAAACCGGTGCAGAAAAGTTTGAATTCAGTGTTTAAAAAAAAACAACCCAAAATTCATTAAATGAGTGAATAGAAAAACATCAGCATACAACCATCAAATCTGGGTCCCCTGTAAAGGAGGTTGTTAGATCTTGTATGACCGGGTCACCGACTCACAGCTTCTTTATGTATAAAACACTTTCTCCGTAAGAAATCCTTTGAGTTTCAGACTTTCTTGAATTATCCACGTTCCCTAAGAGTTGACGTGTGTGAAGTTTGGACAATGTTCATATGAACGCAGGAAAGTGCTGCCAGAGTGCGGAGCATAGCTAACCAGCCATAACATTATGATCTCTTACCTCATTGTGGAGGTCCCCTATTGGCCTCCAGAACTGAGATTCACTGTGTTCGGAGACCTTTCCATCAGAACTTGTGTTCAATTTTTATCAGTTTGTGCCTTAGTAGTTCACCAGAGGCTAGACTTTGTTCCCCGTCTGCATCAACGAGCCTTTTGCGCCAATGATGGTTCGAGGGTTCAGCGCTTGTTCTTCCTTAGACCTATTTGGTAGCCACTAATCACTGCAGACTGGGAAAACCCAACAAGACCTGCAGTTTTAGAGACAGTCTGACCCAGTTCTCTAGCCAACACGTCATCGTGGTCTGTGTCGAAGCCTCTCAGGTACCTAAACATGACAATATTTTCTGCTACCAATGCATCAGTCAGGACAAAACATTCACCCGTTTCCTAATTTATCCACAAAGTTGCTTTTAGAACCATTAAAGGAGACGTACCGGAGGATATGAGGGTCCGTCTTGAAGGCAGACGCATTTCTGATATATAATCTGATGGCTAATTAACTAATATTACTGTTTAAAAAAATAATCTGAAAAATATAAATAATAGTGGAGACTTTATAATAAGCTAGATGTGTCTCCTTCAGGTTTTCAATGAGTCACAATGATGAAGATGATGGGAGCTTTACAGAATCTTGGTTCTGGTTGGTTGTAGTGGGCACATGTAACATCACCGTAAAAAAAACCCCCAACAAACTTCAAGTCTTTGCTGAAAGGCCCATCATGCAACTCTGATTCATGCATACACATCTTTTCCAGTCCTTTTTCGATAAAGCGTCAGTCTTTGCTCTCGCTGATCAAAGTGACGTCTGAAGTTCTTTACGTCAACTCTTCCACACAAACCTTCCAGCTGCCGATCTCTTGGCTGTGGTCTCCGGTAACCTGAGTGCTGGTGTACGCCGCCGTTCCGCTGTAGGTTAAATAATTCAGAGCTGTTTGTAAATTCAGCCGTTGTTCATCAGGACGGAAAAATAATCCAGAGAAATTAGAGAGCTTCTTGTCGGTGTAAAATTACCGTGGGCCCTCTGGGCTTGAGTGGAGAAGCATGAACCCAGTCAGAGTGTCGTTTCTCCTACTGCTGCTTAATACAGGGCATGATTTTGAAGATTTTTCACTGAGGTGGTATTTAAAGTTTGTTAAACTACATCAAGGTTTGAGCCTGGCTGGCCATCCGTCCGGTTTTACACCAAACCGTGAGCCTTGGACGCTCAATTTGTCGTCCTCTTGAGGTTCTGAGGCGCAGAAGGTTATTTTGTTTTCATTTTATTCCTAAAAAGCGACCGGCGATTCTGATAGTGCCACGATGGGAAGAACAAATCAATTCAAATAAATGTCGAGCTAAGCGGGTAAGGTTAATGAATGAATGAATGTTGACATCGATAGGAGAGCTAGCTAGCGTAGCCGTCAGCATCACAATTTTGCCCTTGTCAAGGCACTGAGATCCATAGGATTGCCCATTTTTCCTGCTTACTAAACAGCTCCAGGACAAAATGTTCTCCCTGCCTAATATATTCCACCTACTGACGGATGTCATTGTAACAAGATAAATCCATGTTATATTCTGACACCTGTCAACAGGTTATACTGTTATGGCTAATCCTAAACAGTATCCCCTACTCTGAGCTCACCTAGGATAGTCCTCTCTGACTGAAGTCGTTTTGTGTTTTGCTTCTTTAATGCCCATATTAGTCTCTTCAGTGGGTTTGGGGTTGCAGGTTTGGGTGTTGACATCTGAGGCTGGAGGAGGTTTCACCCTCTAATAAAATGACCAGTTTGAAAAAATGCTCTCGTTCTTCAAGTCTTAGCCAGAGGCTGCGATCCATCATCATGATCTCACAGGGACAAGTGAACCGCTCGGACAATCATCTTCTGCCTGACGTCGACATCTGGGTTACTCACCGTCATGTCTGGGCTTTCAGTGATTTTTGCCATTTATCTTTGCATTTCCTCAAAGTTTTTTTTTTTATTGGTTTCGGGCATAGTAAAATATTTGTAACCAAGGAACCAGCTGTCAGTTAATGTTAAAAAATAATCCTTACATCTTATTCCGGGTCTCATGTTTTAACATGGATACGACACATGTTCTGAAGCGTGTGACAGCGTGTGAGTCATGTGACTTCCGTCGTTCATGACGCTCCAGGGAGATGAGAGCAGAAAACACCTCTCTGCGTGCAGAAACACACAGAGAGATGAGGAATAAACTGTGTTGTACAGCCGCCATCTCCTCACCGACTGAGACCTGCATCAGGGTTTGGCCTGTCACACAACCTAATTAGATGAAACGTTTATTATAAAATCTACCATTTCTACGGAGGAGTGGTCAGAGGTCAGAATGAACCTTAAATCGTTTAGAATGCATTCACGGAGTCCAAAGTTTTCATAGGTTTGGATCAGAACGAGTCGAGTATTTACATTTGAGGTGATTGTAAAGACCAGAAAACATAGCCATCTTCTGAATATGTCATTTTACACAAACAGAAAATGTTTAATATGGATGCGGAATTGGTTAATGACCTCAATCAGACCCCAAAAAAGACAAACAGTGATTCTCCCAAAAAATACAGGAATGAAGACTTCTGATTGCAGGCTTATGCCCATTTCAAATGTAGTCATGATATATACTTATATGCCATAACATTATAACCACTGACAAGTGTATTCAGAATAAGATTGATCTACAATGGTGCTTGTCAGTAGGGGATATATATATATATATATATATATATATATATATATATATATATATATATATATATATATATATATATATATATATATATAAAAGGCAGCAAGTAAAAATGTCTGTGTCAGAAAAATCTTTAAACGTAAGGATCTGAGCGACTTTGACACAGATCAAATAGTGAGGAAGAGGAGAGAAAGGTTTAGCCCCTTGTTGTTTGATCCCACACAGGAGCTGCTGTTGTACAAATATTCAGTCCACAAACAGACTTTTGTAAATTCTGGAAAGAACGTCATTTCAGTAGGATATTATGAACATAATCTTCTGAGCTTTTAGAACTTAGGGTTTTTCTCAAATCTGTGTCTGTGATATTTGTAAATGGTTTGACTCCTCCTTCTTTGCATAACTCCGTTCAGTTTTGACCCTGCAAAAATTCACTGGAATAACGTCAAATTGGGATGGCACAGTACCCTTTAGCTGTGGCGCTGTTGGACTGTCATCTTTCCCTTTTGAAAGGGAAGCTGCAGAACCCTCCGAAGCTAAACCCAAAAATCTGCTACAAGCATCTCAACTTTGCCATCGCCGACTTTTCTTAGTTTCAGTTTAGTTTGAACTGCTTTTATGTGTTTTGCGCTCCAATGTTGTTCTGTTACTTAATGTTGTTGGGTGGATGTTTTAATCATTATCCTGCAATATTAGGCGTATGGTTATTATGTTAAGGCTGATCTGTGTAGGTAAACACTTCATTTACCACATTTAGTAAGGAGTAGATTCTGATAAGGGTTAGAAAGACAGCCTGCAAATGTAATATTTCGTAGAGTTAGTTAGCTTAATGACAATTTAAGGATGAGGCTATATAATCCATTTTTCTCTTCTGTTTATCTGGGGCCTGGTTGCTATGACAGCAGGGTTCTCCAGAAATCTCTTTCATCAACAATGTTTCTTAACATTTCCTGGGGAAATCCCAAGATGTTCCCAAAATGTAATTCCTCCAGTGCGTTCTGGATCAACACTGGGGTGTCCTCACAGTAGTGACCAGCCCACACAGGGATGAATCCATGTTCTTTTTTTTAGAATCGGCCCCATGGCTCATGGTCCGACTACCAGACACTTGTAAGCCAGCTCCCCTCAAGAAGGACAGACCCTGTGTCCCGCAGTGAGGCCTTCTAGCACCGATGAGTCTGGTCTCTCACCTAGAGCCCAGTTTGCCTTGAGGGACCGTAATGGAGGCTATAGTCTTTGATAGAACAGCAACAGGATTACTGGGAAAGGCAAATCACTTTAAGGTTATGATTTTTAGGGGAATTCTTAGATTTCATTATTTTAGTGGCTAAACAGGCAAAAAACAGACAACATACAAATCCTCTAGGTCACAGGTGTCAAGCTGAAACCCCATCAGGAACTTATTCTGTGAAACTATGTTTATATAAAAGTGATACGTTATGCTGATCAATTATTAATTGAATCTGTAATTTGACTTTTTTCCAGTCGGTTGGTTTGTTCAGAATTCTATTAAATGAGTAAATAGAATAAGAATAAAATTCTGGTAATACCTCAGATTAAACATTGTTACGTTGGATCCTGTTCGTCCCTCGATGTGGTCTCCATCTTTAATTTTGGCCCCCTCTGTTAAGGAGTTTGACACCCCTGCAGGTCAAAACCTCTACCTCGAGTTCATAAGAGTAAAATAGGATCATCCAATGAGAGATCACCTGGAGTCTGAATGGGTCTGGATCCACAATCTAACACCTGTTAGATAGGTGCGGGAGTTGCCTGAATCAGGATTAGATCTCCGAGGTCCAGAATCTCACAGGCTTTAGGACTCGTGGAGAAACGGTCAGATGCTACAAAGGCACTGCAGGAAGGCTGGGAATCACTTTACTTCAATTTATTGCTTCCTTGGTTGCCTTGGAAACTCGTTGGGGGAAATGTGCAGCTCTGCAGCTATTTATTCACCCCACCCACCACCAACCAAACCCCGCCCTTCATTTTCCCACAGTTTGTTTTAATGAATAAAGGCGGACACAACGCACACAAACTTCACACAAGAACTAAAGTATTTATATCACTGGTGCTGTCAGGACCTTGAAAATATATTCTAACTGTGTTTTGTCTACAAATGCCTGTTAAAAGGCTTTTTCTGAATAGAAAGATTTATCTTCTATCTACAATTTATCCATAGAAGATTGTAATTTTCAAAAAATTCTTAGTTGCATCAAAAGTGTTTTTTTATTATGTTATAATTATAACTCTTTATTGACGTTAGAGATGAGTAAAACAGTCGTTTCATTTAGATCACATCTTTCAGACTAACGGCTGCTATTTGCAAAGATCAGAGCTCAAACTAGTGGTTTATTTCCGTGTGTTTGTTTAAGTTCAGGGCGGAGATGTCAGCTGAGAGAAGAATCCTGCTTTACATGAGTAAAAAAAGAAGAAGTTGTTTATCTAGTATAAACTAATCTTGTTGTCTCTGTCAGTGAGGGCGGATAAACACGGCCCCAGAGTTACATGTTCACAAAAGCCTTTCAAACACATAGATTGTTGTTGCCTTTGTTGCCAACTTATTTTGTCCTCGCTGGTGTTACAAATTGCGAGCTTTGTGTTTCCTGGTTTACTTGTGAGATGTTTAGAGTGGTGGTGGATCATGCTTGGTGTGCGTGTAACCGGCACAGAATGAGGCTCGATTGCCGACTTCATCAAACTGGGCCTCCCGACGCCGATCTATGAGTAAGAAGTTTGTTAAGAGACCTAAATGACTGTGTTGAAGAATAAATGGCTAACCCAAGACAAACAGGAAACAGGAAATTGAAATTCAAAATAAGAAAAAAAAAGGATTAAACTACTCAATGAATCGACTTATTGTTTCCCCTCTAATGAGAATAATTGTCTGTTCATATTATATGACTGAAGTGACTTACCTTACATTCTATGTATGCAGAGAGAGAGAGAGAGAGAGAGAGAGAGAGAGAGAGAGAGAGAGAGAGAGAGAGAGAGAATTACTACAGGCAGCTAGTCAATATTGGATTCTGCTCTGCGACTGAATCTGACAATAAATAGATTGAATGTCAGAAATGATTATGGTGACGTCTTCAGATGACTTGATATTCACCATAAAACAGTATAAGAAGAAAACTACCTTACTACTACTACTAGTACTATTAGCACTACTAACATCCAGATACCTGAACAATAACAACACGACCTTGTCTGATATTAATAATTCTACTGGGTCACATTCTCTGACAAACATTCCTGTTCCATTCTGCATAATTTCTCAGAGTTGTCAACAGGTTTTTGAAGTTTATGACACTTTTCCAATTACCCTGGCTTTAATGTGCTGCAGTTTCAGAGAATCATTTCTGGGTCACATTTGCAGACTTTGATATATTTCTATCGCCTGACACAGGTGTGCATTTCGTGTTTGGGACCCCAGAAATAACCTTTGATAGTCTTTTTTTCTGGTTGCAGTAATGATCAAATTGAAACAAAAATGAATCAAATAGAACATTGCTCATCTGTGTTCTAATTCTCAGTGTGTTCCTCCTCTAGACATGACGACTTGAAGGAGATGCTGGACAGCAACAAAGACTCCCTGAAGCTGGAGGCGATGAAGAGGATCGTGGCTGTAAGTAGAAATGTTCCAGCAGGTATGGCTGCATATTGAGCCAAAGACAAAGATTGTTCTATATATAACACAAAAGGCATCACTGTTATTAATTCAGACAACTACAAAGACCCCAAACTTCTTCTTCTTCCTGCGCTGAACCTCCTCCTGGTCTTAATAAAGATCTCAGCGTAGACATGCTGCCATCTCAGATAGCATGACTACGTTGGAACAAACTGCAAAATCTGTGTCGGACCCTCCTTTCTGAAACTCCTCTCACATCTGCTCAACATCCCTGCTGGGCGCTGGTGATGAAAGGGAAAGACGAGTGTGAAAATGGGCTACAATAAAACTTAAACTTCTCGTAGACATGACTGAAAACCTCTCACTTTAGGAATTTTAGATTTCTGTGTGTGTGCTTTCTCTGCAGATGATCGCTCGAGGTAAAAACGCATCGGATCTCTTCCCTGCTGTGGTGAAAAATGTGGCCTGTAAAAATATCGAGGTTCGTATGGAGCCCGGCTTCCTTCAGCTCCATTTATTATTTGCTCTATTCTTACAGCTTTTCAGCTTACAGCCTACTTTTTATATTACTTCCTTGTAATGACTGCATGATCTTATCACATTTTCTGCCCTCCTCTCCCCTTCAGATTTATTTTAGTGAAAAAGTAGGTTATCTACTTGATATGGACCCAACCTGTCTCTCCTCTCACCCCTCCTCCCTGCAGGTGAAGAAGCTGGTCTATGTGTACTTGGTGCGTTACGCCGAAGAGCAGCAGGATCTGGCTCTGCTCTCCATTTCCACGTTTCAGCGAGGGTTGAAGGTAAATGTTGTTCTGTATGAAGGAGTTTTAGGGTTAAGATTAGGTTTATAAGTCAAGAATGTCAAGAATAAAGTGGAAATGTCGAGAATTAGGTTGAGATGTCCGAGAATAAAGAAGCAGAAGAATTGTTCCTGAAATCTCTCTCTGTGCTGTCACAGGATCCCAACCAGCTGATCAGAGCCAGTGCGTTACGAGTTCTCTCCAGCATACGGGTCACAATCATCGTGCCCATAATGATGCTGGCCATCAAAGAAGCTGCTTCTGACATGTCTCCGTACGTCAGGAAGACCGCCGCTCACGCCATTCCTAAACTCTACAGGTGGGCTCAATACGCAGGATAGAACGACGAGACAGAGACTGTTCAAGATTCCATGTTTTAGTCGTAAAGACTCAATATCAGGAAGATGGATAATGATATTAATTAAATATAATAAATCAGGTGAATAGAGAATAAGGCGCCAGCCGTATCTACCAAAGTGGTCTCAGGAGGGACAACAGAGATGTTAAGGTTCCAAAACAGGGACTTACAGTCTATTAGGCAGGTGGTTTTAATCTTATGGCTCTTCTGTTTTTCTTACTGCTTGACTGAAGGCTTTTATAACAATGATTAAAAGAGGCTTAAATAATTAATTCATGTTAGAAATCTGTTGATTAGAGTTTATTTTTCACCAACCACCTGACTGACATCAAACGTTCTGACTTGGAATCATATTGAAATTTAAGCCCTTTATGACAGAATTCCTGAAGTATTTGCTTTTTTTCTTCTTTTTTTTTACCATCTTTCTCCATTTTTGTTGTTTCCTGATTTATTCTCCTCTCAGTTTGGATCCAGAACAGAAGGACCAGCTGATTGAAGTCATTGAAAAACTCCTCGCTGACAAAACCACGGTGGGTTTTTGCTCCGCTGGCTCACTTTTAATTTGCAACAAATGCAAATACAAGTTTATAAAGCAGAGATTAGAAATCATCAGAACCGGTGTCCGTGTACAGCATCACGTTGCGTTCAGTGGCTCGTCTTGCATCTGTTTATTATTTGTTTACTCAGTCTTATTACTCAGTATTTCATCATTTCCAATATAAATATACCAGAAACAGAAAGAAGCTGTTGGATCCAGTCATGATTTACAGGTTTCTTGAGATAGAGATATAGAAACAACACTTATTCTCCTGACACGAGGTGTTCCAGAACTTTCTCCTGATGTGTGACTTAAAATCTGCTGCAGTTGGTGGCAGGAAGTGTCGTTATGGCATTTGAGGAGGTGTGTCCAGAGCGCATCGACCTGATCCACAAGAACTACAGGAAGTTGTGCAACCTCCTGATCGACGTGGAGGAGTGGGGTCAGGTGGTCATCATCAACATGCTGACCCGCTACGCCAGGACCCAGTTCCTCAACCCAAACATGAACGTGAGTGAGCGACTCAGACCGGATCAGAACAGAGACAAACTGAGTTATCGCTGATGATAATATCTGTTATTTATTCGTGTCGGACCTGGAGATAAAGACGAGCTAACTAAGAACAGCTGACGACATCATTAAGCCCAGTCATGTGACTTACTGATGAGTCATTTAGTTACGTCTTAAACAATACAATCATTTATTTTTCATTTAAATTAAACAAAAAAGCTTGTGATATTCCTGAAAACTTGAAAGACTAACGACTCTCTTAATTATTATCATTAACTCTACTTCTTTTTTGATGATTGAATAATTATTAAGAACGTGATTTTACCTTTATCGCACACTACTGCTTGTAAATATCCTTCTATAGTTTGCCAGATCAATTAAATGTGCTGGAGTATAACACATATAAAAAAATTCCATATGTTTAAATTGAACATGTAATAAATCAATCTAATTAATTGTGTCATCATACAGAAGTCTACGAAAACTAATAAAACAGGAGAAAGTATCTTCACCTCTGGATAAAGTTATATGAGTATATTTATTGCATAACTCTCTATTTTGGTTTTTATTATCCATGTTTTCTTGCAGTTCTGCTGTTTTAACTGAGTGGAGGTGCTAATAGAAACATCCCATCATTATTCAACATTGCCGTCTCGGTGATATGAGTCATCAGGACTTCAGACGTTCCTGCAGACAGATTGTCTCCAGGACTTATTAGACCTTTTCTAAGGCTCTTATTATTGTGGTCATTTACAGGAAGTTAAAAATGACTGTAGCTGTATTTATGAAGTGACTGATGTGAAGTCTTTAATACAAACAGTTTGGGCTTTTTTAACAATTATGCTGAAGAGCAAATCCATCGTCTGCTGACTTTTAGAGACTATTTAAGGTTTCACCTGTGTGTAAATCCCTGCCGTCTCTGCAGGAGTCCCTGCTGGAGGAGGGCAGCGGCGGAGACAGGACCTTCTACGGCTCAGAAGAAGATGAGGACGAGGACGAGGAGGACGAGAAGGAAAATAAGGCAGAGGCTCCGGTCATGGTCAAGAGGAAGCCGTACGTGATGGATCCGGACCACCGGCTCCTGCTGAGGAACACCAAGCCGCTCCTGCAGAGCCGCAACGCAGCTGTGAGACCACTTTTGATTAATCCCCTCACCTTCATAGCTCATTAACTCTCCTTCTGCGTCCGTTGCCACGGGAGAGATCGGCATTTCCTCACAACATTCCACTGAGCAGCAGGTTGCTGTGAGGAGATGAAGTCTTATTCCCAGGAAAGCCCATTTGTCCGTTATTCTGTATTTCATAGGTCGAATCCCCCTCCTCAAAAACCACAGGACAGATTCAAAGAAATGTCACACCTTCTTTCTACTTTATGGTCTATCCTAGAGGGGCCATCCGTCTGGTTTTTGACTGGACATTCCGGTTTTTAAAAACACTGTCCGTCTACCGGTGCATGTTTTACTTTAATAGTTCATATTTTATTCACAAGGGCAAGTTTTTACAACACTGTTTTTAAGGCAAAACCTCCTTATCGTCGGTTTGGTTTAATCCAAATTCAGTGCGTATGAATCGACTCAAGGACATCCATCATGTATATATTATATTTTACTCCAAAATTCACATTTTTCTCACGAAGGGGAGCTTTTAGCAAAAACAATGTTTTCCAGACATACATCAAAAACTATTTTATGCATCACTTTCAAACAGAAAAAACAAACCTGGATCTTAGTGTGTGGAAGAACTGGATTGATTTTGATAGAGATCGAAGATAGATCTAAGCTCTTAAACCTCCTGTAGACCTGCACAGAAACAAACCACAGACGGATGATGTTCGCCACTAGCCTAGCTGGTGATCATAACATAGCAAACACTGTGCTAGCATACAACAACATAAAATAATTTTATGATCAGTATAATTCTCACAAGTCGTTGTGCAGCCCCCACAAAAATCAGGCAGTTATAATTTATGTCTTGGAACAGATTCTGTTATTTATGCTTTGAGGCGGGAGCTGGAAGAGCAAAACCTTTTTTCCTTCAGCTCTTTCATGAATATTGAGCACACGCTCCACATCGACACCGCAGCACCAGCACTGTGAGGCAGCGATGCATCATTAAAAGTCTGGTGCTTTGGAAATGAATGATTTTTCAGCAGAGAACAAATTGTTGAACACGATAGCCCGAGGCATTGGACTCCCTGCCGTATTTTATATTGTGAGATTACTCCTTTCCTTGTCGTCTCTTTGCAGGTGGTGATGGCTGTTGCTCAGCTTTATTTCCATCTTGCCCCTAAAGCAGAGGTCGGGGTGATCGCCAAGGCGCTGGTCCGTCTCCTGAGGAGCCACAGGTCAGTTTTTAAAGTCTATTTAAAGATCTACAAATCATCATTTCTACCAAAGCTAGTCAAAAGTGAGCTGTGGTGATCTCCAGCAGGTCATTTGGGTCACTGCTGCGAGGAACGGGAGGAAACGTTCAGAGAGACACAGAAAATAATAGAGTTGCATTTATGAGTCTCACCTGTAAAGGTAGACAAACAAAGTCGAAGTGTTTGTAAATGAAACACAGCAGGGTGTGAGAAGAGACAGCTATCACTGTAATGAAGCTCTGCAAAGTGGAAACCTGAATGAGCAAAGGGAAGGCGAGTGAGAATAGTGAAATACATTTCTGTAGCCCTGAGGCTGGAAGGGAAATTAAGATCGCCGTTCAGTGAGAGTGAGATAAATAAGGGAGGCGTGAACCGTGAAGGGCGATGAAGGGCACACAGTCGGCATAATGGCTCCAGCAAAACACCAGCATCTTATTCACCTAGTTCTCTGGTTCCTTTGGGTCTCGTGTGACGCTCATTCATCAGGGAGTCCAGTTTACTGCAGACTGAACCTCTCGTATGATGTCAGTGGGATGAGAACATTCCTAGATCATAGTTTGGGGATTCAATCAATATCCTGATTATTTGGAAGGTTTCTCTCCTCATATGTTTTTTTAAATCACATGTGTCAAACTCAAAGCCCGTGGGCCACATCCGGCCCGCACAACAATTATATCCAGCCCGCAAGACAACAGCTAATTTTATAATAACTGGCCCGCCGGTGTTCTGTGTATGGCTGCATGGGATCAATCAGGGATTAAGACACTAAACACAACTGATACTATAAATCCAAGATTTGTCCTGGGATAGCCGCCGTGTCAATCAAACGTTTAAGAAGGTAATCCTTTCCAAACATGCAAAGATCTAAAAGTATCTCCATCCATAAGAGAACTGAGGTCACGTACGTGTGGACGTGAGTTTTGAATCGGGATTTGATGATGTTTCTCCTTTTTTCCTGCTTTCCTCTCTTGGATAGAAAAGAATAGAATAGAGATAGAAGTGATAGAAACAGATGCTTGTAATGCTAAAACGAATAAAATAACATTAACAACTAAAACCAGAGCAGATGGTATAAAGTGATAATGTCACAGTAACATTTTCAGTTTCAGAAAATGGGGAAAGTGAAAAACCTCATTATTTCAACACAATATCTTAATTTGTAATTTTTCCAATGTAATTGATTTTCTATGAATGAATAATGAAATTACATTTCAAGGTTCAAGTTTTCTTTATTTGTCTTGGATAAGAGGAATATTGCAGCACAGACCAAACCAAAACATAAACTTTAAGTGCAATAAATCTTAGCTCATGATGAATTGTGACAATTGATTAACCGCAATTAACAATTAACCACATGCTAAACAGATAATAAAGGCCACAATAAACGATAATATAATCAAATTAATAGATAACGTGAATCTGTCTAAATGAAAAGTGAGCACAGTCGGGTTTTTAGGATTTTCTGCAGTTTTACACACAAAATCTACCCAATTCCTTCACTTTTGAGCATAAATCTGGTAACTAATTTGCCTAACATTAAAAACTTTTATCCCGAAAGTTGATTTTATATCCCATAAATGTGTTTGCTATGAAGGAATTTTAACCCATTTCTAAATATGAATACAAACATTAGTTCCATAGAGCTGCAGCCATCCAATATGGCTGCAGAAAGTCTGTCGGGCAGCAGCAGGAGGTGGAGGAGGAGGAAGAGGAGGAGGAGGAGGACAGCAAAGACGGGGGGATTTACATCTGTCTCTTTTTCCCCATCAATCTCTCAGCGAGGTCCAGTATGTTGTTCTCCAGAATGTGGCGACAATGACAATCAAGAGAAGGGTGAGCTGCAATATGTTAAATCCGGCTCAAGAAGACAGGACACACTTTTATGGAGGGGCTCACTCTTCCTGTCTTTACATTTTTCAGGGGATGTTCGAGCCGTACCTGAAGAGTTTCTACATCCGCTCTACGGACCCAACCCAGATAAAAATCCTTAAGGTTACTCTCCCAACTCTTCTATCGTGCTCTTGTGCTTTTCTCAATAATCTCTCAGTTATTTGAAAACTGCTTTGATGAAAAAGTGGAGAAAGTTTTGTTACTTTGGCAGTTTTAACGTCAAAAGTAACAAAACAAAAACTTCTTTGTCATCTTTGCAGCCCTCACTAGGAAGAAAAATGTATAGCTCCATCTAGTGGCCTGGAGAAGAAAATGGTTTTATCCTTCTAGTAACAAAAAGTTCAATTCATGTTTAAATTATTTTCTTACTTAATCAGATATCAATATTTGGCGTCCGTGTTACAGTTCAGAAAATAGTCACAGATAATGTCTCATTATTATGCTGAAGTTATTCCCCTCCTCCTGCAGTAACTCTAGGGTTTTATTCCTGTTTCACACCTTTGCAGCCTTCAGAATAAGTTTTTCTATTTGTGTTGTAATTTGCAGCTGGAGGTCCTCACCAATCTGGCCAACGAGACGAACATCTCCACCATCCTCCGGGAGTTTCAGGTACCGTGAGGAAGAACTTGGAATGTTTAATGAATAGTAAGACGCAAAACTAAAAGTGTGATTCATTTTCTTTTTTCACTCTTTATGATAGACTTACATCAAAAGCAACGATAAAGACTTTGTGGCGGCCACAATCCAAGCCATCGGCCGCTGTGCTACCAACATCGGAGAGGTGAGAGACACCTGTCTGAACGGTCTGGTGCAGCTGCTGTCCAACCGAGACGGTAAGACTTTCTATGTGGTTCTGTAGAACTCTTTAAGTGATGTGTACAATACTCCTGTTCCACCCAACCACCACACAGTCAGACGTTACTGAACGTCCAGTGGACGTCCCAGACCTGGATAAAAATATTCAAGATGTGGAATCCAAACAAGCAACCAACGAAAAAAAAACATGATGAAGACGATTCTATATTGTTTCTAATATCTCAGTCTTGAATGGAAGTTCCCATAATTATTTTTTATTTGAGACAATATTTTTGAAATAGGTTTTCATATTTGATTCTTTATTTATAAAAGGATCATGAAAACATCACATTGTGGATCCCTTTGTAAATGAGTCTTATTCTTTCTACATTACATTTATTACTGCATGTTTTCATTGAAGGATTGGATTTGAATGAGTGACATACTTTGTTGTGGCGTTCCTTCCACAGAGTTGGTCGTGGCTGAGTCTGTGGTCGTCATTAAGAAGCTGCTGCAGATGCAACCGGAGAAACACAGCGACATCATAAAGCACATGGCCAAACTCACGGACAACATCCAGGTGAAAGGCTCTGTCATAAAACGGCTGTCTCTGTTGGGTCGCTGTCATCTTTCATTTCAGTTCGCCACCTCAGACGATAAGTCATAGTAAGTCTGTCAGAACGTCCTACGCTTTCAAAGGGAGATTTATGATCAAAGGGTGTCTGCCCTGAGCTGCAACAAAGAAAAATACCCTATATAGTCTGGATGCTGGCGATGGTGGCTGATGAATCTGCTGTGAAATTAGGAAATTCATGAATCAGTGAGGATTGTTCTGGTGATGCGTAGCATTGATGACCTGGAGCTGGAGGAGCTGTCACAGCAGCATGATATCCTCCTGGCTGCAGCTTTATTTCGCTTGCCCTTCTCTTCAGGTACCGATGGCGCGGGCCAGCATCTTGTGGCTGATTGGAGAATACTGTGAGCATGTGCCGAAGATCGCTCCGGATGTGTTGAGGAAGATGGCCAAGTCGTTCACTAACGAAGAGGACATTGTGAAGCTGCAAATCATCAATTTAGCAGCCAAGCTGTATCTCACCAACTCCAAACAGGTCCGACCAGCACGGGTTTCCATCAGGAACAATAATTATATTATAATTTGATGTTAAAATACTAACGCTATTATTAGTAATGTTTCACACTTTTAGGGAAACTCAATTAGAATTTTCTTTTGTTCTCACTTTACCTTTCTTTCCGTCCTCTCACAGACCAAACTGTTGACCCAGTACGTCCTCAACCTGGCCAAGTACGACCAGAATTATGACATCCGCGACCGGGCGCGCTTCATTCGTCAGCTGATTGTGCCCACTGAGAAGAGCGGCGCACTCAGCAAGTACGCCAGGAAACTGTTCCTCGCCCTAAAACCTGCGCCAGTCCTCGAGTCTCCATTTAAAGGTAAAGAACCATTTTATTCAAACCGTCAGTCCTTGTTTAATCACTAATCAGGTCCGATTAGGTCAGAGATGCTGTGTTACAACATTTGTTTTTTATGGATTTGACCTTTGCCTGAAGAAGAGGCAATCAGGGCAGACACAACCTTCATGGAGTGTCTGGACCTTTAATTTGGCAATCGTTGAGATAACCACCAACCCTGAGGGGAGATTACTCAATTATGTGTTCTGATCGGCAGGTTTTAAGTCCATTAAGTTTTCTTTTCATCGGTCCTCAACCTTAACAATAACAGGAAATCAAGTGTCTATATATGCTGTAAAAAAAAGAAATTTAATTTATGTATACGGTAAAATATCGGCTGCTGTGGTTGTGATAATTTTCAGATGTTCTCTGGGAGTGAGGAGGAAGGACAGGATTAGAAAGGAGACATCAGAGGGACAGTCCAGGTTAGACGTCCTGGAGACAAAGTCCGAGAGGAAAGACTGAGATGGTTCAGACCCGTGAAGAAGAGGAGGGATAGTGGATCTACTGGTAGAAGGAGGTTGGAGATGGAGCTGCAGGCAGGAGAAGACAGAGAAAATCAAAGAGGAGGTTTCTGGATGCGGTGAGAGAGGACATGCAGTTGGTTGTTGAGACAGAGGAAGAAGCAGAGGACAGGGGCAGATGGGGACAGATGATCTTCTGTGACGACCCCTACAGGGAACAGCTGAAGGAAGAAGGAGATAAGAGCTGGATGGTCTCTGTCTGAATGTAGAGATCAATTTTCTGTAGATTCACTGGTCCAGTAAAACCAGGAACTACTAAGAACTAATTCTGCAGATTTTTACAAAACGTGATCCACAGCCAACCAGCTGTTTAGAATCTGTTTTTCTGTTCACATCTTCCAAAACCTCCAAGCCACCAAATGACGGGACCAGTGGTTGAATTCTGTTATTTGGTCATTGTTGTTGTTTGTTTGCAGATCGAGACCACTTCCAGTTGGGCTCGTTGTCTCACCTGCTGAACGCCAAGGCCGGCGGCTACCAGGAGTTGCCCGACTGGCCTGAAGCCGCCCCAGACCCCTCCGTGCGCAACGTGGAGGTGAAGGAGTCTGTGCGTGCAGTGGGAACAGTAACATTCAGAGACATAGGGGCCCTCTGGAGCTCCAGAGGCCCCAGTTGGAGGGCAGCGAAGCTTGCTCCTGTCCCAGAGCAGTGCCTCAGAGGGGCTTGACAGAAGCAACAGAGCTTCACATCCTTTAAAACATGAACTCCAATATAATGTCGACTCCTCATTCATGAGCCATCTGTCACTCACCAAAGCTCATCCACGACTCGTAGCATCCATCCGTTTCCTCCGCGGAGGAGAACGCGTCACAAAGGAGAAAAGAGGATGATTCATTTGAAGGAAATTCTCATTTTCCATCCATACATTGAACGCCTCGCCCCCTCTGCCGCACTTGCATCTGTTTGGCAGCAGCTTGCTCGCACCATCCAGGTGGTTTCCCACCGATGTTTGAGCCAATAGCACATGTGACACAGAAGGGAGCCCATCCCCAGTAATAAAGCAGATCTCCTCAGCAGGTTCTGGCAAAAACCACAGAATCTGCATCGCTAATCAACTTATTCCATTTTGGCCAAATCATAACCCATAATCTCAGCCAGACACAAGTGTCACACTCTGTTGGACCGTAAACAAACAATTCTGCCGAGCATCATCCCGACTCCCTCCTCTTCTTCTCCATCACTTTCTCTCCATGTGCCATCGGTTCTCACTCAACAACGTGATCTCAGTGAGGGCGTGAAATCAAAACTTGAGTGTCAAAAATCAAGACTTGACGTCTGTACTGACCTCCAGGGTTGATCTTGTCCTTCATTCTTGTTGTGATTTGTTTTCAGTCGCTCACTCATGTTCCACACCCGTCATTAACCTGTCATCTCCTTGTGACGCAGATTTCAAGATGAGGCCACAGGTGGATTGAGTTATATGTTCCATTCGACTGGTGGAACAGGATTCTATTCCGCGTTAGCCTGCTGCGTCATCCTCGACCGCTTTCCAAAGCATTTCATTATTCCATTATTGGATTTGATTCCCCGTCCTCTAGGCAGATGTTGGTTTCCTTTACCAGGAGTTGAAAGACGGTCCGATCCCTCACAGAAAAACATTCATGGCTTCCATTTGGTTGTGAGAATTAGATGTACAATGTGATAATGTAGCTGAGAGCTTTTCCTGTAGCTGCCCTCAAAGCAGCCCAGACATCTGATAACGTCACGGCAGTAATCACATTACTTTAGCCCCTGACATCATTCTGAGGTCTGGCAGCCCACCGTTGACAGATCACACATCAACACAAACTACTTCTAAATCTGATACGACACTTTTTTTCTCCCACTCTGGTTTTTGCTACTCGGAAATAAAGTATCCCCTGCTTCTGACCCGATGTCAGCCGGGATGGGCTCCGGCCCCCCGACCAGCCTGAACAGGATTAGCGGTCACAAAAAATGACGGAATTACATCAATTTATTTAATTCAGCATTGTTTGACAACCAGAGCAACAAGTTCCCCTGAGGGAAAGAAAAACACCTGAGAGGAGAAAGCACTCAAAGAGACAAATCTTAAATAGCTGAAACAGTTAACAATTGACATCAAGTCAAAGTAACATTTTGATTTGAGTTTAAACAGGGCGGCTAGTTTCAGCGACGGTCCCACAGGGATGTGGACTCCCACCCCAAATCTCTGAATAAAAGAAAACCAATAAGCTGCTCTGAGGCTGGGGAAATCAGGCTAGTGTGCTTTGAAAAAAATGGTTTCCAATGATGCATAATATATATTATTTATAAGTAAAGAGACAAAATGTGAGGAAAGAGAACAGAGAAGAAGCTTTTGAGCTCCGGTACGAAGTTCTGACCCGTGAGGTCCACTGATGCTGGTGCTGTGGAAGCTGGGAGATTTAGTGGATCCTCTCTGACTGAATGATCTCTGCATCCCTCTGCTCACTGCACACATCTCCACAGACAGAGGAAGTCATAACCACCGGCAAGGGGCGGATCGGCTTATTAGGAGACTGGCGAGAGGTGCCCCCTCCTCCTCCTCCTCCTCCTCTTCCTCCTCTGTTTGGGAGTGCAGTGGCGTTTGTTTCCATGACTGCTCTCTGTTTCCCCCTGGACTCTCTCTCCCTGGTTGTCGTTACGTAGGAAATGATGCTGGTGAGACGAGATGAATCAGATCTTAGGCCCCGTGATGGGAGATTAATCTGACAGCTCTTTGTGTGCAGTGAGATCATTCGTATTTCATATATATTTGACCAGCTATGGAAACAGTAAGTTAAGGAGCCCCTTGAAGTCCCTTGAAAAAAAAAATTCATTTGACTTTGACTTAAATTCTGCATTGCAAAGGCAGGCCTGTTCCTTAAAAACCACTAAAGTAGCTGCTTCCTGTTGTCTTTCAGTATGCACAGGCAATGATTCCTGCTGATGATGATCCCATATCTACGAGCAAAAGCTGTTAGAATGTGATTCTATTACAATTTCATTTTTTCTGTTTATGGCGTAAGCACATGCTTATGTTTCCGTTTGCTGCTTAGTGTATTTTTAAGTGCTCTTATTTTGAAGGATCACAACGGAAGCACCGTGTAACATGACATGTGGCATGACATTTCGAAGTGAAAATAGAATTTTGTAAGCTCTGCGCAGCCCATAATATGTTCTATGGTGGCTTTGTCCATCAAGAAACACTTATGGATTAACAGTAGATCATTTTTCTACGCACAAGATAATTAACTGGAGCGCCCAAGATCTTTTCTTTTTCTCAAGGGACTTCAAGGAAGCGTAGTAAATCCTACTACTGCAGACATATTAACTATTATGTTAATACTGCGTGTACTTAAAAGTAGTAAAAGTGTGTAAAAGCTATTGGCATCATGCGGAGAAGTTCCAGACAGCAACATTTATCACCCCCCCCCCCCCCTCCATATCTAAGGCGGGTTGGAGATTTGATGGTGGCCTTCAACTATCGCACTGAGTAGCCTGTCGAGTAATGAGATTCCTTCAGATAGATTTTAGATTTCTTTATTTTTTTACATCAGTTTTTTTTGCATGTTATTATTTGGAGTGCATTGTTGTAGCATTTTGTTGCTAACGGATCATTAGCTGCGTTGCATGCTAATGATAGCCGGTGGTTTATTACGGTTAATGGGAAACAATTATTTCTCACCAGACATTTAGTTTGATGGTGATGTAGCGTCAGGAGGCTTTAAATATATTTTTCTCTTGATACTTCGTCTGTCTGCCTCTTCAACCTCAAACCTCAAAAATCTAAACAGCCCTCTCCAGAAGGCGGTCCTCAGTTTGTCCATTCCAGGCTTCTGTACCAACATTGTCGCTGGATGACTGAATGTTTAAAAGAAAAACTATTTTCAGCTGATTATATGCTTACAAATACAAAGTTATGAGTATTATACTCCATTTATTCAATAAGAAAAGCCTAAATTTGAACACAATCCACTTTCAAATGAATTTTTTCTTCGCTTTCTTTTTTTTTCTTTTTCAGTAGGCAGTGTCATTTTAAATAATACTTATTTCTTCCTCTGCACCTGATTGGTCTCAGATGAAATTTGTGACACATTTTTTTGAATGAATGTTTCACAAATGCTGTTCTGCGATGTGATTTCCCTCCTCTTCCTCCCTTCATCTGGTTCCCACTAGACCCCCATCATTCTTTGTGACTGATGAAAACATTGATACTAAATGCTTTGTTGTGTGTTTGCTTGACAAATCAGTAAGTAGTGAGGCTTAACGTTGACTTTTGACCTTTTCTTTTCATTTATCTTTATACACTATAATGAAGTTATATTGGAGGTTTTTTATTTCATCTAATTTCAATATATGATGGTAAAATGATTATACTGTGTTGAAATGTATTTTCTTATTGTCTCTGATATCAGAAACTGTTCTCACACGTCTCCTTAGAATCAGCCTGTTTTTTCTTGCCTTCTTTCTTTCTAAAACCTTTCCCTTCCTTCTCTCACCTCCATCCCAATCCTGTTTTTTTTTTCTTTCCTACATCTGCTAGGTTTTTGCGCTGCTTGAACGAGTCACAACGTTGACGAGTGTGAGTCAGTTAGCGGCCGACAGCCCATCTCCTTGAAGCCTCCAAACCATATAGCAGCAAAACCCCAGTGCTTTTTAACGCCCTGCCTAACATAGTCGCTCTCCTGTGCTTAGCTCAGCCAACGCCACCCGAAACGCGGCTCCCTCCTCCTCGGTCTCTCCCCGTTAAAGGAGTGATTCTTTTTTGTGGGATGTATGGTCCTCTGACACGTCCAGATGCATTAGCAGCTTTAAATGGCTTTTGGAGACGTCACCAGGCGTTAGCTAATGGCTCCGGCTAATGAGTTTGGACACAGAAAGAGCGATATTAATGGACTGGTAGTGTGGGAGGACGGTCACCGCTCCTCAAAGGAATCACTTCTCTTAATGGAGGCTGCTCCCTGTTTTAAAAGAAAACCTTTTTCTGCGAATGGTCATGAAGCCCTCACCTGGTGCCAGCAGACATACAAGAAAAACAAGACGATTCCATTCGAGCATCAGTTTTCACTTGTAATTCACTGAATTTGTTCTGTGGATCTGAGATCTTAGCGGATCTTCTGTCACAGCACCGCGCCCAGGCAGAGGCATTCATGGCCACGCTCTTAAAGTCTGCCCACATCTCTGCTGCCGTCTGACTGCCTGAGACCGAGGCAGACCGGACCTCTCACTGTTTGACCTCCTCTGACAGGTGCCGGAGTGGACCAAATGCAGCAGCAGGGAGAAGAGGAAGGAGAAGAAGGTGGAGAAGCCCTTCTACTCCGACTCAGAGGGCGAGTCTGGGCCAACAGAGTCAGCTGACAGCGGTAACTATAGGAGACTCCAGTCAAACGTTTAGTGTCCACAGCACATGAGTGTGTGTGTGTGGGTGTGTGTGTGTGTGTGGGTGTGTGTGTGTGTGTGTGTGTGCGCGTGTGTGTGTGTGTGTGTGTGCGCGTGTGTGTGTGTGTGTGTGAGAGACACTGTGTGAAAACCTGAGATGTAGCCAATGTCCCTTTAAAGACAACGCAGCCATTATTCAGAGTTGATTTTATGGCACTAAAAAAGAAAACATAGGTACCTGTTATTGAAATCCACCCTGAATGAAAGCTGTCAGAACCCTCCAGAGACACACAGAGGAAACACGAAGGTGGCCACATTGTTTGTTTGAATTGATTTCATCCTCAAACGAGTAAGAAATATCAGCGTCCAAGCAAACAATCAAAATGTGTGTCCTAATATATCATACCAAAAATATCTCAAAGACATGCACAAGTGAAGAAGAGAGACAGACACAGTGAGATAAACAGATAAATCAGTGAGATAAACAGATAAATCAATGAGATAAACAGATAAATCACAGAGATAAACAGATAAATCACAGAGATAAACAGATAAATCAGAGAGATAAACAGATAAATCAGGGAGATAAACAGATAAATCAGTGAGATAAACATAAATCAGTGAGATAAACATATAAATCAGTGAGATAAACAGATAAATCACAGAGATAAACAGATAAATCAGTGAGATAAACAGATAAATCAGTGAGATAAACAGATAAATCAGTGAGATAAACATAAATCAGTGAGATAAACATATAAATCAGTGAGATAAACAGATAAATCACAGAGATAAACAGATAAATCACAGAGATAAACAGATAAATCAGTGAGATAAACAGATAAATCACAGAGATAAACAGATAAATCAGAGAGATAAACAGATAAATCAGTGAGATAAACAGATAAATCACAGAGATAAACAGATAAATCACAGAGATAAACAGATAAATCAGTGAGATAAACAGATAAATCACAGAGATAAACAGATAAATCAGAGAGATAAACAGATAAATCAGTGAGATAAACAGATAAATCAGTGAGATAAACATAAATCAGTGAGATAAACATATAAATCAGTGAGATAAACAGATAAATCAGTGAGATAAACATAAATCAGTGAGATAAACATATAAATCAGTGAGATAAACAGATAAATCAGTGAGATAAACAGATAAATCAGAGGGACAAACAGATAAATCAGTGAGATAAACAGATAAATCAGAGGGACAAACAGATAAATCAGTGAGATAAACATATAAATCAGTGAGATAAACAGATAAATCAGTGAGATAAACATATAAATCAGTGAGATAAACATATAAATCAGTGAGATAAACATATAAATCAGAGGGACAAACAGATAAATCAGTGAGATAAACATAAATCAGTGAGATAAACATATAAATCAGTGAGATAAACATATAAATCAGTGAGACAAACAGATAAATCAGTGAGACAAACAGATAAATCACAGAGACAAACAGATAAATCACAGAGATAAACAGATAAATCAGTGAGATAAACAGATAAATCAGTGAGACAAACAGATAAATCACAGAGACAAACAGATAAATCACAGAGATAAACAGATAAATCAGTGAGACAAACAGATAAATCAGAGAGACAAACAGGGGAAAATAATCAGAGCGATACATAGTAGAGAAATCATTGAGATTAGAGAGAAATCTTAAATTTAACAGTATAGAGAATAGAGATAAAGAGGAGATCAATCATAGGGAAACAAACTCAGGAACCAGGAGGAAGAAGGCTGGGGTGATTGATGCAGACATGGAGGATGGAACATCTCTGTCAACTGTGTGAAACTGACTGAAACGACCCGGTTCTCCTCCAGAGTCAGACTCCGCCAGTGGCTCGGAAAGCGCTAGCGGCATCGAGGAGAGTGGGTCGGTTTCCGAAAGCGAAGAGAGTGAAGAAGGATCCGAGTCGGGGGAAGAGGAAGATGACGAAGATGATAAGGACAAGAGGAAGAAAAAGAAAGAATTGAAGATGCCGGTGCAACAAAGTGAAAGGTAAAACGTGTTTCTGCTTTTGTACATGAAGACAACATGTGTCTGCTTCTACGTTATTTCTATTTGCTGATTGTCAAATTATGATATTTCATTCTTTAAAAGTAATTTATGTTCATATTTAAGCCTTGAACTAAATATATTTTCTTTAAAATCATTTTTTCATTCAAAAAGCCCAACCTATACTTTGATCTCTTTTCTTTCAGCCCGTAGCACAGGTCCAATAAAGTTCTGGTATTTCCCAGAATCGGTCTCATCCCCTGCAATAATATTTCTTCTCTCCATTCCAGTGAGCAGAGCAGCGAAGAGGAGAACAGGAAGCACGAGAGGAAGATCAAACAGCGTAAGATCAACTCAGAGTCCGAATCGGACGACGAAGAGGAGAGCGAGTCTGAAAGCAGCCGATCAGAGTCCGAGGAGTCGGAGTCAGAGGCGGAGGCCAAGAAGAAGAAGAAGGTACTGATGTAGCATCCAATAATTCATCCGAGACCAAGACTGGTCCAGATGCACCAGTGACAGATTCATGTCTCCTCCAGGGAACCGAACCCAAACCTCCATCGAAGCCCGTCAAGAAGGAGAGCAAGAAAGAGAAGACGGAAATGTCTCTGCTGGACCTCGATGATTGTGAGTATTTCATCTGTCAGCTCTGAAAAAAACACCCCAGCAGTAATACTAACAATCCTGTCTGAACGCCGGAGTATCATCGCTGGGAATGAGGAGAAAAGGAGTGAGAGGAAGACAATTCTTTTTTCTTTTTTCTTCATTTCAAGAAATAAAGTTGAAATGTTGAGAATAGAGTCGAACTAAAATTTATATATTCCTCTGACTCTGTCGCTCCTGACGTCCCACCCAGCGCGATGTGGATGTGATGAAGTAGTCTGATTACTTTGGGATGGTTTTAGTAGGGACTAAAAGCATCAATACAAACTTTGATGCTTTATGGACTCAGCTCCTCACACCGATCCACATTATGACTTCATCCTCATCGCAGAATAAAAACAATCTTTCTCCTTTAAATTCCTTTCACTTTATTCTCAACATTTTGACTTTATTCTAAATATGTCAACTTTATTCTGAGCGCATCGACTTTTTATCTCAACATTTCCATTTTTTTCTCGAAATGAAATATCGGAGAAAACCTTTCTCATTTATTTTTCTCGTTTGATCTCCCATAATGCTCCTTCGTGCTTCTGTCAGTCAAGTAGCTTTAAAAATGAATTTTCTCTAGAAGAATGGAGTCAGTGTGGAACTTTCTTGTCTCCACAGTCGAACCTGCTCCTTCTCCTCAAGTCACGCCCGTCAACAACTTCCTGTCCAGCAGCCTGGTGACCGACCTGGAGGGGCTGTCTTTGTCTGACACGGTTCTCTCTCCGGCAGTGAGTCCTTTCACGTGTCTCTTTCTGAACAGAACCGCCTCGGGACCACGGGCCTCGTTTTTAGAAATGTTGCGTACGCTCAAAAGAAGGTCTTCTTCATTTTCAACGTAATCTGTGGGATTTATAAAAAGTAAAGTTGACCGGAGAACCTTCCGGTCCTCCACCCTGACTCACAGAAACTGTAGAGATAAGATAAGATAGATCTGTCATAAAAGTGAGTAAAGGAAAACCAAACATAAATATAAATGGAAATGTAAAAATCAGGTGTATAAGATGTAAATACAAACCAGTACCCACAAATAACAGCATGATAATGAGAGTACTCTTAAACATGACAGTAATACTGTGAAATATAAGTAATACTGCACATAATAATATACGTATGAATAAAAAGTACATGAAACAGGGGAATAATGAGGGCACTCTTACTGAAAGTTTACATTGTACTGTTCAGTAATGGATGTAATATTACAAACGGTAGTAAATGTCAAAATGTACATGATAATTATACTTGAAATGGAGAAGCTACGACCTCACGGCAGAACCATAAACTTGTATTTTATAAATAAAGTAAATCCATATAAAATGACTAATAATTGAATCGTCCCTGGAGAATAAATGCAGAGAGATATCAGAAAACAGAGATATATCTACCACAACACCGTGTACAATGACTACAAATATGGGCACATGTCGTAATAAAGAAATGCACACTGATATTTCATTCTAAATTGCAAGTAGTGATATTAAAACCAAGTAAAACAACCTGATCAAGTGCAACCGCATGAATGATATTTAGCTGAAAATGGATAGTAAAGAAGAAAATATCTCTGCCAGCAGTCAGTTCTACAGCAGCAGCAGCACCGGATCCAAGACTTCCTGCCGCCCTTAGAGCTGTTCTCCAAACTCCCTCTGAGTGGGCTGTGAGTTATGAAGCGCCGTCTGCCTGAGGCGCAGCGATCATGAGGGTTAGATTCCAAAAACAAATGAAAGATAACGTTCATCACTGTCTGTATCAGCTGCAGAAGGTCGGGGTCAACCACACCGTTCTCTTTGTTGTGTTTCTCCTACTGGATCAGGCTGTACTCAGGGCTGATTCATAACAGGTGACACGATCACAACAGCCCTGTTTCAGCATCCCTCCACTGCTCACCTCTCCGTTTTAGTACTTCATGGTGTCTTTTTTGCTGAAAATGTGACGTCACAGTTAGCGACTCATCACCTCGCCCTCTGTTTCTAGACCATGTCTCCCACCGGCGCCCAGAAGAGCTATGAGCTGCTGCACCGAATCAGCGGCGAGGGTCTGTCGGTGGAGTACTGCTTCAGCCGGCAACCCTTCAGCCCGGACGCCAACATGTTGGCGGTGCAGATGCAGTTCACCAACAACGCCCCCTCAGAGACCAAGAACCTGCACATGGAGGATGTGAAGCTCCAGTCGGGGATGAGGGTCAAAGAGTTTCCAGAGATCGGTGAGTGACTGGCGGCTTCACGCTGGGAGGAGAGGAGAAGATTCATTTAAACTTTTGAAATGAAGCTCCCCCTAGTGTCAGAAATATTCAACCAACCCATCCTATACCAATCCAGTTCTTCCTTTTAGGGGAAACTGCTGAGTCACTGCTTTTTCATCTTTGTGTAAATGAAACCGAGAACAGAGAAAACCTCCTCTTTGCTTAGCTGTCAAAGTTTAGCGCCCCAGAATCAATGCCAACAGCCTAAAGGTTAGAGGCTGAGCCAATCAGAGGAGGGCTGGGCGACCTTTCAAGAAGATCCACAGTGAGGCTCACTGAGGAGGTTTCTGTTCTCGTGTGTCCACAGAGCTGCTGCCTGCAGGCGAGACGCTCACGGCTGTGATGGGCATCGATTTCTGCGACTCAACGCAAGCGGCGAACTTCCAGCTGTGGTGAGACGGATTCTGTTGGTTCTGTTGGAGCGTTTCGGGTTGAACCGTCACAGAATGGAAACAGACATCATTCAAGTTTTTACAACTACGTTCACTTTGTCACTGGATTGAGATTTATGTTTCCTTCGGGGCACCGAGGAAACGAAACAACGTTGATCTACGTTTAAGGAATTCTTTTTTCCTGCTTGGATATAAAACACGGCTGAATATTTTTAATCAAACGTCTCCTTCTGATTTCCAGCACTCACACCAGGAAATTCTTCGTCTCCATTCAGCCGCCGGTCGGGGAGCTGATGAGGCCCGTCTTCCTGACGGAGAACGAGTTCAAAAAGGAGCAAGGTGAGCCTTAGACAGAAATAAACATGACCACATTCAGGAATAAGGTTCATTAAACGCCGCTGCATCACGTTAAAACATGTCAGATGAAAATGTTGAAGCAGAGTTAGAAAAGTACTTCATGTTTTCAGAGAAGATCCTCACCCCCCGCCCATAGAAAAAGAAAAACCAACAATATGTTGGGATAAAAGTCAATATTTATTCATGTGTTGCTGCTTTGTTGTTATTCCGATCTCTAATATTTTATCACATCTTTCTTTCTTTCTAGCAGTAATTGTGTAAAAGTATTTTAGTAGCAATAATTCATTATAATAGAAGCATTTTAATTCACCTAAGAAAAAAAAAGTCCCGGTTTTTATTAATTAACGACTTATTATCCCATTTATTCAGAAAAACACGGCTGTCAGAACCGACTAAAGTGGCTCACTGACGTTTGTGCAGGTAGAAGGCCAGCACAACAGAAGAGCTGGTTCTGATAGAGAGGTACCGGCATAAAATGAGGCAGGTTGGGTTTTTCTTTGATGGCTGATGGGTGTTTACTTAACACGGTGCTGCAGGAACCTTTGAGTCTGGAGCAGCTACAGACAGAAGTTAGCAGCATGTTTGTGATACCTGATGTTCATGTCCATCCCGACTAACACCGAGTGGTACTGACCTCTAACAAACCCAAATGACTCTGAACATGTGTCGTATCCTTCTCCGCGCTCTCACCCGTAGAGAAGCTTTTACACAACCTCGGTAAGTTGGCTTTGATGGACTTGTTTATCCCGGCCATCTGTGTGCCCACCTGCCCCACACAGACTCCTCCCCCCTCCCTCCTTCAGCGCCTGACTCCCAGCCCTCCCCGCGTGTCCCGGTAACAACACTTAACTGCACCCCCGGGTCCGTCGCTGCAGACGAACCCGTACTAACCTGCATCCTGATCAGGCCGCTCTCACTCTGCTCTGCCAGGAATGACTGGAAATGTTCCTCCACTGATCCCGACCCACTTTAAAGCACCGTGTGAATAACAAGCCATCACATCGGGTTCGGATCACGTTCACTCATGTTTCTGTTAGCCGAGCCTTCGAGCTGCTGCTTCCCACTGACCATGTTTTTGTCCCAATGGTCTGTTGTAGGTGTGAATCTGGCGAGCACTGGGTTTTTGTGATTTGCAGGTCCAAAGTCTCCACTAGGATGAATATTTTTATTCCATGATGAATTACTCTCATGGGTAAATAATTTCACCTTTTTCTTTTTTTGTCAAGTCATTGATTTTTCTAAGGTTCAATGTTTCTTACTGTTTTTTATTCAGGACCTTTTAAAGAACTTTTTGTTGTTTTTACCGGTAGAACCCTTCTTCCAAAATGAACGGCCCATTAAAGTTCCTCTGAGCCATGAGGTGGATTTGTGTTTTAGGGTATTTAAATCAATCTATATCGGCCTTGTATTTTTCTTTGGGTGGTGACAAGTTGAACCAAAAACTGTTTATTTTTCAGGATATGTACAAACCGATGGTGCGTTCAGGTGGCGTCAGTGTGGTCGGAAAAATGAGTTCCCAAATAGAGCATTTCACAGCCCGACTCGTGAAACTTCCCCGCTGTCACTCAAGAACTATTTCATGCATCATTTTCAGATTATATACTTACATAGACCTCAGCGCGAGGAAGAACCGGTGTGATTGTGGGAAAGGTCGGGTTTATATTTCCGACACTAGGGGTCCTTTATCTTCAAAAGTTTTTCAGAGGAGGAGATCTATATTTTATACATCGTCTTTACTACATTACTTCATTTAAAATTTGAGGAGTTCAATCAGGGCAATTGCTTGTACATCGCAGGAGATCGTGAAATACCCTGAGCGCGATTGTAAAAAATCATCCAGGCCAAAATCCGTCGTCCAGAACTATCAATGAACTCATTAGATAAACAGGCACTTCACAGACGGGCACATGCGAGTAAGCGCTGACAGACGGGAGGAGGCGGGGCTTACAGGACACCGCCGAGGACAAGAGGGCAGATCAGTGACGAGATGATAACAGGAAACAAGATGTGTAGAAACTTTCAACATAAACACGTGACTAACTAAACGGTCTGCTGGTTTACTACAAATCTACCGGAATCGTTTCCATGACACGTGGAAGAACAACGGGGAAAATGCCAGAAAAGAACTTTTCAGATTTTGAGTGCTAATGCACATAAGAATTCTGATCCAGACTCGACAGATGGGAAAGACTGATACTTTGGCTCCAAAGTTATGGCGTGGAATAAATCGTCACGCCTTTTGACCTGCAAATCGGCAAAGTCGGTGCTCAGCAGGAAGTCCTCACCCTCAAACAAATGGGTTATTACACATACAACACTTCTGAACCCTTTAATGTCCTCATCAGGGAAAAACACCTGGGAAAATAATTCCTCAGCATATTTTTTCTTCTTTGGAGAATTTATAAATTTAGTGTCTCTTTCACCGTAAAATGTAATTTTGTCAAGCATGTTAATACAAGAGTAAAAAAACAAATAAATAATTTTTAAAATCTGAATGATAAAAGTATTTAATGGAAATATTTGGGATTTCTTGGAAAACAATCCATTTTAAAAGATCGGATCAACCTTTAGATGAAGCTTCATTTTTTTTAGAAAGTATTTGACCCTTTTTTTATTGTATCAAGTTACATAATTGTGTTTATTACGTCCCCCACATGCTTTAATATGCCAGCAAAAAAAAATTTAACTTATGGAACAGGTCTTTCTCTATAGTCATGGTTAATGGTGAATTGATCCATTCTTGGACCCTTACTCTTTTGCATAAACATGCTGCAACTGGGTCTGATTTTAAACCGGTTCTGTCCCATTTTTCCTTCTGAAACAGAGACCCAAAATGAGCAGAACCGAACAGTTGAGCAGGACATTAAAGGGTTAAATGTCTGCCTGTTTACATGTAAAGCTCACGAGACTTCAAACTGGACTGGTTCTTCAATCATTTGATTGTTGACTGCTGTAATTGCTAGAGATCCGTCTCTTCTCTACTGCGTTGAGTCACTTTAATGTATTGACTTACAATCTTCCAGCTATCATACAGCTATCAGCTATCATACCTGTGAATTATACTGTAAACGTCTGCAGCTGGAAGAATCTAGCTCGGAACATAACTTTGTTTTACTTCGTATATGTAACAACACACAGAAATTATACGAAGAAAACGCTCCGAGTGTTATTACATCGTGAGATCTACCCACTCGTCTGCAGGTCAGCTGATGGGAATGAACGAGATCTCGGAGAAGCTGACCCTGGACGCTAAGTGCCGGAACGAACACACCATCGTCCAGCGGGTGACCACAGCCGCCAACCTCAGCAGAGTCCCCTGTGGATCAGACAAAGAGTGCAGGTGAGACGGATCAGCATCAGTGACAACAAAGATCCATAAGTTCTTATTTGGGTTGTATCCCGTTACACAGTTCTGTTAAGTAAATCCTCAGTCACATGCTTTAATATGCTAAAGAAAATCCCACACCTTATACCTCCTTATTGGTGGCCCCTTTGACCTGTGGTGTCCCTCAGGGCCCTATCCTCGACCCCTTACTCTTAGGCAAATTCATTCTGACACTGGGTCGGATTATAAACAGCTTCAGTCACATTTCAAAACAAGAAATAAAGAGTCAAAGTGAGCTCAACCAAACAGCTGAGCGGGACGTTAAAGGGTTAAAGGCGTTTTTTTATTGTCTCTCAAATAAAGTGTTCAGTCTCTGTAGAATAAATAGTACAAACGCTTTTGGAAACGCTTTTGAGATAACTGCTCTCGCGGTTTGGTGCCATGAAAATAAAGATTGAATTGCCGTTCCAAACCGATCAGCCTGTGGTTCTGACACCCGCGGCGGGGCGAGTCAACGCTGATGCTGACATACGGGTCGCTGTATTTACAGCACAAACATCAGATAACAGAGTCACCTATAAATCACTCAGTTAGCGCACAACTCCTCCAACGCCACTTTTCATGAATAAGATAAGATCCTGCAGTTTTTCATCAGAGGTATATTTATATAATGATAAAAAACAAAAACACGTCTCTGACCTTTCAGAGATGCATGAAGTTCATTTTATCATTATGTCCCCAGCCATCAGTGTCACCACTCAAACTAAGACCAGATACAGTCTTAGTTAATCCACATCATGATCTAAACTCTGAACTACTTCAGTTCATTCTTTGTACCAATATTTGGCCCTCAGGGTCTAATTATATTCTGTCTGATTTCATTTCAACCTACAACATCCTGATTGACTCACGTGTCCTCTCTTTATTTCTGTGGCTTCGTCTCTACTTCCGATCTTTGCTTTCTTTGACCTCAGACCTCCTCTTCCTCCTCCTCTTCATCCCGTCCACAGGTTTGCAGGCAGGACGGTGACCAGCAGCAGCTTGGTGTTGGTCACCGTGGCGACCAAAGAGGAGGGAGCCGCCCAGCTGACGGTCAACTGTGAGAAGATGGTGATCGGCACCATGCTGGTGAAGGACATCCTGCTGGCGTTGACGCAGTGACTTTTTCCGGCGCCGCCCCTCCCTGCCCCCTCACACCGCCACACCTCTCACCTCTCGTCACGCGTGTAGCATCTCCTCGGTTCTCCAGTCCGCAGTGAAGAAGTGTCCCGAGTGTTTACTTTAGACTTTACTCCCAAAACAGCTGATCGTTCTGACAATCAGACGTGACCGATGTAGAAGCTGGGGAAACGTTCTCCTCTAACAATTGTTCATGTCCTGATCCACAAATGATTCGATTCTATAGATTCTAGAACTAATTTGATTCATCAGGCTCCCAACGCCTAACTAAAAATAAAAGATTTGTGCATCTTTTAGTGTTCAAAGATTAAAAGTCCACTTGCTAAATGTTTTCATCGAAGCATCTCATGGTTTTTTTCCTCAGCAGATGGAATCACTGAGGGAGGAGCTTCATCAAATATCCAACCGAGTCTTACCTCAAAAAATATATTTTACCCGTCGGGGGATTCCTGTACAGTAGGAGGGCGTATCAGGCCAAACACAAGAAAGAAAATGAGGGGAGGATTTTTTTTTTCCATCGTATTTCATTCTTAGAAAATAGTCGAAATATGGAGAAAATAGTCGACATGTTGAGAATAAAGAGAATTTTTTTTTTAATTCTGCATATCTAGAATAAAGTGGAAGTATGGATTGTTAGGAGGAGCTGAACTTCATCAGTGGTTGTTTTGATGGTTTCTGTCGGTACGTTGTGTGGCTGGAGGCCTGCAGAACAAACAACAACAACAAAGTAATCTGACTACTTCATCACATCCTCCGCCCGCTTGAGATGATGAACTCTGCGTAATGACAGAGACAGAAATAGAAAAAGAAAAATCTTCCTCTGATTTTGTTCGACTTTATTCTCAAGATTTCGGGCTTTTTTCTCTAAATGAAGTATGAAAAAAACCAAATAAATAAAATAAAACGGTATAGTGTGACACAAAAAAGTTAGTTCAGGTTGAAGCCTATCCCAGCTGACTGAGGGCGAGAACCAAATCACAGTTTCATCAAGGCATCCACTGAGATGAAAACAAGATAATGGGGTAAATAAAAAGAGACGGTTATTATTAGTTGAATATTAAAACATCAGGGTTTGACTCTGAGCGCTTGGATCTGCTGAGGACCATCAGATGTTTCACAAATGCATTTACTGAACCTTCTGTTGATCATCTCGAATCAATCCTGCTAAACTAGAAGAACTTAAATTGTTGCACAAATCTGTCACTCCAATCCTTTGGCTCGTCAGAAGTTACGATTTTACTGTTTATAATGTATAAGTAATAGATTACATGACATCTTCACAATGACCAGACGTTGAGATCCACTCCCCCGGCCTCCGTTGCAGTTATTATCTTTAGTTGAATGTAGCATGAAAGCTCCGCTGAGACGACCTGAAACGGAATCGCTTCAGCTCCAGAAATAATCTCCACCGATAACAATAGAATAATAATTATTATTGTTTCTCTGCCCTTCTGGGAAAAAGACGGTTTTCATCTTGATTGACACCATGTCAGTGTTTGACTGGCTCTCACAGCTCATCGCAATAAGTGGGGCATTGATGTAAAAGAATGAGATGTATAAATGTTGTGGTGTGTATTGGGGCGTGTTATGCAGTACTTCTATAAGTAAGGAGTGTGAGTGTGAATGTGTGTGTGTGTGAGTGTGAGTGTGAGACTCCTCCATCCTTGTGTAGGATGATGGCGGCGTCACATGGCGTCACACACAGGGTTCACTGCACACTGCAGACCGGTGCAGAACTGTGACATCACCCACCCTTCGGTGAGAATGATGTCATCGTGTCTCCGATCTGATTGGTTGGATGAAGAAATTGTGACACTTTTTCTAGACACGAGAAACAACTTAAAACTAAAGGCTATCACTGAATCACACCAGTCAAAGGTTGTGTCTTCAGAATTGCCCAAATCCTGCCCCACGTCTACAATGATCAGCCACAACAATAAAACCACCCAATCGCCGTCGTATCGCATCTGAAACTAGTGCAATTACTCCTACTGCATGACCCCCCCCCTCTCTCACGCCGTTTCCTGTCTGGCTTCATCCCGTCCTATCAATGAAGGTCTTTGGGTCATAAAAAATCTTAAAAGAACACCTGTCTACTATTTTGTCTGACTTCAACCGTAAGTGGTTATAATGTTTTGGCTGATCAGTGTTGATGTTCAGTTTCCAACTTTTTTTAAAATTATTTTTATTTAGGCCAAAGAAAATTAAAATGCTGCGTTTTCAAAACCCTTAAGTAAAGATTGACGAATACCTAGAAAAAGCTCAGATTGTAGGAAAATCTATTAAAGCTGCTTCACATCAACAATTATTTAACCTTTGAACAATCCGCTGACTGTTTTCTTGATGCATTGATTCATCATGGATCCAAAAAATGTCCATTTGTGTCTAAAAATGTATCTCCTTTGATGATTTCTTGCATTTTATCACATTTTCGGGTCAAAAGTTCTTGCGGCTGAATTTATCATCTTTGATACGTTTGTTTTCTATTTTCTGTTGTAAAATGTAACTGTTGTTTTTTAACCGAATCAGCCGTGAACTGGCCGGTGTGGGCAGCTTTACTTTGGCCTTGTTGTTCCTGTTGTTCCTGTCAGAGGCGATGAAGAATGCTGAAACCTGATCTCACTGTAGAAAGAGACAGATCCAAATGATAGAATAATTCTCCCATCATCCTTCCTCACAGCTTTATCTACTACTCCGAGTGTGTGGTGTGTGTGTGTGTGTGTGTGGGGGGGGTTGTGATGAAGTATTATAAGTTTATTTATTATACAAATAAAGACTCGAGAAAGCACATTGTTTCCTGTTTTTGCTCGGAATGAATTTTTTAATATATATATATATTTATATAGAAATATATTTTTTTTTATATATATATATATATACATATTATATATATATACATATATATATACATTTATAAATATATATATTTTATATATATATATATAGATATATATCTATATATATATCTATAAATATATATATTTATATATAAATATATATATTTTTTATATATATATAAATATATGTATATTTATATATATATACATATATATAAATATATATATATATAAATATTTTTTTTTTATATATATATATATATATATATATATATATATATATATATATATATATATATATATTGCAGGGGGCGCTGTTGCGCCTTTCTCCCCCCCCCCCCCTTCAAAATAAGAGCACTTAAAATACATTAGTCACTACATTTTTGAAGTTTAATGGAAAAAAAATCGTACAGGCCAAAATGGTTACGGGCTGGTCAGACTTGATAAAAAAATCGATGATCGGAACAGAAAACTGCCATTAGTGCATCTCTAATATTTATGCACATGAATAGGACGGATGTCCACTTATGCTGGCTACACGCGACAGGATTTTCAAATCTCCACCGATTCTAAAAACGAGGGCACCACAGGCATGAGGACATTTTACTTTATAATCTTCTCTACGTATTATTATTATTATTATTACGCACACACTCGACGATTCAGCCACAGGGCGAGAACCACACACATAATGTTTGTAGTGAGGATTTCAGTGGAGATTCCACAGACACGGGATCTCACAGGAACTCGCGTGACAAAACGTGACACGTTATGAAGGCACTCGTGTTGTTGCCACAAGATGCTCTTCTTCTTAATCAATTATCCATCTGGATTGGGGTTCAGGTACGTTTTTTCTTATTCTTTTAAATTCTTTAGGTGTTAAGGTATGTTTAGGTTTCTGTTTGTTGTAAAAGGACGCAACATCCGGTTATGACGCTTCCCGGTCCGCTCGCTCTCATTGGCTGTTGCGGGTAGTCCGTCGGAAGATGTCTCCCTCTGTATTAGCAGTTTCACAGAATAATCAATGACAGTCAGAAAACTTTATTTTACAAGTTAAAAACTATATCTAAAATTCATTCGTTTTTAAACATCACCAAAAAATAATTTTAAATGTCCCAAGATAAATGGCCTGATTAATTCAGCCGTTTCAGTCTTCTGTCCCAATAAAATAGTAAAAGTAGAAAAACAGTCTTCATGTGTTCATGTCTTCATGTGTAACTTCATGTGTTTTCTTGTCTTTACCGCAGTAGCACCAACATGTAGAACGGCTGGAGGAAGTGAACACGCCTCGCCAGTTCATGACAATGTGCGTTCTGTTTGCTCCGCATCTAGAACAGAATTGAGACGTTTATGGAGCGTTCCCACTTGTAGCCCTGGTTCTTTTAGAGTAGACGCTGGCACTTCCCCCCCCCAAAAAACAAAAGGCATATGGAAAAGGTGGAAACCTGACTGAACGACTCTAATGCCTTCATGTGGTTATAGAATAGAATCCATTTCAGACCCGACCAATCCTTTAATTACATAATAAATAAGTGATGATGTAAATAATATCTGTTAGTGCTCAAATCCACAGGACGAAGCAGATAATAATTTATGATATAATGAATGATGCATGTGTTGTTTTTGGTCTGTGGGAGTGTTAAGTGTTGGCGGCGTGATGCGCGCCACGTTTGGATAGGAACTTTCAAAATGATGTACGTCATTCCTCACAGTCCGACTGCAGTGCAAATTCATTTCTTTTTCTTCACACACATTTCTTGGTCTTTTCAAATGTTTTCCAATCGTTGGAGCGTTTGAATGAGGCCCCACAGAAGGCACAGTGTTCCGGGATCCTCCGGGAGCAAAACCAGGCCATGAAAAGGCAGAACCTGAATCGGCAGAGCGATGAAAAGGGTCAGAGTCGTCAGATGAGCTCCGTCTGCCGGGACTGTGGCAGCAGCAGAGCCGACAGTCCTCCGGTCAGCAGCAGAGCCGATACCATCAGGATCGGTACCGCACAATTTGTGTCCACAAGCCCGCCAAACACCATGTTAGCCATGATCGACGCCACCCGGCCAATTCCTGTGAAGAAGCCCAGAGCGGTGGACCTGAGGGAAAGGAAGATTATTTTATATCTATCTATCTATATATATATATACACAAAAGTCACAAACAAGACAAAAATGAAATTGCATAAAATAAACAGTTGAAATTAATGTTTTTTTGTTTTCTTTCTCCCCCCTCAGACTTATTGACTGAAGTCTTATTGACTCTGGTTCAGAACCACTTCCATCCTTAAACAACCCCCTAAAAAAATCATTTTCATTGTCTTTGAAGAGCTGGGCCTGTTTTACAGACACGTACCGGAGCTGAGTCGGGTAGAGCTCTGTTCCCACCACGTCCAGTGAGTTCCAGGTGATCACTGACACGCTGCTGAAAACACAGGAGACGATCAGACTATGGACCTTCGTCTTGACCACGTATATGAGGAAGACGCTCATGCTGGACAGCACCAGACTGGAGGCTGAAACAAAGAGGCCGGATTCAGATCATTCAGGGATTCGTGATCCAACCCTGAAGCTTATTGTATTTATATTATTTATTATTTAAAAAATATATGTTTGATCACCTGTAAAGCCCATCGAATAACAATTCATTTGTTTTGTGCTACATGAATAAAGTTTGATCGATAAATCAATTAACAATAGCTTTGCGCCACTGTTCCTCAAACTCACCACAGGATGGCAGCGTTGAGTCACAAGCTGCAGGAACCCTACACTATGAAGTTAATAATTATAACAATCTTTACTTTTATTTATCATGTTACACAGCAAATACATATAGTAAAAAAGTCGGGACATTTACCTCTGCATTAAAAGCTCATTTGTGTTCAAAGTACCTAAATAGATTCACATTCTTACATGTATCCTTTATGTTAACATAACTACATGAATTTATTTTGTACCGTGATGAATAAAGTAAAAAATATTATTTAAGCTATATTTTCTTATTCATGTCCAGTAAACATTTTGTCTTGTATTGCTGGAATTACAGCTACACTGCCCCCCAAAGGTCACCGGTGGTACTGCTCAGTTTCATTTGTATCCACAAACTCCCCAAAAATGTGCACAAATATGGACCAAATGATGCACAAGTTGAATTTCAGGCGTTTTTAAGAGACCCATCCCAATGTCAGTACTAGCAAAAGTAACACAAACATGAAGGAATATCGGAAAGACAGTTATTTTCATAGTAAATTCATTCATGCACAGAATAAAAACATGAGCATTAAGACCCATCTAAGGCCTCAAACATAATCCCTCAACATATTATAGACTTTTAAAGGCCTTAAATTCCGAGGATCAAATATATTTTTTTAAGTCCAAGCAGAAACCTTCAATTAATTCCTGAATATTCCATCAAGATCCATAAAAGGTAAACTAAAACCAGCAGGAAATTAAGTCGTTAAGTAAGTTAAAAACTTGGATAACACAATCGTGTATGCATTAAAAAAAAAGAAGAAGTTTTTAAAACTACAAAAATAAATGTGATGATGATGAATGTTTCTCATGATTTACGTTCGAGAAGTTCTTTGTCTTTTAATTCTAGATACAGAGAAAACGAATCACTTTCGCTTTTTACTAGTATCAGAAAACAGTTATAGCTTTGACTAATTAATACTGATGAAATAAAAAAATGTATAAACTCAGCATGCGAGCCAGAGACGGTCTTGAGACCTCAGACTCACACATCAGAACTTTTCCTCCTAGGCTGTCCATCAGCAGGATGGTGAAGATGTTCCCCGGCAGGTTGGATAAAGCGATCAAGAAGCTCTCCATGTACACTGTCAGGTGAGGAACATACAGGACGGTTGAATGACGACAATAGAAAGAAGTGACTCATTTGTTTCTGGGTCATTAACCTATCCCAGCATGCAGTGGGGTGAGATGCAAAGGGGCCTTATTCAGCAGATCCCAGAACCAACTGGCACTCATCACATAGAAAGAAAAAGAAAGCTCTAAAATGACTGGAAAAAGACCAAATAGATCAAAAGGTCAGTTCGAGTAAAAGAAAAAGGAAGGGATGGACGATCAGAGGGAATTCTCCGCCTTCAAAGATTCTCTCACCAGCTGTGTTGACTGGGTAGCAGCTTTGGTTGAAGCGCAGAGATGGTTGGGACACGTTGGCACAGGCTGACCCGCCCTCTTCTAGTTTCGCAAAAAGCATTGGGAACCACATCCACAGCCCGTAGTAACTACACACACACACAGGCAAACACACACACACACACACACACAAACAAGCACACGCACACACACACACACAGTAAAGGGTGAAGGCTACAGGAGGAGATTTATGCATAAAAACTGGACTCACATTGATGTGAAAATGTATTGGATTTTCTACATTTTTATTTCTATGCGTTTCATGTCATAGACATCCTGAGTGAATACAAAATGTGTTTCAAAGGAATATTGTATTATCGAACCCACGAATATGATCCAATACTAAATAGACCAGTGTGAGAAAAGCGGACTCTGGACCAAGTGTGGACCTGAACTCCATTGAGAGAATATGGTGGGACCAAACCCTCCAGTGTGGCTGCAGTAAAGCAGTTCTGCAGAGAGAAGTGGGTCAAAATTCCACCACAGAGTGAACAGAGCCTTCACTTTTTTTCCTTTTAAAGCGTCTTTTCAGTTAGGTATCATGATTTCTGGTTGTTTAAGATAAGGCCTTTAAGACGGCTGCTGCAGACTCATCAGCAGTCACGCTTGAAACCCACAACGAGACCCGAATGGGACACAATTCATAAATGTGTGTGGGAACTTGTCAGGTGGGATTTCTCACCCGAAGGAGATGCAGTAGAAGATGATGAGCAGAGCGATGCTCCTGGTTTTGAGGGGGGCTTCAAACATGCGATTAACCGGGACAAAGCCCTACAAAACAAACCAGAGAGACGATCCTTCAAAAAATAATATCACTTAAAATACATTACTCATTATCATTTTAAAGCTTGTAAGAAAAAGAAAAAAAAAATGGAATTGAACAATCAGACTTTATAAAAATCAGTGATCGATCAAGAAAATTGCGATTGGCGCACCTGTAAATATTTGTAGCAGGTACTTTGCGCCTATAGAGAAACACACTACAGAATACACAGCCCAGTTTTCCAAATGTGCCTTTCCACATCTCTGCAGCCACGGTCTGACCCACCTTCTGTGAAAGTTACCTTTTTCAAAAGGCGAGCAACTCTCGCTCCACGTGAGCTCTTGGTTCTGGGCAACTCAGAGTCGTCGTTTTTCTTGGAGCTTGTGACCAGACCGAATTCCTTGAAAAGACGAGTGGATTACTTGAAGCACATTATTCTGCTAGAATGAACGAGGGAGATGTTGAGAACTTGGAACAAACAACGTTCATGACAAATATCTCCTTCCTGTCGAGTTCTCTCTTTATCTCCATCTTCATTTTCACATAACTTGTGTTTCATTATTTGTTACTTACATCACTATCATGTGCGACTTCTCTCTAAATGATCATTTCCACCCCTTCACTTATGCGTTGTCTCATTAAGTTTGTGGAGATGAACAGTAAAGAAGTTCTTACCGGGAAATCCTTTGCTCTTCCCCACATGTTCATCCGAAACATGACTTGGAAAACATTTATCGCCTCCGTCTCCCGGGCGGCCTGACGACGGCGGGGCAAAAATGTCAGCATTGGAGGAAACAGCAGCTAAAAACACGAGCAGGAGCGTGGCTTTGAAATACCTCCATGAGGAACTTGGGGCTTTCAGGCATCAGCAGTTTGAAGATGAGGGCCGAGGTGATGCTGGGGATGGAACAAAGCACCACAAACACTCGCCAGCTCTGGAAGTTCATATAACCCAGTGAAAAATGTGCCCACGTTCTTGGAATCACCAACCAGGCCAGAGCTGCAAGCAGACATGCAGACAGTTAGTCTAAATCTCTGCAGATCTATGATTTAGACCACCATGAAAGCTAAAACATTGAATTACTGAGTTCTGACCCGGGCTGGGCGATTAGTCGTATAAAGATCACAATCTCCATTCAGACTAGTCATTCAGATATAAACGATATCATTTCGAAAGTACAGCGATTCTCCAGCATTTTAATTTACAATGTGAGCTGCAGCAAAACCCGCTAACTTAGTCATAGCTTATTACGAGGGGCGAGTTCTGGGCCTTCAAGACCATGGCCTTGAACCGCTGCCGCGGTGGATTGTGGGAGTTGCTAAGTGCTAGTGTTAACAGTGTTGGACACAGTCTGGTTCGGACATGAACACAGAACGTCAGCTGGCTTTGGGCCGAGCTCAGTCAGTACTCTGCCGGACTCAGACGGGCTTGGACATACATGTACACCAGGGCCGCTCTAGTGCGCAGTAGAGCTGTGGGAGTGAACCCTTTAGCGCCCGCACACAGCTATCTCTGTTACACGCAGACAGCGCCTGGTGCTCGTTAATTTCTCACGTATATAAAAACAATAATGGCAGTAATTGTCCTTATAACTTTTATGTTGAATCCAGCAGGACAGTTTTTTTCATGCATCTTCTCACCTGCAGTTAAAATGTTACCGGACATCCAGAAGGTGGCCAGAGCACTAATCATCATGCCTCTCTTCCGACGAGGCATGAACTCTGAGAAGTAGGAGAAGATTACTGGGATCGAACCTCCAACCCTGCAGAGGAGAAGATAACAGTTTTACTTTTGGAGCTGGGACAAGGGCCTGGTCATTACCTCACAGACGCTAGAGGCACTAGAGCCGCGCCATTACGTCACAGGGGCTCTAGAGCGACAATGAGCATAAGTTCTGCAGTAATTAGTCCAGTCCTTGCCATAGGTCCATTATTTTCATCTACACTACGTTTCACTATCTCTACTTTTAAAATTGGGGTCATTTAGTTTTGGTTGGTGACAATAATGCAGCTCCTATCCACTGATTTCACTGCTTCTTGTTTGGAGACTGTCAACGGTTTTCTGACTGACGGCTCGTTCTGTGGCTGTGGAAAGGAGCAGTTCCAGATTAGACACTGGCTGTGAAACAACCTCGCTGGATAAGGGAAATATGAATGAAAATCAAACTTTCAAACACGGCTCCTTATCCAGACTCAGAATTTGCATAAAATCTGACCCGTTGGTTGCCACACGATCTCGGCTCTTATTTCAGAGTACGGCTGTCAACTCATTCACAATACGTGGATGAAGCATTGAGACAGGTGTGGACCACATGCTCACCCGATGCCACTGATGAACCTCAGCAGTAGGAAGAGCCAGAACCACGGCGCCAAGCTGGCCAGACCGCCAAACAGCCCGTTGACTGCCAGGGACCGAACCAAGACTCTTTGACGGCCTCTCTGGTCAGCCAGGTACCCCCACAAGTAGCCGCCAATCATCATTCCTACAAAAACAACGTCATTTTTAGTTACCACTGCAAAGGGAGTAATGTTTTTGCCCGGAATTGTTTGTCCATCTGTTAGGAGGACTCCTCAAAAAGTTCTGAACGGATGTATATTTCCCATACATTCCGTACGTTATTGCCCCACAACAATGTGAAAAATAATTAGCGCTTGCGCCGTTAACTGAATGCTAACATAAAATGAGAATTGCCGTATACATGCTAACGGAATTGGCATCATACGTATGCGTCGAGTCTACAGTAGAATAACCAGAGGGAGTTTTCTATATTGGTTTGTTGTTTGTAGGTTATTAGAGGCGGACTCTGTGGCAGAAGCCCCGCCCCTTCCGCATATACACTATTAAAAAAAACATTGTTATGAATATAACGTACCATTTATTCAAAGAGGTAAAACTACATTTAACACACTGCACCTTAAGGTTTTCATTACAATGTTGGCTAAATATTTCAAAATGTAGTTGTAGCTTTTTGTTGTTTTTACATGACCAGTATTTATTAGATCAATTATTCCAGCACACTAGCAAATAAATAATGGTATTTTTAACAAAGTTGAATGAATCTGTCTGATCATTGGGGATAAACGAGCCGACGCAATGTCTTCATTTTGCTTGTTTATCTATTAAACAGAAAAAACCAAGATATATTGAATAAAGTGTAAATACGATTAAAAAAAAAAAGGAACAAGACTTGAAACAGGAGAAGATTCACTGTATAAACTTGACGAATTGACTGAAACAATGCTCCATTGCAGAAAAATGAAAGCTAATGATTGTTCTGCTGTTCGGTCATGAACTAAATATGTTTATTTAGTTAACTGTTGTTACTCACCCAGGAAGATGCTGGCAGTCAACAGGCCCATATCGAAAGAGGTCAGCAGCAGATCGCAGCGTGCCGTAGGCAGGAGGAAAGACACGCAGAGAATCTCCACTGCATCGCTCGCGTTGGCCCAACCACACACCGCCAACAGCAGCCAGTGGAACAAACCAAAACCTGAGAGAGAAAGAACGACAAACAGCAAAAGAAAAGAAAGAGTTATGACTTCAGAAATCATACGGTGTCTGGTGACTATCTGGGTTAAATACAAATGTAAAGAACTCTAGTTGCTGTTAATTATGGTCAACAGACTCAGTCAGGATGTTTAAAATCTGAAGCAGGTTTAAAAAAAAAAAAAAAGTATTTTATGCAGCCGATTATAGCCGTAATACTGCCGGATCAAAACATTGTGTTTTTAAAGTCATCTTTAAAAATAATACTTAAAACAGATAATTACCTTAATATGTATGCAATCATCCATATTTATTTAAATCATTAAAATTGAATTTGCAAATTTCCTCCTGACTTAACAACTTTTGCAGCCAAATCAAACAACACTTTTAAACTGACCCGATTCTTCCACCGCTTCCTCGTACGTTAATCGTCTCCGCGTAATCACATTGGAGTCATCTTTGAAATTTGATGCCATCTGGTCGAAAATTGTTTCACCTACAGCAAAGCAAAAAGGAAAACAGGTTTGGTGAGACTGAAAATACAGATAAATGGTCATATAGTAGACTTTAGCATCATATTTTCATTTTGTTAGTAGATATCAAACTGCATGTTTTGTGTAAAGTTGCTTCAAATTTGATGGGATGATAGTTTAAATCTGGTCATGCATTGTCATGTAAACTTCTGCCATTTATTTGTAGGACTGGATGTGTTAAATTCTAGTTCTAATATAAAAGTCTTAAACTTGTATTCAAATTGCATATATTTCTAACTAACAAAATAACCACAAACTAACCAACATACAGATATACAATTAATTATTGATGATCATTTTTCAAGCAAACTGATAAACGTTCACTGGTGCCAGCTTCTTAAATGAGATGGTTTGCTGCTTTTTTTTGTTGCTTTTTTCTATACAACATGATTTGGCTTTAGCTTTACGCGAGTTTGTCACAATTTCCTTACATTTAAAAGTCGAGGCAAATATCAAAGAAAATAAATGTAATGAATGATGGGCTGCACGAAATTAAAAGACATCTGTTGGGGACTCTTAATTATATGTTTACTTTTTTTTCTTCTTCCAGAAATCATGAAGAAATTCCAAGGCACTCTTCTTTAGCGACAGTTATAATGCTTTTAGACCTAAAACTTCATTTACGACATAAGTTAAGAACATAAGAATTTGTAACATACAACATGGTTTGGGCAAAACTAACTGAGTAGTATTCTCCAGATCACTGGAGACTATTTAGCCTACTAAAAATAACATAATACTAATCATAATTTATTTCAATCACTATTTATGTTTTTTCGAACTGACCATTTTTTGCAATAAAAAATGAATGCACTATGAATTTACTTTATAAAATATGGAAATCAGAAATAAAATACATTTAGCATGACTTTAAATAATTTAAATGAACAACATTTTCTAACCAAAACATTCAGACCAATACAAGATACTGTAAAGTTTATGCTTTAAATTAAAATGAAGACAATTCAATAAGTGGTGAGGGAAGATTTCATATAGTTGTTTACCTTCGTCTGAGTCCTGGTCCTTTGAGTCCTGGTCCTTTGACTCCACGAGAAGAGGCTCTCGAGCCTCGGCGTCTCCGGGACTCACGTGACGAATCATTATCTAATATGCAAAACCGCCGCTTGGCTGACGGTTGATGTGCTATTCGATTTTGCCCCGTATTGTCAACATAACACCTATAAATTAAATGTATTATTATTATTATTACTGCTGTTAGATGACACTTATTAGCCTGTTGCTATACAACACCTACTGTTTAATAACGACTAGCCTGTTGCTAGCTAACAGATACTAACCTGCTGCTAACTAAAAGCTAACTTGACAGCACCGACCAGGAAGTAGAAAGACGGCTGACCGTTTCCTCCTGTCTGTGTGCGCTTTAGCTGTCCTTTCTAGCGGCCAATCACTTCTCCATCACCACAACCACGGCCCACACCTCCACCAGAGTCTTTCACAGAGCCGCTTCAGTATCTTGGAGTTAGCCGCTACAGGAGACGCGTCCGCGCTGCGCGAGCGAGTAACCAGGGCGGCCGTTGACGTCTCCTCCTCCTCCTTGCGTTTTAAAGAAGATTGAAGATGGCGACCAGCTCGGAGCGCAGTCCACCCCCGTTCCCCGACTCCGAGGACCAAGATGTGCTGGATACCGAAGAAATCGGAGGCCGAGATAGTGATGAGGAAGACGGGGAAGACCTTTTCATTGACTCGGTAGGACTGAATGAGGTTAATTATATCCCAGCGAAGCCGTCTGTGATTGACAGCATCGGAGAAAGCTAATTAGCAAAAAAGTTTTTTGGGAGGAGGTTTGCTTAATTTAGGGCGTGGGGAAGAACTATAAACTAATATTGACACAAGCAAATGTAGTCTAAGATTATTTGAGACCTGAAGCTTTAACTGTTACTCGAGATTTCACAGCAGTTTGAGGATATAATAGTCGGAAACTGACCCACTTTCCCTCACGGCGGCTAGCTGTAAACATAGTTCGTGTTGATCTTTGACATGGTTGGTATTGATTTTTTCCAAAAACGTTGCATTGTGGGAAAGCTGAAAACTGATTTAACCAAGGAACAAAGGATTTCTTTTAAATCATATCCATTCGAGAAAGTTCCTATATGTGCAAATCTTGCGCACATCTGTGTCTTGCATCTCTTAAACTGCCACTCTTCATGGTTGCGCTAAAACCTGAATCTTAGACTAGTTGGGTGTACCGACTCTTTGGCCGCGCAAACGGAAAGCATTCTGTGTCGGTCGGGTTTGACTATCAAAGCTGATATCAAATTGGATGTGCATCTTGATTTTTAATCGATGGTTTGGAATACATAATCTTTTTTGAATGGGGAATAAAAAAGCTGGCAGGAGCAGCCTCCTGTCATGTGAGGATCTCTGGTCACATGGTCAGAACCCGGATGTTTACCCAGAGTCGAAGTTCAGATTGGAAAGTTGCTGTCTTTGATTTTTTGCTGCACGGAAAAAAATTAGTCAGCAGTTGTGGCTGTTAGTTTTAACTGAACGCACATTCTTTACTCACGTAGAAGTACATCCACATGTGTATGAAAAGGGAAAAGTAGAAGTACTGAGTCAACTTCCTTACTCTAGTTAAAAGGAAAAAGTGCAAGCTCTGATATGTTCTCGGGGTGTAAAAGTAAAATATAGCCCTCTAAAGGACACTTGCACTGGTGGTTTTGGGATTACGCAAGTTAAACAAGATCAGCCACAACAATAAAACCTCAGTCAAACTTACAAGTTGTTAATCAGAAAATAAAATAAAGCAATGTAGGTGCAACTGACAATTTTCATCATTAATCAATCTATCCATTGATATCTTGATTAATTAATCAACTATTTATCTCTATAAAAGGAGAGCCACCTCTGTCATAACATTAAAATGTTTTCCCGAAGATTAGTTTTGTCCCATTTTTGCTACATGCATTGACTTTTTTAGTAATTTGTGCATCAGTAGCTCTTCTGCAGGATTGGACAACACAGGTGGGACCTTGATGTTCACCAAGTACGCCAAGAACACTGTCGTCAGCTCACAAGTTGACCTTTAGACGTATTTGGTGGGTTTTAACAATGTAAATTGGGAACACCCAACAAGACTTTAAGTTCTGGATATACTTTGACCCAGTCATTTAGCCATCACATTTAATTTAACATAAGGAAAAAATATTACTTTTTCTGCCTTAAAAAACTCTCTCCCTCTCACAGGTACCTTTGTAGCAAGAAAGTAAGTGTCCGTTTAACCTGTCAGGTGAATGCAAAAAAAAAAAAGGAAGAAAGAAACAAGCCTGTTTTGAAAATGTACATAAAAAAATACCAAACTCTACTTCAGTACAGGACTTGATAGTATTTTTAAATCGTTTTTACAAACCATAACTGCATGTACCTGCATTTAGGATTGGAGAAAGAGCTGTGTCTAATGGCCTCTTATGCAATGGTGGAGTAAATATTGAGTTTAACATATGCATGTATATGTAAACAGCCCCACAAGCTTAAGTCTCCAACGTGCTGAGAAAGTGGATCTTCTGACTTAAGAAAGCACTTATTGAGAGCCTACTTTTGCTAAGGCCTAAGTCACTATAAAATGAACGACCATAAAATAGATACCAGGTTCTGTCGAAGCAAACCCCTCCTCTAATAGTTGTTTCACTGCGTTGCATCACCAAGGACGGAACAACAAACATCAGATAGGGACATATTCGAACAGTCCATCTCTCTATTTATCTTTCTTCCAGGACTGTTGTATTATGCTCGGTTATACTTTAGGCAGGATATTAACGCTATGAACTTTGTTTATTTAATATCCTTTTTCTCCGAGATGATTCTGGAACATGATCAAATGTTTCAGACGTACATTTTTCTTCCGTTACAAAGTGCTTAGACTCTGAATTGTTATACAGCTATAAGCTCAGAATTCCATTACGAATTTTATTCTCATGTTTCACAGAATGTGAAGCTTCTAAATGTGTCAACTGATGGCTCAGCCCAGAGGAAATGTGAACTCAAACTCAAGGTCAAACTTCGGAGGCCAAACAAGTTGGACATTTGTCTAAATGCGACCATAGAAGAACAAAAGAGAAAATAAGAGTGGGCTTAAAACAAAAATATCTAGTTATAATAGGTGGAAGACACAAAGGACAATGTTACATAATGTTTAATACTCTTAAGAACATTGTGTGTTAAATCACAGATATAATGGTTATATTTTTATCAACAGTTGTATAACAATTATTTTTAAGAAGCCAGAAAACGAACCATCCATCTGGGATGGGAATTGCAGTTCCTGTGATGTGTTTATCATGATACGCCACCATGTTATCATCAGTTGCGATATACTGTGTTTGGCAATGACATATATTTATGATGTAGTGTGATTTATTAACCTCTTTTCTATTTTGTTTTCATGGACGAACTTTGTCAATATTTGTTTAATCTAAATCTCTAATTGTTTGCTCTAACTTGGGAGGTACCTTTATCGAGCTAGTCTTGGTTGTTCCAAGTTTAGCGTCCTTGAAGACGTCCTTGAAGACGTGCCATGTCTATCTCTGTCACTCTTGCTATGTTTAAAAAAAAAACAACTCAAATTTATCTCTGTGAAAGAAATAAATGCCCCATTTGTGTTTTATCAGTTACCTCCCACACTCAGGCTCAACAGCACCATCTAGTGGACTAAAGAAAATCACACATTTTATTATTCTTGTGCCAAGACTTTAATTACATATTTGCACCCATGTCATAAAATATTGATACATACATCTGGATACTAGACAACAGAATTATGGGGAAGTCTTCGAATTCGTCCGAACTGAAGAAGTCTTGGAGCCGAAGCAGAAATCACATTCCTTGATTGGTTATAACTGAGAATACAGTAGGAACTACAAGAAAACTCATGTGACTATACAAAGAAAGTTGTGGTGAAATATAAAACAGGAAGGAAAACCGAGAGCGTTTCCCGGCAGCTCCCAGCTCTTTGTTTCATTGGCAGGGAGCCAAGCCTCCAATACACTAATCCTTACCTCCAATGTATGGAATAATAAACTACACTTGTTAAATGTATCATTGTAACTAAGAGGCAGAGGAATGACTGAATATCTGACACGCTGAGAAGGACAGAGCAGCTGTGAAGGAGGGAGAAGACATCACTAACCGCTAAGATAAAGGGGCTAACAGACCCTAAAACACCTGTAAATAGTTGAGATAAAGATGAGGACATCAGTGAGAGTGCACATAGAGGACAGGAAATGATGCCACACGCTCAAAGGAGGACGTTAAAGCACAGACACACAGTCACAGAACATGACACAGTGTTGTGTTCAATGACTCAAAAAGGCACCAGATGAAAATTTTAGGTAAATCATTTCGAGAACCGCTGATCTTAAACATCATTCTATGTTTTTTCTCAGAGCAAGCCCCCACTGACTGAGACGGATCACACCCTGCCACCCGTCAATCCCCCCAGCGACGCTTTAATGAATCCTCCCGCTGACCTAGTGGCCGATCCCTTCATCGATCCTGCGAGAAGCCACACAGAAAACAAACCAGCAAGTGACATTGCCAGCGAACCTTCGGATGATTTTGTCGACCTAACGAACAACATAACGGACTCTCCCGGTGACCCGGTCGCGGAGGAAGGTGCCGATGTAGACGCAGCTCTAGTCACAACTGAAATCCCTCTAGACGAACCCACAGATGACTTTGAAGACATATTCGGAAGTGAAACTGAAGCACCGGGAGGAGAAGTTGTGATTGCGGATGTAACAATAGAGGCAGCAGCCGAGGATGAAAGTGAAGATACCAGTGGGGCTTCAGAAGAACCTGGCGATGAAGAAACAGGAAGTGATATTGAACAGGAAACACAAGAAATGTCCACCATACCAATTATTGACCTCAGTGGTGATATGTCAGAAAGTGTAACCCTCCAGCCACCCATCAGTGACAAAATTGTTGATCCTTTGATTGACATCCTTGTTGATGCACCGCCTGCTGTTGATGCAAAAACATCCAGCCATGCAACCCTGGATCTATTTGAAGATGAGGGAAGCGACTTGTTTGTAGAACCAACTAAATCTACCAAGCAGCCCCAGAAAAGCCTTTTCGGTGAGCCAGATGAGGATCTGTTCGGCGAGCCGCTGGGTGCCAAGTCAAAGAAAAGCCTCAGCAAAGAGCAGAGTGACAAATCTGACGCCACCAGAGCTGTGAGTGCTGCTAGCGGCATGGGTGGTCCTCTGCAGGAGAGCCAACCTGCAGAACCGGCCGATATCTTCACCGAGGAAGCCATCAGCACACTGCCCAGTGTCGAAACCAAGAGTAAATCCAAGACTAACGGAGTCCTCTCTGAAGAAGAAGCCGATATATTCACAGGTAGGTCTACCATCTTTCTCATTACGTCACTGGAATGCTTGGATGATATTCCAAAAGGAGCGCTCATATAAAGTCTTTTCAGAGAGGCTTATTCATGTTCTTATGTTGGTTGCATTTGTGAGAATACTTTTAATCAAAGTGTCATAAAAAATAATAATGTCAATTACACATTTGTTCGGAAATTAAATGGACCTTTAACCTCCTGCAATTTAATAAACCAAATAGTCATATTGGGGTGTATATTATTCTGTAGCGGAGAGTGGATAGATGACACACAGCAGAGATCCACAGCCACTGAAACCACAGAGTCCTTTCCTGGTCAGTGTCTGAATCCGACAGCAGCCCATTTGTTTGTGTTCTTAAAAGAATAAACTATTGATTCTAGCAAGGCAATTCTACTGCCTAAATGACGTTAGGGTGTACCTGATGTATTACTGCTGTGCCCAAACGGTACCGTACATATGCATTTGAGAAGAAAAAGGAAGAAAATGCCAAAGAGAAGGTTTAAAGACAATGGAGCACTGGAGATGTTGCTGCAGGAGGTTGACAGCGAACGGGTCGTCTTCTTTAGCAATGTCCCTATCGGAGATAAAATAACACGATGAAATGGGATGTTATCACAGTGAACGCTGCATCTGGAGGGGGTCAAACAGGGACCAAAAAGGTCTCCTAACCCTGCTTCAGCGCATCAGGGGCCAAATGATTTATTAACAGACAAACTGACTGCAACCAATCCACCCTCTGAGGCGCAACCAGCGCCTTCCTGCAGCAACGCAGCGCTCGAGATGCAATCTGGAGTGCTGCTGCTCGTCCGATCTTAGACTCTTACAGCACCGGTCACAACCTCGTCACACTTAAAGGAATGAATGAAAATGAAAATAGGAAAATTCAAAGATACACACTGAAACCATTTTTTTTTTTTTTGAAGTGAGGTGTTTTGTTTTATTTATAGGCTTATAAATATATTAAATGCTTTAATTACAACTGTTCAGTTATTTGCAGTCAAACTTAAACAGGAAGACTGTTGTATAGAGTTTTTATTTTAAAATACCATAATTCTTGGAAAAATAATGAACATTATTATTACTATAAATCTTTAGAAATGAAACAATATTATTTTAATATAAATCCTTTATTAAACAATGGTATAATTGAAGAAAACATGATAACCGATTGATTTTAACAAAATTGATATCCCTCAAATGTTGGGCGTTTGTAGATTGTGTTATTACCAACAACATAATAATAAAACATCGATGAACGCCAGAATCTTTGTAAAAACTACGTAAGTGGGGTTTAAGGAAAAATATCTAATTATAATATACAAGTATAATTATAATAATAATAATAATAATGTGGCCCATTGTTTTTTCTGAGTTATTTGTGAATTTCAGTGGTTGCAGATACATCGTTCTTGTCAGTGTCTCAACTCAGAGGTGCTTTTATACACCAAAACATTTTCCAAGTGATGACTTTTGTCATCATGGACATTTGATTTACATGATCCTGACGACAGGAGCTCTGAAGATAAATAATCCATCCCTCTGCTGCTCAGTAATTACAGACACAGTCTACGGTCATGGTTTACAGGTAGGCCCTCTGTGATGAATTAGTTGTTCCAGTGCAATAAATAGACAGAATGTCTAACAGCTGCTTTTCCTTGTTGACAAAACACTGTTAATTATAAGGTATTGCACAGTGTTGATATGCAAATAAGTGTTAAAGGGAAATTCTTAATCTATTTATGCCAGTTGTTGGATCTTCATTTGGATGGATCTGAGTCCCGGGCACATGCGTGAGATTTCTGAAACAGTATCTGTTCTACATACAGCTTCTGACAAAAGTCATGTAGAAGTCTTTGTGCAAAAACCCCTACAGATTTATTCATTTTGTCCCCAGAGCGTACCTGACAGACAATGGAAGGAGCGGGCCTCAGAGGTCTGGTGGGCTCCCTTTAGTCTAATGACATCATATTTCATACAGCTCTCTCTGGAACCTAAAACAAGCTTTATCATACTAAGAGGAGGAAGAACAATGGAAAACGCCATCAAACTGAATCCCCGTTGAGGCACGTAGGCACAAATTGATCACGTGGGTAGATAAATGTAGTTTGATTCAGATTGTGTTCACTGATTCTAGCAGCGGAGCAATAAATTATGTAATGGATGTTTCCTACGGTGCAACATGGAGGCGCTTTCTTGTTTAGTTCAAGACTCAGGAAGGATCCATCCCACTCACACACAATCAGAAAACAAGTGGCTGCGTATTAATATGTCATTTCCAAAGAGCAGCAGTTGTGAGATGCCTTTGGCCTTAGGCCTGACAGATCAGGTGCAGCAGTCACCTGTCTGATGAGATGGGCGTGTCTATGTTCACTTCATATTACTCAGGTGAACGCCCAAATACAGCAGCGACTCATAGTATGATGTAAGCATCTTATACATATGTAAATAAACGATTTAAGAGAAGCTTTAATAGTCTGATGAATAATAATAACTAATTTAAGCTTCAACAGAGATGTTTAATAGTATAGAAATAATAAAAATGTAGAACTTGGTGATAATAGAAAGAAATTAGAGGAGGGGAGACACTAACTCCTCAAACACGGATACAAATACTGACACTAACAAGAGTCACATTCCTCATGCTTTGACTGGGATTGAATTTGTTTCTCAGGTCAAGTCGAGCAGTAAATGAGGTCTGTGTGACTTCAGCTCACGACCATCCAAACACTCTTAATTGACTTTAAGAGGCAGAAAGTGGAGAAGAGAAGATAACTGCGGGGGATAATCTTATCCCTGCAAGAACCAGTTAAACGTGAAGGGCAACTTGTTCCCATCGGAACAAGTTGCCCTTCACGATTAACTCCTTAGTTTGCTCCTCTCTTAGATAAGGTGCAGAGATCAAACACCTCCGAGACCTGAGAGGGAAAACCATCTGCACAGATCTCATGAGAGGAACTTAACAGTTAGGGGGGGGGGGGGGAGCATTAGTCATAGCTTTAAAGTCCCTTTATTCAAGTGTAATTGAGTAAGACTGGAACGTTTTTCAGCTCTTTCCCTTTTTTATTTATTTATGGGATCGCCACAGCCGACCGTCTCGTTCCTCATATTGATTTGGCATAGGTTTTTACGTCGGATGCCCTTCCTGACACAACCCTCCCTTTTATCAGGATCGGGGGGCCACACTAAACGTGGCTGGGTAGGCCACTTTTTTTTTTTGTTGCCACGCCCTCTTTTGACCGGGATTCGAACCCCAGTCTCCTGTTACTCACTGAGCTATCCAGCTGCTGTCTTTGAGTAAGACTAAAATCCCAAATGACCCCTGTCTATACACGTGAAGTATGATTTTATATATGAATGGGGCAAGAAAGTAAGAGCACCCCCCCGTATTGTAAACAAATATTTTCCAACAGGGCCAGGATGTAAAGTTCAACTTCAACCGTGGATATTAAAGCACTTACCTCAACAAACTATTTTAATTAAGTTGAAGCCTAAATCCAACTCTGGTGAGACACGCCCTCAGCGTTCTATTTAGGTAAGCAATCATGCATTCCCCCCTTTTAGCTGCACCTGCCCAACAATTAAACAAGTTCTTCCAGTCACGTGACCAGACCTTCATTCAGGATAATCTGCCTGATTTTTGTGTAATCCAGCTGATTGACAGTTAAACAAGGAAACACAAACGAAGAGGCAGACTCCAAGGTGGAGGTGATAATGACGTTGTGTAAAGATTCTCTTACGTTCTGTTTTCCTCTGAACAGAGGCCACGGTGGAGCTTTCTCTCGACAGTCCGAGGAGCGAGAGAAAGACGGAACCGACACCCAAACAGGCCTCCGCCGGCCCCTCGGCGTCGGTAGCCGCCGACACGAGCAAGCCACAGTCCTCTGCTCTGGAGGAGGTACAGATAACCAGAGACCGGAACGACCAGTGTAGCTGCAAAAAAGAGCAGCACCGAGATCTGTTCAAACACATGTGTACCTTCTGTTGTTTGTTCATCTTTTCACTATTTGTTTCAGCTGGAAGAGGAGGAGGATGAAGAAGAGCAGGAAGACAAATTTGACATTTTCGTCTCTGTCAAAGACCCAGAGAAAATCGGTGAGGCTCCTTGTTATTCAGCTATGAGTGGACAAACGCAGTTGGGTTTATTAAGTTCTTCCGAAAACAAGCTGCAAATTGGTTGGTGTATGCCAGACCTCATTCTCATGAGCTTCAGTCAATTATGTTATTTCAATCCTGTAAAAAAAGAAAAACCCAAAGGAACCAACAAGAAGGCCGACTGGAGAGAAAGTCTCTCAGAGTAATGGAGTACTTATAGAGTAAGAGTTTATATCAAATTGTGTCTCTTAAAAGTTGTCCTCATTTGTTTCAGGGGACGGGATGAACGCCTACATGGCCTACAAAGTAACAACACAAGTAAGAACTTCTTGATGGAAATGATTCCACCGGATTTGAGTTTGTTCCTCTTAAACCCATTTTTCCCCAAAGGCTGTTCTGATTCTGCTTCAGAGCTGTTGCTTAATTTGGAACCGGTCAGTTGATTTTCCACAACTAAAGTAGTGACTGTCAGTGGCTCTGGGTGGGGTTGTTGTTACCAACCAGAACAGTGTGACCGCCGTTACTAAAATCACAGATGCTGCAGCTCTGCGTGAACGAAAACGACTGGACTACCAAAATAGACAATTCAAGGGTCGTTCATGGTTAACATTAAAGTCAGAATCCCTGTTTTATGAAAGTTTAGAAATATGGACGAAACAGAGAAGCATCGCCGGAAATAATTTGGGCAGTCTAGCCGTAATGCAAGCAAGATATGCCAAATGCATCTCTGTGCACATGCCCAGGCGTATTTAACGCGTAGGTATATTGATGTAAAGCACAACGGCACGAGCGATGCTGTATTAAAGGAGACAGAGATGTAGTGCTGTGGCTCTAGTCCTTCTGTGACAGAAAGATGTGCTTCTATTGTCTATATTACTGATAATGAAGCCGTAATGATGTGGCCCTTCTGTCTGTGTTGTAATGACTGTGCTCTGCTTACATGCTGGATGTATGTAAACACCGGGTCAGAACACATCACAGGTCAAGTAAACAGGCGACCGACCAACGTTGCAATTCGGATAAGTTTAATTTACATGAGGAGAAAAGTGTCCCATATAAACCCACCTAGTTACACAAGGACGGGGTTTTCACGCCTTAATAATGCAATGATGGGACGTAGTGACGCGGCTCTAGTGCCTCTCTGACGTAATGACGCGGCTCTAGTGCCTCTGTGACGTAATGACGTGGCTCTAGTGCCTCTCACGTAATGACGCGGCTCCAGTGCCTCTGTGACGTAGTGACGCGGCTCCAGTGCCTCTGTGACGTAGTGACGCGGCTCTAGTGCCTATTTTCTTTTATGTGCATCAAACCCTGTAACTCGAGGAAGATAATGACCTCTGTTTCAGACAACACTATCCATGTTCCGCAACAAAACATTCACGGTGAGGCGACGCTTCAGCGACTTCCTGGGCCTCTACGAGAAGCTCTCTGAAAAACATTCACCGAATGGATTAATCGTGCCTCCGCCACCAGAGAAGAGCATTCTGGGTAGGCCGACTGCATGACCGCTTCTCCTCGTTAACCGTAAGTCTCTGTCTTACTAAGAATCCTGTTTGTCCCAGGTATGACGAAGGTGAAGGTGGGAAAGGAGGATTCTTCATCTGTAGACTTTGTTCAGAGGAGAAAAGCGGCTTTGGAGAGGTAGGTCCGAAGGAGCGAAAGCATCTCATAAAAGTTATGACATTTCAATTTCCTGATCTTCAGGCTGGCCTCCGCCGAACAGAAGTCAATTCTGAGTTTCTTTTATCAATGGTGCCAGGAGAATTTCTCCTTTCTGACCCTGTTGAGGTTTTTATCACACTGATCAGACACAGTTCGATTAGAACAACCAGTGTCATCTCATGTCATTCTAATAATTATCTTTTACTTTAGCACGTTGCACACTACAACATCCTGAAACGTATCTCTGTGTTTGACCCTTCCCTGAGGGAGCAGTGGGCGGCCGGGGAGCTGAGGTTTCAGGGTCACGCTCAAGAACCATGGCATGTTGCGTCAGGGGCCTGGCTCGAACCCTGGTCTCCCGGTTGAGGGACGACCGCTCTACCCACTGAACTAAAGCCAACATAGGACTTCCTGTCTGTCTTTTAGCCATGCTGCTTCCAGCAGTTCCACATAGCTTGTTTCAGTAAACGACCCCAACTCAAGCGCGTGTGGGTGTGTGTGTGTGCGTGTGCGTGTGTGAGTGTGTGTGTGTGTAAAGTGCAAAGTTACTGTGAACACCAACAGAGAAAAGAAAAACAATAGTTGATTGTTTCTCATTCAGGCAGTAATGTAGCCTCTTGGCTTTTTGGCTGTCGATAAATGTTGCCTCTCTTAGTTTCCAATCTGCAGGAAATGAATGTGTGTTTACCCCTGAAGGGCTGGCATTGGTAGCAATTTGATTCCATTTAATAGTGTGTGCTGGAAATACTAACAGAGCGAAGGGTTTCGGCTAGTTTTTAGAGGTGCACAGATCAGTCGGCGCCGGGAAATCATCGTCGGCCGAGCAGCCTCACTCCGTGCCGGTAACACACATGCGCCGTACACACACATCTAGCTAGAGCTGCCAAGGCTACAAACAGTTTGCAAGTAAAACAATCAAAATGTATCAACCAGAAAAAACAAAGCAAGTTTCAGGAAGCTAACGTTAGCAGAGCGGCTAAAGCTAGTGGATCTGATAGCGGCTAAAGCTAGTCTCCGAACAAAGCCGACATATTTCATTTAACAGACTGAAGGAGGCGTGCAAAGATTTATTTTTTCTTTGAAATGTCATACAATTGGTTTAAGAAACGCACGGCAGGGAGGACAGAGGGTACATTCATTTCAACAGCTCAAAACACATACACAATGACGAGCAGCCTTACTCCCACTGTAATCCTTCAAAGTAAGAGCATTTGAAATACATACTTGTTATGATTTTAAGACTTTAAGGGAAAAAAATCGGAATCTGCCGTAATCGGTATGGTGCTGGTCAGACCTTATAAAAGAAATAGGTGATCGGCATTCGGTGCCCCTATATTTTATAATGTGTCACACACTGCTTTCAAAATCATTTTAGTGGAAACCAGACATTAGAATTTGAAGAAGTTAAGTTCCTTCTAACGTGGTGCTCCTATTCCACACTGTGTGGAATGTGTGAGGTTCATGTGAACCAGGAAGCTGAGGTTTGCTTTGTCATTGGAACAGGAACCTGCAGCGTGTTGTCAATCACCCAGCGCTGCTCCAAGATCCTGACGTCAGGGAGTTCCTGGAGAGAGAAGAAGTAAGCAACCTCTTCAGTTCACCTCAGCCGCTGTGAAATACTCTTAAAGGCCATAAACTGGCACAGAAAAGTTTGCTTTTAGAAGTGAATGAAGAAAACATTATCAGAGGGATGCTCGCTTCTTCTACCGTTGACCCTTCTTTGATCTTTGAGCTCTTTGTCCATGGCTGCTTTACGTTTGACTGCGTTTGTCCACAGTTGCCCCGAGCAGTGGGAACCCAAGCTCTGAGTGGCGCCGGCTTTCTGAAAATGATCAGCAAAGCGACAGATGCTGTCAGTAAAATGACCATCAAGATGAACGAGTCGGACGCGGTGAGTCCAGCCGGAAACCGACACTCCTGCATCTCGCCGCCTTTTAAACCCCAGACAGATCATTTTTGTGTATTTTCTGTGTGTTCATGTAAAAAAGAGAACGGGCTGATGGCAGCCTGTCACAACAACAATGTTTATAAAACCTGTTCATGCTTGTGTTCATGACTGTGTACAAGCAAACCTCCCGTCTTTGTACATGTAAACATCACATCCTGGTTTCAGAGGCTCGGATAAGACCTTATCATATCCCAGAAGAAACACCTCTATGCCTTATCCTGATTCCTTCACGGTACCACAACAGAACACATCAGCAAACTTCTGATTGTTCTGATTACAGAACTCTATCATCCCAGCCGTTTCCCAACAGCTGCCCAGTTTGTACGATACAGTAATAACACTCATGTGTCGCACAGCTGCTAAAAGGACGTCCCCTTCACATTAGACCATGACTCAGCCCCCATTTCTTTTCTTTTTTTTGTCCGAGCCTGCTGGGCCCGAGAGACTAGTTCAGTGAAGAGATTAGTAACCGAACCCGGTCCAGAAGACCCTCCCGTTTTATATGTCCAAACCAAACCCCCAAGTTGGACACAGTTCACACTAGCTGAAGCGCTGAGTTTTTACGTGGTCACATAGTTGTTGTTACCATGGTTACCGCTTGTCTGTTTACCCTTATTACTCATGTCTGCAGAGTGAATGACCCTGAACGAGTGAATGACCCTGAACGAGTGAATGACCCTAAATGAGTGAATGACCCTGAATGAGTGAATGACCCTGAATGAGTGAATGACCCTGAACGAGTGAATGACCCTGAATGAGTGAATGACCCTAAACGAGTGAATGACCCTGAATGAGTGAATGACCCTGAATGAGTGAATGACCCTGAATGAGTGAATGACCCTGAATGAGTGAATGACCCTAAATGAGTGAATGACCCTAAATGAGTGAATGACCCTGAATGAGTGAATGACCCTAAATGAGTGAATGACCCTAAATGAGTGAATGACCCTGAATGAGTGAATGACCCTGAATGAGTGAATGACCCTGAATGAGTGAATGGCCCTGAATGAGTGAATGACCCTGAATGAGTGAATGACCCTAAATGGGTGAATGACCCTAAATGAGTGAATGACCCTAAATGAGTGAATGACCCTGAATGAGTGAATGACCCTGAATGAGTGAATGACCCTGAATGAGTGAATGGCCCTGAATGAGTGAATGACCCTGAATGAGTGAATGACCCTAAATGGGTGAATGACCCTAAATGAGTGAATGACCCTAAATGAGTGAATGACCCTGAATGAGTGAATGACCCTGAATGAGTGAATGACCCTGAATGAGTGAATGGCCCTGAATGAGTGAATGACCCTGAATGAGTGAATGACCCTGAACGAGTGAATGACCCTAAATGGGTGAATGACCCTGAATGAGTGAATGACCCTGAATGAGTGAATGACCCTGAATGAGTGAATGACCCTGAATGAGTGAATGACCCTAAATGGGTGAATGACCCTGAATGAGTGAATGACCCTAAATGGGTGAATGACCCTGAATGGGTGAATGACCCTGAATGGGTGAATGACACTGAATGAGTGAATGACCCTGAATGAGTGAATGACCCTGAATGAGTGAATGACCCTAAATGAGTGAAAGACCCTGAATGAGTGAATGACCCTGAATGAGTGAATGACCCTAAATGGGTGAATGACCCTGAATGAGTGAATGACCCTAAATGGGTGAATGACCCTGAATGGGTGAATGACCCTGAATGGGTGAATGACACTGAATGAGTGAATGACCCTGAATGAGTGAATGACCCTAAATGAGTGAATGACCCTGAATGAGTGAATGACCCTGAATGAGTGAATGACCCTAAATGAGTGAATGACCCTAAATGAGTGATTTCTTGTATGAATCTAATTAAGATTAAAGAAAAGTTGGGAGATTAATCAATAAAAGCTATAATTCAACACTCACCGGTATAACAGACGAGTCGTAAGAAGATCCAAGGGAACGGTTGACGTTAATATGAGGGAACACTGGTGGGAGTTGGGGATGTGAGCTCAGAAGGGTCCCAAAGCTGGAGTTTGACTGACGGTGTGTTTTGCTGCAGTGGTTTGAGGAGAAGTTGCTGGAGGTGGAAGCGGCAGACCAACATTTGAGGAAGCTGCAAGCGATGGTCGAATCCCTGGTCGTCCACAGGAAAGGTTTGTCGCCTCTTTCTGTCCGCTACAAGATATTGCTTCGGTTGGAGACTGCATCTATTGGTTAGATTTGAAGGAAAGCGATGATGATGATGATGATGATGAATCCGACGCAAAGCTGTCATTTAGTCACAAGATCATCCTCCATCATTTCCTTCAACGTGACACAAGCTGGCATCGATATTAAGAATGTTTTGATGGGAGGTGGTACCAAGTATCTTTACAATCATTCTTAAAGATGCAGGTTGCCAAACGTGACCTGGATCCTTTGTCTGGAACAAATCTATTCAATAGATGGATAGGAAAGAACTACAGGATCTCTAGTTTCTTGACTAACTGACTTAATTCTAGCCTCAGCAGCGGCCAGAGGAAACTAAAGCCAACAGTAGGGTGAAAAGAAATGGATTGTTTCTCTCCTGCTACTTATATGTTGACTTTCACCTAAAGAGTTCAATTCCATTTCTTACGGGTAGTTCTTTCAAGTGTGACTGAAAGAATTCAGCTGTTATTAAATCTGAGATGGATTGGATTGCTTTTTAAAAGTGGATTTGTTCTCCTGGCTCTCCCCCTCCTCCAGACCTGTCGTTAAATACGGCCAGCTTCGCCAAGAGCACGGCCATGCTGGGCAGCGCCGAGGACAACACGGCTCTGTCCCGCGCTCTGTCTCAGCTGGCGGAGGTGGAGGACCGGATGGAGCAGCTGCACCAGGAGCAGGCTGCAAACGACGCCTTCTGTTTCGCCGAAGTCATCGCCGATTACATCCGGCTGCTCGGAGCCGTGAGGGTACCGAAAAAATAAACCTTTCTTAAAAAGTCCAGGCTAATCCTGAACGCAAATCCTCACAGACAAAGAGATTACATAGTCAAAAAGTATTTACACAAAAATGAGTTACAAAAACAAACAAAGGCAAATAAGCAGGAACGAGACGAGTGCACACGCAGAGAGGGAATGAGTTTCATGAATGCTTGTCTGTACGGGTGAGTTCCCAGATGCTTCTTGAAGCAGTCCAAAGAATCAACAGGTCCGATGGGTTCCACCCTCTGGAACCAGCTGTTCCAAGGGATGGGGACTATTCAGGCAAAGGCACGATTGCCTTTGGTTCAACAGTCAGAGCGGGGGATAGGAAGTAGGTTGAGATTAGAAGATCTAACTGGAATATGGAGTGAGGAAATGTAACTTGGGGCGAGACCCAGGTCTTTGTAAGCGATCAGCCGGATCTCAGAGTTCATTCTAAAATGAACAGGGAACCACTGCAGGGATGCGAGAACAGACGAGATGGGGGACTGACAGCTGGTACTGTTTAATAATAGAGCTCCTGGGTTTTGGACTTACTGTAAAGGATGTACGGATGATTGGCAGAGGAAAGCTGCCAGGACGGTACATCCGTCCAGACGAGAGAAAATGAAGGTGTGAATTAGTAAATGGAGATCTGTTAAGGTAATATTTCTAAGCTGCAGGAAACAACAAAACAAAACAAACAAATGTTTTCACTCCACAGTCTCACCCTTCAGTTTACATCTTATCACACTTTGGCATGTACGTGAGAATCTGTAAAACGCCAAGGGCTGTCCATTAAGGCACTAAAGTGCGACAGCTCCCGTTCACTAAAGCACGAACCAGGTGAATAAACTGTATGTCCAAACCCAGTAGAACTTTTATTCTTTGTCTATGAACCCAATCGGAGACCGACCTCGCTAACACTCGCTGAAGCAGTGAGTTCTGAGGCTCACGCAGTTGTTGTTACCATGGTTACCGCTCGTCTGTTTACCCTGAAGACTCATGTCGGCAGAGTCAACGGCTCTTTGCCCTTATAGCTGCTGTTGAAACCCATCAAACACAAACATTACACTCACTGTGATCACCAGCAGCTATAAACCTAGTGAAACTGGAGTCATACCATTGACCAACTGCTGCGTTCAGACTCAAAGAGACGCAGACAGTAGAGCCTTTCATTTTATACATTCTTACACGTTTTCACCGGGATCTCATAGAAAGCATCGTGGGAAATTGGCTATCATCTCCGGACCCGACTTAAGCTGTCCCCGACGTGACAGCCTGACTTCAGCCCCAACAGAATTTCCAAATATTTGTCCAAACCCGGCCCGAGTTCGAGAGACCGGTGATCGGATTGGGTGTTCCTTTAAAAATGTTAAAAGGAGCCGAGGCCACCGACCCGGTTTATAAGCATAGAGATGAAATGACCCTCGGTGTGTTTTCTGGCTGGCAGGGGTCGTTCGATCATCGGATGAAGGCGTGGCAGCGTTGGCAGGACGCTCAGACCGTGCTGCAGAAGAAGAGGGAGGCTGAAGCCAAACTGTTATGGGCCAACAAGCCGGACAAACTGCAACAGACCAAAGAAGAAATCGCTGAGGTACGACCCGTCAGAGAAACAACGCTGTGAAGGAAACTCCCGACAAAGCCGAGATATTAGAACTTTATCTACCACATATGTTCCCACCAGACCAGGAGGTGGATTCTAGTTTAGGAACAACATCATAATATACATATGAAATATTTCAGTAGGAAGGTGTTAATAAAACATAACTGGTTCTTGTATATTCAGTGTACGTTTAAGGTTAACGGCACAAACTGATGCTGTTTCACGCCGACATAAGGTCAAGAACTTTATCCTTGCCAGGAAGTCCTTGAATATTGAATGTGCTCTTGATCCATTAAAGGTGCAGTCTGTATCCTCTTGAATAAATTAAATATAACATTCATAGCTATTAGATTTTTGTAAAGTGTGACCGGCCAGAACCGATCTTTTTTTCTTGAAAGTTTAAAGGTCATATTTGACGGCGTCCACACATGCAGCACGTGGTTGGCTCTGAGACGGCTCAATGTGGAATTTCACCAGTAGAGGGCACTAAATTCTACTTACTGCATCTTTAATATAATGATATAAAAAATATTTTAAAAATCTAATTCAGTCAAAAGTTTTATATACAAAGTCAATCTTTGAACATTGAAAGAAAAATTAAGGATACGGTCAAAATGTTTATAGGATTTGATACGTTTTTACTTTTTCTTCTGATATTTCTGTCTTAGAATTTGAGATTCAAACTTTTCCCAATTGTTTTTTTTTTTATTTGATCATTTCCTGTTCTTTTTTTTTTTATAAATCGTCCGGTATCAGTGGGCGTTCATTAAGTACAAGGTTAAACTCTCTCTCTCCTTCTCTCCTTCCAAACAGTGGGAGACGAAGGTGACGCAGTACGAGAGAGACTTTGACAGAGTTTCCGCTACTGTCCGAAAGGAGGTCATCCGCTTTGAGGTACGGACGTTTGTGCCGGTTCACCTGAGTCACCAGCTGCTGCAGATGTTTGTCGTCCCTAACAGATGAAATATTTGCCTTTAATCGTGCAGAAAGAGAAAGCCAAGAATTTCAGAAAGCAGATCATTAAGTACCTGGAGTGTCAGCTAAAGTCTCAACAACAGGTGAGCGTCTCGGTTTCCTGCATTCAAACATTCCTCCTGTCGTGGCTTTTGGACTTAAACTGTTTGTCGGACATAACTTCACATTTTCAGGGGATAGCTCGTACAACGCAGGGGACCGGGAGTCTTTCGGGGATGTACCCTTGCAGCATAAGCCTGGTTATTGGAAAAATGAAAGCTAATTGCTCATATTTGATGATTGTTCTCCGTGGTCTCAGGCGGACACCAGCAGCTCTGATGAGATCCCTCCTCCTCCGCTTCATCATGTCACATGGTGTCATGTGACATTTGAAGAAAAAGAAAGAACAAAAGTTTCAAGCAGTCGGATGAACCGCTTGTCACCCGTCTTTTCATTATGACTGACGTTTTTTTTCTCCCTCCTCTCTTTGTTTCAGCTGATAAAGTACTGGGAGGCTTTCTTACCTGAGGCCAAAGCCATCGCCTAATCATCCAGCGCCAGCCTTTTGGACCAGAGAGAGCAGTCTGCCTTTATTTCCTTCTACACTTTACCTCTTGCCTTTAATCCAAGGAGAATGCGCGCATCGTAAAGGGAGATACAATCAATCAGTTATTTTGTTTTTTTTTAATCACCTCTAACATATAGCTCTGTATTCTATTGTATGAATAATTGTATATTTTCATTTAACCTGCCACAAATATTTTCTTATTAGATGAAAAGAGTTTGCGTATACACAAATGTGTGCGGAGAGAGAGAGAGAGAGAGGAGGTGTGGACGAACGATTCCCTCAATTCGAACCAAATCTCAGGATTCTCTCCCTCATGCGACCAGGAGCTCCTTCGCGTCGGCGGCGGGTCTTTGTTTACAGCGCGGTCGACCCAGGTGAAGAACGCGGCCTCTCTCTCTTCTCTTCACCGATTTAAAGGGATTAAGATACGTTAGAGAATTTAGTGCAGTTCCGCCGGGTGGACCTCGTACTCAAGTACCAGCCATGTTGATTTCTTCCACTTTTAAAATACCATTGATGCTATGGGGGGTGGGGGGTGGGTTCAGCCACAGTGCAAAGGTCACTCTTTTAACGCCACATGTCCGTGCCTTTAAGTCAGAACGGTGTTTCTGGTATGGTCCGGATCTGGTGGACGCGGTACAGGGGCTCGGTAGCAGACCCGCTCACGCTGACTATAAAGAACGGCACCGGCGTTTTACGTTTGAGCCCATTTGTCACAATGTTTTTCCTCCGTTATATCGCTACACGTTGTTACTTTATTTGTTCCACTCAGGCTCTGGTTTCAGCACTTGATGAAAACGGACCTGACGAGACCGAAACCCAGCCGGAACATTCTGTCTGACTGCACCCTAACGCCCTAATGGCTGGACCAAGGTCCGGACTGGTTCTGTTTACTTTTAGATCGTAGATTAGTCAGGGTTTCACATTGCACTATTGCCAGCGCACTAAAAACGTTTCTCTCCACACCTTCATCCTTTCATCTTCATCATGGTCTCAGAGAAAATAAACGTCACCTTTCAGTGATTTCTTTGCTCAGATGAATCACTATTAAATACGGTGCCTCCTCCTCTCCACATGTTTTGGGTCGGCCTGATTCGACTTCCTGTAATTGGCCGAAAAGCCCAAACCGTTGGATAAAGTGCTTTCACTCTGTAAACGAATAGAACCACGGTCCGATTAAAGCTCACTGGTCCAGACGTAGACCACCTCTTTCTGCACACTTTAACATCTTTCTTGTTTCTTACAAGTTCTTTAGTGTGCTTGAAAAATTGCAACGTGAAAACCCAAACTAACCGGATCAAAAGTAATCTCTTTAACGGAAACCCAAACCTTGGTTCTGACCTTGCTCCGGACTTTCAGGTGTGAGAGCACTATTTGTTGTGCCAAACCCAGTTGTGTGAATGTCCGGTGGCGGTTCCGCACCTCCAGTTATGGCTCAGATCAAACTTAAAAACCGAAAGTCTGAACCCGACAAGGTGTGCGTGTGAGCGCCCTGCTGTTGTCTGTTGTGTTCCTCGCGTCTCTACGATGAAAGGATTCCTGGAAACCAACGGCTGTCCTCATATTTGGGTTCTGAGTCCAAACAGCAAGGCTGCAGCACCGGCTCTCATTCACATAGTGTTCTGTTTGATTATTAAAGGCACCCTGTGGTTCTTTCGGCTGTATCGGTGCTATGGATGGATGGATGGGTGGGTGGGGGTGACGGTTTCACACACCCAGGACGGCGGCGGATGAACTCTGCATCAAGCTATAGATTTAAATATGTCAAAAACACGGACCCTAAACGCATTTTTAAAGAAAAGACGAGACGTGTAATGTACTTTTCCGCGCGTGCAAACTTTGATGACAAAAGAAAATCCACAGGGTACCTTTAATTTACAATCAACGCAAACCAGTGCAAATCCTCACATTTGAGAAAGTGGAACAAGTGCATTATGGGCATTTTTTTGGCGATATATATATGAGCGTTATTAAATTTGTGTAGAATGCACCTTTAAAAAAAAGAATCAAACAACACTTCGCCCCAGAGCGCCATGACGGGGCTGTTGTTGATGTTACTGATGTCGACTCATAACAGACCCAATGCTTCACCAGAACCTCGGTCTGCAGTTTGACGACGACTCGCCGTCACAGCGTGATCCGGGCGTCAAAAGGTCACGCAAACACTCGTAAAAGTGGGGCGGTGCAGCAACAGCTCTCCTCTTCATGGCTCAACATGCAGGCTTCTTCTCTCACGCTGTGTTTCTGACGGACGTATGCTTGATATCAGCCGCTCAGAAGAATAAGCGCTGGTCCGGTCTCATACCTTGTGTCCTCGCGGCGTGCAGAGAGACGTCGGCGAGCCGCGCTGCGTCTTTGACATTATTCTAAAACAAATCAATAAAAAGTTGCACTGTTTACACCTGGAAGTTCCACCAACATGTCCAGATTGAGTTTCTTGTTCCTCTCCTTTGGGTTGTTTTGTTTTCTCGTGTCGGTGTGAGGATCCTCACATGCCAGACATCTGGGCATGGTCGTCAGGAGACGGTGGAGGATCTCCTCCGACACCGGGAACCGGGCTGAGTGAGCTCCTGGACCGTCTGTGGTTCTACTCGGTAGAATCGGATTCAGCGATACAGAACTTCTCAGAGGTTCTCGGGTGGATTGAGGTCAGGGGAACATGAGGACCAGTTAATGGCATCAAGACCATCACCATCCAGAACCTGCCTACACACTCTAACCACATGAGGCTAGGCCTTGTCCTGGACCAGGAGGAACCCAAGGTCCACTGCACCAGTGTGGGGTCCGACAGTGGGCTCTAGGGTCTCAGTCTGGTACCTAAGAGCAGTCAGGGTAACTATGGCTAACACCTTGAGGTCTGTGAAACCCTCCAGTATCCACTTCCCAGGACCATCACTGACCCGCCACCAAACCGGTCCAGTAGAATAATGTTTCAGGCAACAGAACTTTCACCACGGTGAACAGGGCCCCAATGGAGAACCAGTCCAATCTGGTGTTCTCTAACAAATGCTAATCCAGCTGCGCGGTGCTGGCTCTGAGCTCAGGTCCACTAGAGGAGGTACCAGCTCCCCTCGTCTCCTGGTATCTCCTTGACCATTCTGAGACAGTTCTGGGACGTCTGGATGTTCCATCCTGGACCACCTGTGCAATCTGATTGGGCTGTAGGTTCTGTACCATGGTACCAGTAGACAACCACTAGAAACATGCAAAATTAGAGAGAGAAATGTTCTGTGGCCACAAACTGCAGAACCAGAACCTTTTTAGGGGTTGTCCTGCTGTTGCGTCTCCTGTCCACCAGGTGGCTTTCATCAGAACCAAAGCAGGGGCTCACACTTTCTAACTGGGCCGATCCTGACCTCAGGGTTTTAACTGACTGTGTTATATTGTGATTATTATGTGTTCCTTCAAATCTTTTGGACGGTGTTTATTTAATATAGTAAAATAATAACAGCATGGAGGATGAAGCGGTAGAGAGAGTTTAACCAGAAGTAGGCGGAGCCACTTCTCTTTTCCCACCAGTAAATAAGCGGGTCTATACTATGGTTGTGCTCCAGCTTCTTGGGAGGAGGAGCATCTGCAACACAACCTGAACCGTGCTCAGAAAAACACAATTTTAAAATAACTCAAAAGATTTCAAGGGATATTTCTTTTTTCTCGACATCCATCAAACCGTCGGGCAGCAGATTAAAAGACTCTTCAGACGGAGAAACGTTGGTAATATACCTTTAATGTAACGGGAGGACTGTCAGTTGTGGTGGATATCAGTTTGTTTGGAGCTTAGGCATACAGGCAACAGCAAATAATGAGATTTCCCACATAATAAAAAATGAGTGTATTAGGATATATATAAGTAAGGGTTGCTTTTTGTAGAAGGCAATTTGATGAAAGAATATTAACACAACTTTAACAAAGATTGTTTGGCTGCAATAAGAAATCTGAGCTACTGACATCATTTCTGCAAACGTTTGCAATGATTAGCTTGGATGTTGGGGGAAGCGTTTCTCCAGCACCCTAAAATCAACACCTTTATGGGGTAATACAGAGCACCATGTTAGCCCCTCCTCCTCCAGGCTGCGTAGATTTCTTTTCCGAGTCAGATGTCAACAGAAGGGGACAGGATTCATTTCTTCTCAAGTCCTTAATGAAACAAGTGTCGCCTCAGTGAATTCCTTTCTACCGAGATAAAACAAACAGAAAAGACGGCCAGAGTTTTTCTCCAATCATCTCGTCTCTTTCTCCAGCGGAGACGCTCTCGAGCGATGAAGGCGCTCAGCTGCCGCTCACGATGTCCATCCTACTCATCGGCGTTCGTCTCGTCGTCTTTTAGTTTGTGCTGATGACAGACTGCAGAGAGGATCAGGGCCGCTGCTCATGAACCTCGGACACATTCGCTCCGAGCGGGACCGACCAGTTTTCAGAGAAAAGTCCGAGCGACGAATCTGAGACTCCCTCCGTGTCGGAAAAAGGTAACGTCCGTCTCTGTGTCGAACAGCGCCGTGACGCAGAAGGACTTCCCTTGGCTCGTCTGCAAAGACACAGAAACAACATTCCTCAAACTCTTTCATTTATTGTCAATAATTAAAATGACAGATTGTTATCGTTGCATCTTTTGACTCTACGACCCAAAACCCACTCTGATGGGAAAACTGATGTTGATCCGTCTGATAGAACTTTGACGTTTACATGGGAATGTGTCGGGCTGCTCAGCCATTTAATTACCTTTGCAGCCACAAACAACTTTTTGGTCGGCGCCTTTTCAGAATTATATAAATAAAACTAAAAACTATATGAGTAACGTAAGAGCATTTCTAAAAAATGCCATTCTGGTACATTTGTATTTGCTTGACAAGGATAGAATTGAATTTGAAGCAAGAACAAAACTGTAAAACATTCCACAATAAGAAAAGAGCCAAATGTTGCAAGTATAACCTCTCAGAGGGTCTCACCCATGGGTGGTGGTCTCACAGATTTGATGCCCAACTGGATGTGGTTGCAGGGTTTTGTGAGGCCAGATAGCCGTTAAGATAACTTGGATATCTTACATGTTTTATAATGCATATAGCCTCTGAATATAGATTGAATGCAGCCATCAGCCATAACATTGAAACCACCTGCGTAATCCTGTATTGGTCTAGTCTCTGATGGACCGTGTTCTAACACTTTCCATCAGAGAGGTTTCAGTCATTTGTGGTACAGTAACTGTTCTAAGTGGGCAGACAACATAAACTAACCTTTACTCCCTTATCAATGAGCCTTGGCCACCCAGGACCACGTCACTGGTTCACCACATGTCCTTCCTTAGACCACTTTGGTAAATATTAACCACTGCAGACTGGGAACATCAAACAAGACCTGCTGTTCTGGAGATGATCTGATCCAATCGTCTATGACAATTTGACTCTTGTCAATGTCCACAGGATCCTTCAGATCAGGCGTAAACTGTTCTCCTGCTGCTTATTATATCCCACCGCCCAAAACAGGTGCCACTCAAACAGGATAATCAACATTTCTCATGTCAACAGTCTGTGGTTGTAATCGTATGGCTGATTGGCGCTTCTCACTGGTATAGCAGAGTTTCCTACCTTAACAGAGAGCTGCTGCCTCAGACTCAGTCTGTCGGGCAGCGTGATGGTGAACCTCTCCTTCCCGCTGAGCTCCAGCGAGTCCGCGTTCTGCTCGGGCAGGAACTGGAGCGGCATGATGCCCATTCCAACCAGCTGGTTCTTGTGCAGGTTCTCAAAGCTCTCAGCGATGACCGCACGCACCCCCAGCAGGTACGGGCCTTTGGCGACCCAGTCCCTGGAGTTCCCAGAACCGTAGTCTTTCCCTGCTAGGATGATGAGAGGAACGCCGTCTCTCTGATAGCGCTCAGCAGCCTCGAAGACATCCAGCTGATCAGACAAACAGGAAGAGGACATGCTGTTAGCAGGAGTTCTGAAGCTGTAAGAACCGGCCATGTTCTGATTCATCCTGTCCCAGGTGGAAATGGTTCCTGAATAGATCTGTTTGCACTCACCGTCTGACCAGAAGGAATATGCAAAGTCTTGGGGCCCGGTTTGCCAATGAATCGATTCTGGAGCTTGATGCTGGCGAACGTTCCTCGGGTCATCACTGCGTCGTTCCCTCTGCGGGCGCCATACGAGTTGAACTCCCTCGGCGTCAGGCTGCGGGAAAAATCCAATGTGAGCTACATTGGGATCTGTGCGGTGAAGTAGTGACAGCGTTCAGACCAAGGAGGACATTCTATTTCTGGGTGGATCTGGTCAGAAGGTGAATCAAGGACTTTCATTGCAGGACTTGGATTTTTAACAACTATTGTTACAGACTGATGAAAACCCAGAAGAAAAGTATCAGTCAAACTTACAGCCGCCAAAAACTAAGACGTCTGTTTAGCCTGTCTGGACTTTGTTAAAATACAGTATTTCTGTAATATTGGGGAAAGTCATATTAAAATGATGAATGAAAAGAAAAAATACATTTTTTTGTTCATTAATGGGGTCGTTCCTTCATGTAAAAGCATCATGAGTTTAGAACATTTGTTACCGAGGATAAAGAGGCGCTACTGTAAAAACACAATCTATGCTGTGAGGGGACCGCAGCCTCGGATAAGCCCACCCTGTGTGCCCCCTTTGGAGGATCTAGACAGAGTGAGGCGGACACAGTGTTCTGCAGAGAATGAATCTGAAAAGTCTTGAAGCGAGGGAGTGATGATGACGAGACAAACACATTTATGAACCAGCTAAAGAACATTCCAGCTGATTTTCCCTGATGTGAAACCAACCGTTTGCTCTGCAGGTACTTGGCAGCGGCGCTGACCCTAGCGATGCTGCCGGCCGGTGAGATGTGGTCTGTAGTGACTTTGTCTCCGAGGAACAGTAAGACGTGGGCGTTCTCTATGGACAGAGGAGGCGGGACCTCTTTACTCTGAGACAGGAGACAAGCAGAGACAGAGGAGGCTCTTAGTGTCTAAGCTGCTGCTGTATTCATGTCAACGTGTGGAAATCAGGAAACCAACAGCAAAGCAATAATTAGCACAGCTGTGGGAAGACTTACCAACTTGCTGAAGAAAGAGGGTGAACGGATGTACGTGGACTTGTGATCCCAGGGGAAAACCACAGAATCTGGACATTCAATTTTGTTCCAAAATGAGTTCCCTTTCTGGAGAGAGGGCACAGTGGAACATGTATCATCACCATTAGTTCAGAAACAAACAAGGTGTGTGCACCAATGAAGAAAGAGCCTCACCTCCAGCCTTCCCTTGACATCCTTGAAAATGGAGGAGATGACAGAGTCCTCCTCGGTCCTTCGGACTTCCTCCCTGGACGGCCAGATGTCGCAGAGGAACACCTTTTTCCCCTCTGGAGTCACACCTGCACCAACAACAGGAGGCTAAATGTTAGCACGTTAATAATAATAATAATAATAATAATAATAATAATAATATTAATAATAATAATAACAAGAGTCCTCCTGTTCCTGTTCTTCTTTTTCTTCAAACAATCAAAAATGTGGAGGATTCTGGGATGAATGAATTCAGGCTACCGTCACTGTTAAACCTCCCTGTGATGATATGTAATCAATGCTGAGCCGCGGTGGTGTTTGTCGGTCAGCTGTTCTGTGGCTGATGCGTGCCTGCACAGGTGACGGACTCACAAAGCTTCACTGTCATCCTCCTAAAACCCCTGAATGATCCCCAGGTGTTAGGGGAGCGTCTTCACGGAGCTCCTGACGTCAGTCTTACCCAGAGGATCTTTCTCAAAGTCGATTCCCACAGTGCCCGCAAGCGCGTAGGCCACCACCAGCGGAGGGGAAGCCAGGTAGTTGGCTCGCACACAGTCACACAGGCGGCCTTCAAAGTGCCGGTTGCCAGATAAAACACCACAGGCCACCAGGTCCCCCTACAACACACACAGTATGATCAGAATCTGATTGTTGTGAGATGTAGTTTCTATAAAACAAGTTTTGAGTTCCAGCACAACAGTGTTCTTACCTGTTTGATTGCGTCCACCACGGTTTCAGGTAACGGAGCCGTGTTCCCTACACATGTTGCGCAGCCGTAACCGATGACCTCAAACCTGAGGTGTGGAGGAAAACACAGAGACATGTCGTGAAACTGAACGTGCAGCATGGAGCCTCTGCCACTCAATTATAAAAATAAAAAAAACATGCATAGTGCAGGATTGCTGCTGAGAAAATCTATGTGAAGGCAGAAATATTCAGTATTTAGTAACTGTTCCAAAGTAGTACTGAGAGATGTCTGACAGAAATCAGCCTTAAGATTAAATGATATATGTCTCTGGGTTTGAACAACATGTGGTGGGACAGGACCGGGCCAGAACACTTAATAGCAGCTACCAGCAGTAAGTGGCTAGCTCGAGTAAGCACAGCTGCTCACAAATGTTTTTTTGTGGTGCTTTTGGGCAAGCTTTGTTTAAAGAGGGTTAAATGCTATTCAAGGTAACTTCAGTATGAGCGTATGCACACATGCTTACCCAAGCTGGCTAAAATAAGGTAAAACTCCACTGGTATTGAGGTAGTGAGTGACCATGCCACTTCCAGGAGCCAAACTGGTGCGGATGTATGGTTTAACAACAAGCCCCGCCTCCACAGCCTTCTTGGCCAACAGACCTGACATAGAGAAACAACACAGAGAAGCTGACCAAGTGGAACGTTAGCTGATGTAAGGTACAGCAAAGAGAACATATTAGAAGATATGGCAAAACTACATTTATCAGCCATAACACTGTAACCTTGCATGGCCGTCTCTGCCCCCACAGGACTAGAAAAGCCCCATTCAAGTAGAGTCAATTAACATTTCACCAATAGGTAGGTGAAAAAAAGTTTGTGCTTGTGCTTATAGAGGGTTGACAGAACACGCATGGGCACACTGTGACGTTGGTCTGTCAGGGTTCACATGCCAGATCCTGTACACTGCCAAAAGACTCAATGACCAACTCATCCTCAGATGTAGACAATTGGATCAATAACTTGTCTACATCGTGGCAAAGGCTACCCAATATTAGGCAGCTGGTTGTAATGTTATGGCTGATCAGTTTATAATTAGTTCATCCTAGCAGGAAAAAGCCAAATTAAGCTGATTTTTCTTGCAGTTATATGACAGATGCTGTGGCGACCCTGAACGAGAACCGCCGAAAGTAGAAGAAGAGGAAATGAAAACAAAATTGAAACATAATGAAGTATAAATATCTTCTAGTCAGAGACACAGACGACAATCTGGAATATTTTCACATTGAACGTGATCTGTGTTCACCTGCAGTCAGCATGACAGACGGGTTGCAGTTGTTGGTGCAGCTGATGACGGCGGCGATGACCACCGAGCCGTGGGCCAGCTGATACTCCTGACCACAGTGCAAGAAGGGAATCTGTTTTTCCTGCTTCTCCTTAGCAACATGGAAGCCTTTGAAGCCAACCTGACAGGAAACCAGGGAAAATAAATGACCTCTCAGATAACAGCCAGCTGTTGTCAAACAGGTAGATGTCAGAACTGCGTCAGCATGAAGGTGAACTTGATTGTTTTGTCCGTCACCTTCTCATTGAGACAACTGTGGAAGTCGTCTTTCATGCTGCTGACAGCCACTCTGTCCTGAGGCCGCTTGGGTCCGCTCACGTACGGAACCATGGAACTCAGGTTGATCTCAATCACCTGCACAAAAGGTGAACGTTATTCATTTCTTTTTGTCTAAAAGCCTTTCCTCCAATGCAGCACCAGGAATATAACGTGTTAAAAATAACGACAGGAATAAACCTGATAAACATCATAATGAATGAAAGCAGCTTTTTGGAAAAAATAGAAGAGCAGTGTGGAACAACCTGAGGATGAAATGATTATTGTTTCTGTATCTATTCTTTCTCAATCGATCCTTGGATGATCCTGATCTCGATTTAACACCGTCTTTATCAGCATGTGAAAAACTTAACTCCACCTCGGCTTTGTTCCGTTTGTGCTGTGGATGAATCTCGGACTAAGCCAACTCATTCTGAATAGAACTTTATTGAATAGAACAGCCTTTATTGTCACTACAACAAAACGATGGCTGCTACAGCCAATCAAAAGCCAAGCTGAACAATGTAAGTAGAGACACTTAAAGTATATAAAGAAAAAGAAGAAAAGATTAAGAAGAATAAGGACTTTTGAGTCTTTAGGTGAAGTGAAGTTGTGGAGAGGAAACCTCTTGTAAACAGAAATGCAAATTTCAAGTACGACAATTATCACTACAATTATTTCAGCTTTAACTACACACATGCACACATGCACACATGCACACATGCACACATTCACACATGCACACATGCACACATGCACACATGCACACATACACACATGCACACATTCACATTAAACTCTTGTATATGCATTTTAATTTGGACATCGTTTTTCAACAATTATCCCGTCTCATATCCTTTGTTCACTTATATTTTCATCTCATTGTGTATTTTTTGTGCTGCTGTGACACTATATTGTCCCTTTGGGGTGAATAAGGTCTTATCTTATATAAGGTATGTGATAAACGTAGAAGAACGTGTGGCATGAAGAACGAGATGACATCTTACCTCGGAATACTGGGGGTCCTCTGAGGGGTCTTCGTAGGTTCGGAAGAGTCTCACAGCCTTCATGTAAGTCTCCATTAATTCAAGTTTATCCTGGGTAAAAGCTGGAAAAACAAGTTAGTTAGCCAAGACATCAAAAGAGAATCTGATGCAGATTTCAACCGCTATGAAAACTATTTCTTTCTTCTTTTTTCTCCTTTCTTTCTTTCTTCATAAGAAACACAAGAGTAGATGTGAGTAAATCCACCGGGTGAAGATGTTAGAATACAAAAATATAATAAATGCAGCCGTGAGGAGAAAGCAGCATCTGCTAGGACTCGGCGGACTCACTTGTCTTTTTAAAGTGCTGTAGTGTCACGTGGTCGACGGGGAAGAAGCTGACAGTAGCGTTATACTCTGGGCACATGTTGGCGATGGTGGTGCGGTCGGGCGCGGACAGCTGAGAGACTCCAGGTCCAAAGAATTCCACAAACTTCCCAGCGATGCCCGCTTGCCGCAAGTGCTGGAAATAAAGACAAGATCAGGGGCTTGATGCTCTGAAGTCCGTGTCACATGACGTGTTTACAGATGCTGTTTACAGCTGGTTAAACAAAACCCATTTTGGCAAAAATAAATACTGAATACGAAGGCAAACCGGCGTCGGTCATGAAAATGACGCTGGAAAATATCTCAACTCGAGCGAGGAGTAGGTGTGACAGGAACACCTAGCAACGTGGAGATCCTCTAAACGTCACATTTCCAGATGTCAGTAGATGTTGATGCAGACGAGGAGGAAGATTATCACCACTGTTTATATATATAAGTGGGACATGTCGATGTTTGGTTTTCAGACGCGTCTGACTTCAACAACAAACAAAAAGCAGAGTTTGTGTTTACTTCAATCATGTTTGCTGACAGAGGGAAATAGTGGAAACGAGCCTCGTGTGTCTGGTCCTCGAAGAAAAGCACAAACATTGATGTGTTTTAGTTTCTCACGAGAGTCACAACACAAATGATCCCGGGTCCCGTCAGCACGTGTGGATCAGCACAAAGTGAGCGAGCTTGAGTCTGTCCCGCAACATTTGGGCGAGCCTCGTTGGAACATTTTTGAAGAGCAGCGCCGCATCCTTACCTTCGTGATGCCGAGGACGATGTCTATGGAGGTGGTGAGGGGGTTGATGGAGCCCACCAGCTTACAGCCCACCACCTGAGGAAGTGTCAGAGACAAAGGCTGGCCCAGCATCACAGCTTCTGACTCGATCCCTCCAACACCTGACGAAGGAAAGTGACACATGGAGCAAAAATTATGAAGAATAATTATAAAACATTGAATTGTAAAGAAAGATTTCTGGAGTCATTTTGAGCTTAGTTGACAAAGTTAAAAACAAATGCAGGAAGAAGTGGTGAGAAAGGTTAAAAAGGCTTTTACCCCAGCCAAGGATGCCCAGACCATTGATCATAGTGGTGTGGGAGTCGGTTCCCACCACGCTGTCGGGGTAGATGAAGCCGTCGCTCACCTGGATCACTCTGGACAGATACTCCAGGTTCACCTGGTGGACGGCGCCGACATCTGGCGGAACCACGTTCACATTCTTGAAGGCTTTAGAACACCACTGTTGGGCCGACAGACAGAAGTAGAGGGACGATTAGAACAAGGAGAAACTCAGAGTGAAAACGCTGAAGGTTCTTCTGCTCCCTGGAGAAGAGACACAGCAGGTTATGGATCATTAATGCATTATGTTTGGAGGAAAGACCAACGTTCAGTCAACTTAAAATCATCTTTCCATGGAAAATACACAAAATAACATCCGTAGAAAAATAATCAATGTTATTCTGACCGCACCAGTTACAATGTTAGGGATGATTTGCTGTACCTTGAAGAACTGAAGCCTCTCTTTGTTTCTGATCAGCTCCATTTCCTGATTTTTCACAGCAGTTTCAGGTCTGTAGAAGAACAATATGAAAACAGTAGAGACGGTTGAAGCGGAATGAGCGGAAACAAACAGGGACATGTCTTCAATGTCCATGTGATGCTTAAGATTCTGCAAGAGAGTCTTAATTAAAGATTAAAAATGTAACACATTTCATTCATTTCATCCCATAAATCAATCAAGACCACACATCATCAAACTCACTCAGACACAGGCTGCAAATGGAAAGGGCAGAGGAGAGGCGTGTTCTCAATCTGCTGGACGGACGCTGGAGCTCGACCCGACGCTGGAGGGTCACTGCAGGCAGCTTTACTACAGGACCGTTGACCCCCACCACACTGTGACCCTCCTCTGGACAGAGGCCTGGAGGGTGTGGATCGGGAAGGACCCTGACTCTGGTTTGGGCCGCCCCCTCCACCTGGGTTTGGGGCATTCTGTATGGCGCTATGGTGAAACAAAAAGAAATGATATTAATGTTATTCATATCAAGAAAAGCAGTTCTGTTAAATACAGAGGTGGAGAACGATCAGTCGGATCGGGAGGATTAGTTTGACGTGATCAGCAATCATCTGAGCAGCCTCTCTGAGCCGAATGGGTGCCGGTTACGGCGCATGCGTGTAACCGGCCAGGCACACCAAGGATTGGGCTACCATGGTTACAAACATCTCATATGTGAACCAGAAAACACAAAGACTGTAATTCGTAACACCGGAGAGGACAGGTCAGATCATTCAGCTCTGTGTTTTCACTTATGTTAGCTTAAATACATGAACTGTGACTCACCATTTGCTGTAATCTATCTGTAAGGAGTGATCTACGATGAGATCTGTGGGGCATTTAGGGTTGACCAGGTTGGGGTCTGTGCCCTGTTTGGCCACAGCGTCCCTCATGGCTGCCAGGTCCACCATGGCAGGGATTCCACTATCAAAGTAAACCAGAAGAAAAAAGAAAATGAAATCCAACCTTCCTCCGGGCTTTTATAGGAACGTTCTATTTGTCTAGTTCCTTAGCGATTTTAATTTGAGCACAGCCTTAATTGTGAAAAACGAGTTACATCAAAGAGCTTCTGAGGACAAAAGCTGCCGGCGGATCCTGAGAAACTCACGTGAAGTCCTGAAGAAGGACTCGCGCTGGAGAGAACGGCACCTCGGCTTTGTTCTGCTGCTGCTGCCAGTCCAGGATGTTCTGGACGTCTTCCTCCTTCGTGTAAAAGCCATCGCAGTTACGAATGGCTGCTTCCAGTAAGACCCGGATGGACAGAGGCAGCTTGTCTACAGAGAGCAGGAGAAAAACCATTTTTACTTTCCCAAGGTTAATATTGTGTAATTAAAGCCAAACATTTACAAACCATTGACCTTCCTTGTTACACAAAGGAAATCTGAATATGCACTGACTGACACAAACCAAATGGAGGCTGAAATAAATACCTACATCAAACAGATAATATCTTACCAATATTCTTTTAAACACGTTTACATCCTTTTAAATGCATACAATAATTATGCACAATTATATAGCTTCTTCAGCACATGATTCTTATAGATTATGTCTGTACAATCCTCTTCTATTTGTCTTTTCTGCTTATGTGAGGACAAGAACCTGTAAAATGTCTCAAAAGACGGGCAGGTGTTTCAAAAAAACAAAACCCTGTCATTTAAGTCAGAGGACCTGAACTCACCATATCTTGGATCGTTAAATTTTTGTGGATTGAAGAACTTGATCCTGCCATTTTTAAGGGTGTCAATTAGATGGCTATATGGTGGATCTGCGGAGGAAAGACAATCAATCAATATCACAAGAATAATCAGTCTCACTGTTAAATCAACAGGAACTTTCTGGACGTGATCAACACAAATCTGTTTTTCCTGCTACAGCTTTTTCTTCTGGCAGGATAACGAAGTGAGAGTCAAGAGATTGAGTTCTGTTGCGTAAACAAACGCTCTTAATTTACATCAACATTCACTTTTTTCCCCCAAAACATCGCACATTTCAAAACAACGGGTCTCCACTGTGGCAAAAATCATCAACCTCAATGTTTTCATGGGTACTGAGATAATTATTTCACAAGGTTACCTATTTGAAACATTATGTATTAAATTAACTCAAGATGATATTCATACCTCAATTAACATCGTAAGGAAATGTTGGAAACTGAGCGGAATTCTGCTACTCGTAGTGGAGGGGATGAAGGACATGTGGTCAGAACCTGAGATAAATTGTCTGCTGGCACTTTGAGGGGAAAGTTCTGTACAGAAGTACAAGAACCATTCCACGCTGGAAATCCAACGATCTGCATGGTGAACATCTTGACAAGAGTTGGGTCTCATTCCAGTAAACTTTAAGTGAGACCAAAAGTACATTTTGGACTTTGTTCTTCTCTGTGCTTAATGAAGTTCTTAATTATCTTGAAATAATCCTTCTGCGTTTGAAGCATTTATTTTTTCAGGACATGGTGACGGCAGCATATCAGCTCACTGAACTGACAGCTCCATCCAAAACACCAGAGGGGACTTCACCACAATGCAGATTTGTTGGGTTAAACCGGGCTCACACTACAGTAGAATCGGACCACAACTCATTCAATTCTTCTGACAATCAGAGGAGAGAACTGGGCCCGAATTTAAGTCATTCCTTGTATTCATCCTAGAATATGTGGAAGTTTAAGGCGTTTACCGATCCTGTTTTATACATCTTGATCTGGTCATAGACAAACTGGGCCACCCCTATAACTGTCAAGCAAGAAAGTCTTGGTGATGTCATCAATGCTTTCTGAACAGAACCACATTAGCCAATAAGAGAGACAAGGTAACGGTAACTGTGCCACCACCATCAAAAGCTGCATTAAATCCAAAAAAAAAGCAGAAATTGTCTTCCTCTCAAGAACTATGTTCAGAAACGATTAAATGCAGGGACTGGAGAAGCTGTGAGTTGGTACTGGGTTGTTTTCGTCAGAACCTTGGAGACACCTGCAAACAACCACACACAGAGTCTGTCTCAAAAATCTGAGAACTAAATCTGCCTTCAGTTAGAATCCAGCTGCATGTGGGTAAAAGGAGTTCCTGAAGGAAGTGGTTACCTTCACCTACATGTTATGAAACAGATTTCTGCACCAGCATGAAATATTTCAGATGAAAATCGGTTCCTTCTCCGGCCATGAGAATAAGACAGGTTTGGTTCAGATGGGTAACTTAGGAAAATACAGACTTCAGAGGAAATTGAGTTTCGGCCAATAGATGAATAATGTTACTTTTAGGTCGGGGTGAATTGTTTTTAAGACTTTAAGACTTTCTACAAAAATAAGGCTAAACAAAGTGCTGAGCTGGGATTCAAAGGTTACTAAATTCAAAACCAACACTCACATGATGAACTCAAAACTGCAATGACCATACAATACGTATCCAACATAGTTAAATATTAGTTTTTAAACCATTCTTGAACAATATGCTGCAGTTTTGATTTTCCTAACTCTTAAATAAGTGCAAATAAAAAGGAAGGGAAAGTTACCCTTTTCCTAATTTTGTGTAGAATCTGATAATAACCCAAACAAAGTGACAACCTGCAGGTTTCAGATTGTCTTCGTCTGCAGAATTTTCCTGCCAGAGTATTTTTACTAGTGGGAGGGCGCTGCACCAGAGGCGATAACACCGTTGGTGCTGTAATTTAACTCCATTTACCAAAACAGACAAACCAGTTTTGAAGTGAAGCATTGATCATTGTCAAATAAGTGTGTGAAATATTGACAAAAAATAATATCTTTTATCTTTGCCGATGATGGTAATTAGATGATATTTGTCCTCATTTAAAGGTTGTGATAAAAAACTCTTGTATTATACCACATCGCTCTGGTTAACAGGATACCAACTGTTGAGGTGGAAAGAACATAATTAAAGGAATGCAGGTCTTAATTATTTAGAAAATAAATGATGATTCCGGATCCTGGGGGTTGCAGCTGAACCTTGATGGCATAAGAACCTGAATTAGAACAAACTTCTGTGACAAACTGTCCCTTTCCCTGCTGTTCAAACTCACCTACTGCTCCTCCCTCAGGTTAGCCCATCTCCACTCTCATTTAAAATAGTCGTTATCTAACGGAAACATCCGTACTAATTAATTGGCTAACGTTTCATGATGAAACAACTTTCTCCTCGGAATGCTGAAAAATAATTTCATTTAATTTAGCGACAGTCGTAGCGAGGACACTGACTGCTAAGGTCATTAGTAGGGGGGCGACGCATACAACACAAAAAAAGGAGGACTCTTTGTGGCTAGCCAAAGGGACAAAAACAAGTATCACATTCTTTTTGACCAAATACCTTGATATTGTGACGATGTTGTGGGCAGGGGCGATTTCAGTGGTAAGATATTTTATGATCAACATTTTTCACAATTCATCTCTCTTACCTCGATTTAATATTGCCATGAAAACATCTACAAACTGCTCCTTCAAAAACTTGTATTTGAGTTTCCTGTCTAAAGCTCAATTTTTACAAGATTACATTTGAACACATCTTGATGACGTTCGCCCAAAGCTGTTCTTTCCTGAATGGACATTGAAAAAGTCGTGTGATTTATCTCAACGCGGCTACGTCGGCAAGCTCACCTGTCGATGCAAACCGTAAACATTCGTTTGATTTAGATTTGTTGGTCGCTTTTTAGGAATGAAATATCTAAGAAATTAGTGGGAAACACTTAACGTATTGTATATTTGCAGGAAAACAAAATAAAAAGCTAGTCCCATTTACGACCATTTTAGTCGCTACCTGGAGCCATGTGAACTTGATCCGCATCTAGCAATTAAATCTGTCAGCGTAGATTGTGAGGTCCATGGTGTCTGTGTATCGTCTCCTGGCGCTTTTTTTTCACCCTTTTTACTTCAATCCTGTCTGCGTTTTTCGGCAGCTATGCTTGTTTAACTCTAGCACACGTGTGTGAGCAGCGAATGCGTGGATTTGATTCTTTTTGTACTGGATAACGTGAGCTGGTACATCGTAAAAACAACAATTAAGATATTATCGTAGATGATACATATCGCACACCCCTATCGTCAGTGATATCCGTGCTGACCTAACAACAGTATTGGTGCTATTAACTGTGACATATTTAAAAGGAAGCGGTATAAGGGATCAGATTAAAAACAAACAAATAATTACATTTCAACATTCACTCAACCATATCCAATGATGCATTTAACTTTATTTGGAATTTGGTTTTATTTTGTGCTAGGAGACCACTTCTGTATCGGCTGCGTCTTACATTCTCTTGACAACAACCTGAGCTTAGACTTTCCTGCTTGAGTGAATTGGTTTTATAAGCTGTTGTGCTCACCTTTCTTTTTAAGTAAGTGATTGTAAATCTAATCTAAAGGTTTTCTCCTGGAGCAAAGCAGAGGGAATGGATTACACCAGTGAAAGCCACATTATTTAACCTCATTTTAGTATAAAGTTTACTGGAAAAATGCACTACTAATCAATTGTTTTCTATATCAAAATCAAACTGTTAAAAAAAACAAAAACAAAAAACTTATTCTAACTGATATTTACAGTACTTTCCCAAAATGTTCATCCCTTTCACCATCTATAAGAAAATAATAAGACACAGAAGTTTTGGGATGCTGTTCTGTGGAGTGATGAAACAAGAGTCAAATTTGTTTGCCTGGAGTAGGAAGAATGGAGCATATGTTCAGAAGAAGAAGAAGAACACCCTACCTACAGTCAAAAATGTTGCTCAACATGTGGCTACATTGTTTTTTTCAGGAAACCAGCAGCTTTTAGAAGGTAAGACGGATTACAACAATTACAAAGAATCCCTAAAGAAGATGTCTCACTGCCCGTAAAAGAACTAAAGTTTGAGTACGGCTGAACATTCCAAGACCACCAGGACCAACCATACCTCAATGTCAACCAAAGATTGTCTTCTGGAGAAGATTTGGTATATTGCAGAGTGGCTGTCCCACTGTCCTGATTTGAATTCCAAAGAAAAACTGCAGTGAGATTTGAAGAAGGGCGATTGCATGCAATTCCCAGAATATTACATAAGCAGATCCCTTTACCCCTGAGAAATGGGTAACGATTCCTTTGGAAAGCTGCCAGATGCTGGTGCCTGAGACATTTGCAGTCCATCATAGCAGCAAAAGGGTTTCTACAAAGTACTAGAGATACTCATCAAGAAGGAGTTGAATCGTGTTGAGGCTGCAGTAGTCATTAAAACTTCAATTTTGTCTTATATTTGAGAAACATACTGGACATATATTTTACAATGAACTTCCTGAACTGTTCTACTTTCGTTTGGGTCTGATGAAGAGTACATCTTTGCAAAATAAACCTTATACAGAATAGAATTGAGGAATTCAGCTTCCAACTGTACACACTATCGAACAGTTTTGTCGTCTCTCTGACAGAGACAATCATTGCTGGCTAATAACCCTCTCATGTCAAATCATGTCTGCAGGTGTCCTGAGCTCATGTTGTGTAAGTGCTGAAGAAGGTTCGGGATGCTGAACACTAGTCCTTATCGCGAAGAACACTCGCTGACTAGCTACTTATCGTGCTACTGCTACGACTGCTGAGGAGATAAGAAAAGGCATTTGGCACACAATTGAAACAGAGCAAGAATAATACGCTTAGGTTGTGACATTTTGGTCATAGCAAAGAGTACAGTTAGTTTACGGTATTAGCTGGATTAATAGCTCTCAATAGGCTAATAGGAGAGCTACCGTTACAAGGCTAAGGCTAATGTTAGCTTTAACGTGTCACAGTTTGACGCCGGTGCACTTTAAGTAATATTGACTGACTACAAGCGGCAGGTATTTTTCTAAAGAGAGACGTATATCTTGAAATACTTCTGCAAGAAGGTTGCGAGCGGAGTGCGTGGCAGAAGACACCTATTTACCTTTGACAGGGGAAGTGAGCGCCATGATGACTTCTGAAATCAACACGACCCGATCTCGCGACTGGGCACAGACCACAGTCAGCCATCCAATCAGAACACAGGGATCCGGAGCCGCGCCCACTCACCGATGACTGATCATTTAAAAATAAAAGTATTTGAAATCATCATTATAAAACAAAATCTATATTTAATATTATATTTAAAACAATAATTGTACGCAAATACGTAACAGTGAAATTTAAAATTAGCAGACAAGATAAGCAAAAGCCGTATATAGTGTACAAACATAATAAAATCGTCATTGAAATACAAAATCTATTGAAAAATAATGTCTAAAAAAGACAAAAATAATTATAAAATTATTTAAAATAATATTTATATCGTTTATATACAAAAATGGCCTCCCTGTGGAATCAAAAATGAAAAAAGCAGCAACAAAACAAGTCCAAGTAAGCTAACATTTTGAAGTAATTTTAATATTATTCAAAACGACAACCAAAATGCATAACAATAAATCAATTGATAAAGCAGACTTTATTTGTGTAATATATTTTACTCAATGTGCATACATTTAAAAATGCTTGACCATTGACCCAAGAAATCAGAATTTAAAAAGAAAAATTTCAATTTCATGTATAATATAAAATATATTCAATGTAAGTACAACAAACATCATTTTGAGACTAAAATAACCAACAATAAGATAAATATTATGAAAAGATTAAGACAACAATATGACAAAAGGGAGAAAAAAATATTAAATGAGAATGCAAACAATGACAGAAAGAAATGTGTGGAATTCAGATAAGGAATATGAAATAAGGAATGTATTGTATGATAATATCAAAATATATATAAAATAATGATTATTGAAAGGAAATTGATGTGAAATAATACATTTATCACTGAATGTTTTTGTCCTTGAGGAAGAGAATGAAACACAAATATGTTAAAAGTATTTTATAAAACTGACATTTGTTCACATAAACTAGAAATATTCAGAGAAAAACATAAATCCTTATTTGAAACACAAATATGTTTAACGTATTTTATAAAACTGACACTTGTTCACATAAATTAGAAATCATACAAAGAGTGGTATTACGATTGTAAAGACATTCACTGTATCTAATATTATGAGCATAAAATCCCTTAAATATTACCTTACACAGTCATACATAGTAACATAACTCACCCTGATATAAATATGCAAGATTGTGTAATGAAATGGATCACCGCTAATTCATACATATTTATTTATATTTTATATGGAAGATTTATTTTCTCAAGTATTTCTTGATTTTCAAACGACATACAAGGGTTATGTTAATAAATTCTTAAAAACGCAAACCTGTGAATGATTGTGACTTTAAAAGTGATGTATTCAAGGGTCACATGACAGCCCAGAAGCGTTTCGCGTCACTTCCGGATTATTCGCGCTACCCAAAGTCACTTCTTTGCTGCGTTCATGTGCCCTCGTGCATATCAAACTTTCATGTGCGCTGTAAAAACGAACTTTGAGCCTACATATAGCAGTATAAGGAATATTGAAATGTTCTTGCTAGAAGGCTTTGCGAGCTTGTTTCAGAATATAATTTGCTTTAGCCATTGTATAGCACTTTATTATTACTATTATATATATTATGTACCACTTTTGTATTTCTCTTACACCCTAGTGTTAGCACTTTGAGATTTGATCCAAATGTAAAGTGCATTATAAATTAAATGTATTATTATTATTATTATTAGTGTGTGTAGATGGAGATTCAAATCTCTCATATTAGGGTGATGGTCGATATAAACTATTTTCGAGATTTTTTCATTGTTATATGTTCTAATAAAGTTTTATCAAAAAGCATACGTATAGCTATATAGCTAAGTGTATGTAACAAGTTAAACATCAATTTACTGTTGACTATCCAGAAACTTGTGCTGGCTTACATTAAATTGTACATATGTTATAATTTTAGTGTACAAGCTTCAAAAAATGTTGTTTTTTTGATATTTTCCCATTGCATCAGACTTTATATATTTATGTTTATTATATTATATGCCTCTGTATTTCTATTATTATACTATACGGATACTATACTGTGTAATACATTTTGGTTATTCAGTTCCCTCGATGTTATAATAATAATAATAGTAATAATATTCTAATAGATTTGTTATTATTTTTAATAATAATACTAATATGTTATTGTTATTCTTCAGATCAGTCTGCAGAAAGTAACTCTGGCGACGATAACTCTCGTCTAATTGAGCTCACCAGCAACCTGCACAACGTCAAACAACAAGATTAGGAAATTCCTACCTTTAGCGTGGTACATGGATGCATCACCATTGAGTTAAGCAAGCCACCAGCGAGTCAACAAGCTAACACGCTAAGTAAACATAAACGTTGACGTCTCCACAAGAGTTATCAACATACTAAACTCATTATTCAAGAAAGATAAAGTTAAAAACAGGCGTCAGCGTGACCGAAGAACTTCGACAATGTTAACTGGGGCTAGTAATGGACGGAGGAGCTGACCGAGCGTGTAGCCGAGCAGGCCGTATGAGTTTAACGCAGCGGCCCGGTGTGTGCGCTTCAGTGACCGCGGAGGTGGAGGACAAACTCGGCCTACATGACCCCTAACAGGTGAGACTAAAAGAGGACATCTGGGGTAAATATCTGCTTAACCCCCTTCTAAAATAACACTCATCTTAGTTGATTAGCAACACTCTGTCCGAGCGGACATTGTGTCGTTGCACGTGCGTCCTCCACCCACTGCCATGCATTAATGTGGGATTAATGAGTTTGATTTTTAAAACTTGACCGACTGCTGCAGATAAGATAAGGTCATTTTCGTGTTGCTGGAGTTCATTCTTCAATAAACTTATTTAAACGTCAGCGGTACGCATGGTGTCCCTATCCCTCTTTGTCCTGTTACTTCTCTATGGCGTTATTTATGTATTATGTAACACTAGTTTCTGTTTCACCTCTGTGTTTGTCCGATAACAGGTCTATCATGTCCACCAGGTTGTCTCATTCTGTTGGCAGCAACATTATTCAACACACATTCATTTCAAGTTAATTGGTGCATAACTGCTAAACATAGTGTTTAGTTAGTCTCTCAAGCACAGAGTAAATAGCAGAAAGAAACTGGTTAAATTTTTCCTATTTTCATTTCAAAATGCAGACTTCCCTGACTTCTGCATTTTATGAATTGTTATATAGATACACCACGTGCCTAAGTGACCCTTGGGTAACCATGACCCTGTCACAAGTTCACCGACCGGGTGTCTTTCTTAATACCATTTTGTTAGTTCCTGAAATCAGACAGTTTAAAGTCCACGTGAATTATTATAGTGTAATATTTGTACTATAGTATATTTCCACTATAGAGTAATATTTATATTCTAGTGTAATATTCTAGTATAGTTTAATATTTAGAGTTGTATTTGAGTCTGTTATATTTCTCTGTGTGCTCTTTGCTGCGGTAACCCTGCAATTCTTCGCCGTGGGACTAATAAAGGGTTTATCTCGTCTTATCTTAATTGATATTTTGATGCATACATGAGCATCCCAAATGTGAACTAACCCTGAGTGTTCGTGGTTACAGGTGTGATGGCAGTCGGAGAGTTGGCGACCGCTGATATCTGGCTTTAGGGGTGCAGTGCTGCCCTAGCCGGCATCATGCAGCAGAAAGGTGCAATCCAAATTATCGAATGGGAGGACTTGGACAAGAGGAAGTTCTACACACTGGGTGTGTTCATGACCTTGACCACCAGGGCTACCGTCTACCCAGCCAGCGTCATCCGCACTCGCCTCCAGGTGCAGAAGGGGAAGGCGCTCTACTCCGGCACCTTTGATGCTTTCTTTAAGATCCTGCGCGCTGAAGGCGTGCAAGGCCTCTACCGTGGCTTCATGGTCAATACGTTGACTCTCATCTCAGGACAGGCTTATATCACCACTTATGAACTGGTGCGCAAGTATGTCTCCCAATACTCTCCCAGCAACACGGTGAAGTCCGTGGTGGCAGGAGGGGCAGCGTCTCTTGTGGCCCAGACCATCACCGTGCCAATAGATGTGGTGTCTCAGCAACTGATGATGCAAGGACAGGGGGAACACCTGAGTCGCTTCAAGGTCAAGTCCAAAATGATGCTCCCAACGAGCAAACGCAGACTGACATTTGGGCAAACGCGTGACATCACGGTGCAGATATTTGCAGCCGACGGCTTCAGGGGATTTTACAGGGGATACGTGGCATCGCTGCTCACGTACATCCCAAACAGTGCCCTGTGGTGGCCTTTTTATCATTTTTATGCTGGTAAGTTCTCATTTTTAGTGATCGTTACCTTATAAGAAGTGCCCTTTAAAGGTAAATTCATCTCTTTACGTTGTTTGCGTTCACAGAGCAGTTGTCCTTGATGGCTCCAAGTCAGTGCCCCCATCTGATTCTGCAGGCTTTGGCCGGACCAATGGCAGCAGCAACCGCCTCCTCCATCACCAACCCTATGGATGTCGTTCGAGCAAGAGTGCAGGTAATCGCTGACAACCACCATTGTGCGGGATTAGTTGGCTGCTGACAGTAAACACACACCGCTCAAAGCTGCAGCAAGAAAGATCAACCAATCCAAAAAGACATTGGTTGAAGACAAAAGACTCTGTGGGGGAACAACCTCGAAAATGTTCCGGACAACAAACTTAATCTCACACTTCAAATTTAATCACCTAGAGGAACTTAGCAAGTTTAGAAACCAGCGTTAGGCAAGCGGCTAAAGCTTATGGGAACTCAGTGCCAGCCACTAGCCCTGAAGTCCTGGAACAAAGCCAACAGACGGACTGAAAAGGGCTTACAAAGTTTAATTATCACTTCGAAATGTCACTTCATTGGTTTAAGAACCGACGGAGGGCCGGTCAGATTTCATACACATTACACAATGCTGTCCAGCCTCTTTACTTCCACTGCCATCCTTCAAAATAAGAGCACTTAAAATACATTACTCATCAAGATTTCTGAACTTTAATGGAGAAAATATCGGAACCGTCCCTTCAGACTTTATTAAAGCTGTAGATCCGTCAAGGATATTTCAATCAGGGCACCTTTAGTCGAAAAGTTTCCTTTTAGAGCACAGATTAGAAGTTGAAGCTTGACTTTTTGAACCAATTGCTGATAAAAGCTTACCATAAGGATCTTGTCACATAATCTTTCTTAAATAGATGCAAATTTTGGTGAGTTTTTTTTTTTTTTTGTCCCCCTTGAGTTCCAGAAAACACTTTGTGTCACATCATAATATATATTAGTGGTTTATCATTGTTCTGTGTATCGAAGGTGGAGGGACGGTCATCCGTCATCGAGACCTTCAAGCAGCTTCTGGCAGAAGAGGGCCCCCGCGGGATGACCAAGGGGCTGTCGGCCCGCATCATCTCCTCTCTGCCCACGTCGGTGCTGATCGTGGTGGGTTACGAGACTCTGAAGAGACTGAGCCTGCGGGCAGATTTGATCGAGTCCAGACACTGGTGAGATGGGGAAGCAGAGCAGCTCCAGACCCCCGTCTGCAGGATGACTGTCGCTGCGTCCGCCTGCTTCTTTAGACCCGAGTTGTTCCGTGCAGGTACGACGCAGCAGAGCGCACCTGGTGCTGTCTTTATGTACATTTGGGAAGTAAAGGTGTCAGAACTATTTGCCTTTTTTTCTTTGTCCGACTCATTCCTACCAGTTTATGGCTTCATTGTGAAAACAGCGTTCTGTATTTTGACAAACTTATTGAAAAAAAAAAATGACGTAAACACGGACTGAGAAAAACAGTTTTGTCTTTTTAAACAACACGGAACGAGTGAACCGGTGTATATTTTATTATTATGTTGCTTAAACCTGACAGCGTAGTTGCTGCAGCCTATTTTGGTGTCACTGCATTCATTGCTGTACAAATTTTAAGAGGAATTTGTGACAAGGCCAGTGTGAAAAGTTTCAATGTGCCAAATGTGGCTGCGGTTGATCTCTTTGATGGCGCGACAGCTAACGTGTGCGTAAGACTAAAATGTGCAGAAGCTTGAAACTTCTGCAAGAAAAGACTTTCATCTTTAACTTAGGCCTAAGTGAGGAGATGAGATATATATCAATTATGCCAATGTATTAAATAATACAATTTAAAAAACTGATTGGATGTTAATCGTGCAGGAGAAAAAAAAGTTACATTAATCTCACAAGATCTTTTTGTCATTTGAACTAAAGCCTTCATGTAATGTTAGTAGCCGTGCCATGTGATTTCTTTTCCAGCAGTGATGCAGGAATATGATGGATTCTACCTATAAATTAGTTGATGGGGCCAATGGAGCAGATCTTTCTGCTTCCTGTTTGTTCTGGTTAATGTGGAGAGGAGAGAAACAAAACAACGAGAAAGATGAGTTAGATCATGTTAAATATGTGAAAATGATGAGTTACTACTGTTTGACAACTGATGATATTTATACTAACTGGGGATCAAACCTAAAAGAACATCAGTTTATTTAACAGAGAGTGTGGGATTGACTTTATACACTCCAAAGTTGCCTTCAGATTACTCCAGTGTAAATAAAGAATGAAATAATTACTACTGCCACAAAACACCAATCACTGATTTCTTTTATAAATTGTTTGGAGAAAAGAAAAGACTCCTACGTTTACACCATGTTCAAGTGAATGAGAATTTGGATTAATCTCTGAACAGCAAATTTAATTAGCCAGCCTATATGGAGGAATTACTGCATCTATATTTACCAACTATCTGCCGTGTGTAATATCAAAGAAGTGTTTGACGTGTATTAAACATGCAGATGTTGATTCAATAAAAATAAAGGATATGAATCACTGCAGCGGCTGGTAACTTTCTGCTTTTCTTTCTGAAAAAATCTAGATGTAATGCATCAATTTGACCACTAGAGGGGGGATGAATAAGGAGAAAGACGTCACAGCAACAGAAGAAGAGCATCCGGGCTTTGTGGCCATCATTTTAAAAAGATGTCTCAAGTAACAATTAATAAATTTAAATCGCGTTATGGAGGCTGTGAATTTCCTAGTTGAACTCAATTTTGACTTAAATTAAATTTTTATAACGATTGGCAAAACACCAGATACTACAAATCCCAGAATGCACCGCGATAGCCGGCGCGTCAATCAATATCGCCAGCACCTCTCCCTGCTCCTCTGTTAATCAGATATCAGCGTTTATACAGTACCTCTTACAAACATAAGCAATTTACCAAGGGTCATTTAAAATTCATTTTTGTTAATAATTAAAAGACGATTCATTTGAGATGTAATTTGTAACTTAAAATAGTTTTCTGACTTATTGATACATGGGAATAAAAACTTTTCATTGGGAATTCTGTGAAACTCAGGGGGGGATAAAATTAATGATTTAGACCATGAAGGGCATGTTTAATCTGAAGTATGATCATTTTAGTCTTATTTTATTTACTTGTTTTATTGAATTTTGAACAAACCAAAAAAATAGGAAATACTCAAATTACAGATTAAAGTCAGGTGATCAGAGTTTCATCGAATAATTTTCTAGTGAAATGTTTTTGAAAAAGTATATAAATTACAAATTACAACTTAAAATAAGTTGGTTTTTAATCAACAGTATCAAAAAAGAACTTTGAATGAGCTCTGCCGATTTAGTTGTTTCTTTCTTATGAAACAGTTAAACTGTTGCTCCTCGTATCTCTTCCTGCACAGCATTCACTCATTCATTATCTGCCGGTTATCCAGTAGATACCCGTGACCCTGGTCGTGACCCTGGTCACGGGTATCTACTGGATACCCAGTAAGTGCGTTCACGACTGGAGGACGGTAACGCACCTCGCCAGTTCATTAAAACAGCGTTCTTTTGGCGCATGCAACTTACTATACCTTTTATTATTTATACTTTTAAAATGTTTCTCATTCCGCTCCATATCATTTCTTCTAAGGATCTTAGCGCCGGCTATCACAGTGCATTCTGGGATTTGTAGTATCTCTGCTATTTACCAGCAGAGCCAGTTATTATAAAAATGAAATATCGTCTCCCAGGCCGGATATAATTTCTGTGCAGGCCTTGAGTTTGACACATGCTCTGTAGCATTTAGAATTCTGCCTTCCAGCTTTGAGGAGAAGTGGATAGAATGTTGGTAGAGATGGATGGACAGAGGAGACGCCTATATTCCTCCTTTGGTGGGAGAAAAAATAAATACAGCTAAAACAATATATACAAAATCAACCTTTTTATTTGACAGTAGCGGGCCAGTGCAAAACAATCCCTGACATGTACAGCTCGTCCCCCGGCTCTGGTGGTCTGTCGTCAGTCACATGGGGCAGTCGTAGATGTGGATGGCCCTGTCGTCTCCGGCTGAGATGATCTTTGAACCGGTGCTGTTGTACTTAACGCTCCACACCTGATGAGATGAAAGAAGAAGCGGTATATTTACACTAGAAGAAGAGTCGTCACTTTCTTCTGCAACCGTGAAAGTATTCAGACATCTTGTTTCATTCATCAGCTGTAGGACCTTCTGTAGGACTCCTCTCGACCTGGACATGACCCGTTTACGCCTCAGCGTGGCGCTGAACCAATCAAAGCACATATGTGACAGAGTCAGAGCTCGCCACACTTTTGCTTCTGATTGTTTTATTATTATGAGTATCATTATTACTTTTATTTATTATCGACTGAGGGGAGAAAGAAATTGATAGTTTTACAAGGCGTTGGTTGGATTTCTGTGAATGACACAAGAGTGGAATAATGTAAGCTCCATGAAAACGCTGACGGCGGTACCGTTCTACAGACTGGGGGAAACCACGGCTGCGGATCCGCTGGTTCTTGAATTCATTTCAAAGACAAACTCTGTGCAGAGTTGCTTCAACCAGCGGCTCCACCTCCCCGCAGGCGACCGGCAATCTAATGATAGCTGGGATTATTGGTTTTGCCGGAGCAGGAGCGGCAGAGACGGGTCATGTGAGAAACCACTCAGTGACATCAGCACCTCCGGCAGATGTACTTTCGCCCCCTGGATTCGATTAGGAGACACTCATGAGGGAAGGAGATACGGGGAAATCTTGAGTCACCTGGTCTTGATGGTCGAAGAAAGTGTTGATGCACGCTCTGGAGGTGGCGTCCCAAACCTTCACGCTCTTGTCCGACGAGCTGAGAGGGAAAAAGAACATTTGACATGTTACCGCGTTACTACCTGCTTCAGCTGACGTCACCTGTTTGGAGAATGACTCCTTCATTCATCTCCACATGGTAAAACTGAACTCTTAAAAAGAGAATACATCATTAAATTAAATATGAGTGAGTTTAAAAGTTAATTTGTGTCGAAAAATCAAGTGATTTTTGTTTTATATTTCCAAAAATCATGTTATATTTGTCTTAAATGCTGCAGGAAGTAAATAATGTCAGATTGCTGCACCAACAATAAACAAATATTTATTTACCATTTTATATTTTAGGTGTTTTGAGTGTAAAATCGTGAAGAAAAAAGAAATTTGATGAATTTCCAAAACTGGAATTCCACTTTCTGAATGTTTTTGGGGTCTGATCAGGCACTGTAAAAGAAAAGGATTGATGGTCTGAAAGAAAGAAATTTAGTATTTTTGAGTCTTAAATCAATTCAAGTGGAAAAATACTTCATATGATTGAGTTTGACCAGTTGAAGCCATTTTTTGAGTTAATCAAACAATTCTCTTTTTACAGTGTAGTTGAGGTTATTCCTTTAAGTTCATCAAAACTGTTCTTCTCACTGAGCACCATTATTTTTTTTATCACTGCTTTACCTTCAAAAAAAACCCTAAATAAATATTTGCTTATTATCGGTGGACGATTCTAACATTATTTTATACCAGCAGTATTTCAAAATAAATATTAAACACTGTAAAAAGAGAACTACTGGTGATTTAAAAGTTGACCTAATTAAATGAAGAATTTAGAACTCAAATTTTAGACTCAGTAAAACTTAATTTAATTGTGTTTTACCGGTAAATGAATTATTATTATTACAGTGATAAGTAATAATACTAAATATCACGTTACACAGTACATGTGAGGAAACAGGAAGTTGTTCTGTCTTTACCTGGACACAAAGTGGGTGTTGTCGGGAGAGAAGGCGACGCTGAGGACCCAGGATCCGTGTCCGCTCAGTGTTCCGGCCAGGTTGGCATGTTGCCTGTGAGAGAATTTCTTATTTTAGTATATATATATATTCTTTCTATATCGTTTACTTCTATGCGCGTACATTTGTGACGCATGAAAGGTTTATTTTGTTATTTTTAAAGAGAGTTTGCCTCAGTAAACTCTCTGGCAGGAAGCTGAACTCACACGTCGTATATTTTGATGTAGCCGTCGTCGGACGCGGTGACCAGCAGCTGGGAGTCGGGGGAGAAGGTGAGGGATCTGATGGGCATGGCGTGACCTGGAGGCAGAGGAAACGTGAGGTGGAGCAAATCACCGTCTGTTACGGAGCTGCAAACCTTGTTTTTTTTCCCTTAAAAATACTTGATTTTGAAATTTAAAATTTAACAGAACATAGATTAAACAAATACATAAAATAAAACAACGAAGTTCTTCGTTCCTTCTAAGAACACTTTGTTTACTACGTCTGCACATTTTTTATTTATGTTTAATGCATTGGCTGAAAGAATCTTCATCCATTCATCTAAAATCTTTAAATTGCAATTTAAATAAAAACATTTTGTTTCAGCATTACATCTAATAATGTGTTGCGTAAATAATAACGATAATTTTAATATTTTAGCCCAACCTTCCAGCGTGTGGAGCAACTTTCCAGTGGCGATGTCGAAGATGTTGATGATTCCATCGATGGCGCCGCTCGCCAAATATTTTCCATCAGGGCTCTGAGGGGGAGACCGAATGAAATAGAAAAAAAATAAACTTAAAGTTCAAGGACTTTATTGTTATTTTTCTCGGGGAAGGAACAATGAGACAGAGAAGTCCTCTCAGTCAGTGAGGGGGGCCAAATATAACTATTGGGGATTTGACCCTTTAGAACTGGTGATTGGGATACGGAGACCCGCAGGGCTCTGGTCAGGAAACAAACGGTCATAAGTGAGATTTAAAACCTTTACGTAGAGATTAGTAGGTGAAAAAATAAAGATACATTAATACCTAGTTTCTGAAATAAAACAATAAGGATAGATATTTAGTCTAACTTTGGCTAAAAACCAACTAGAAGGCTGAATAAACCACACTAACATCACAAAGATGCAACAAAAACACAGATAAATAACTAAATACAGAAGAATAACTCAGCAATGAAGCAATATGAACCCCATAACAGCAATAACAAACTTACATCGTCATTAACTTCTGCACAGGAAGTAGTTTTACTGTTGAATGAACGGAGGAAGTAGTGCGCGATTTCAAAATAAGACTTTCAAAATAAGAGCCTCAACTAAAAAAAACAAGTCCACAAACGTGACGACAACAATAACATACATAAATAAAATGACATGATATAAGATCTATCCATAACAAATATGAAAAATCGCTATAATAACAGGTGGTGCAGCCTGATTAAACAGGGGCAGAAACTATTTTTTCATCCTGGTGGAAAAAGGGTTAAAACTGAGGTTAGACCCTGAATATGAGTCATTGTAAAACATCGACATCGAGGTCTCAGCCTTCAGAGACACTGGGCTTCAGACGCCAGCGTCTGGCTGACCTGGGAGGTAATTAATGGTTCCTTACGTAAGCTATGCTCAGGATGAATTTTCCTCGGGTGTCCAGGGAATATTCCTTCTTGCCGCTTTCCACACCAAAGATGTTGACCTTGCCTAAATGGCTTCCCGTGGCGATGTACTTTGAGTCTGGGGAGAAGGCGACCGTCCAGGCATCGACTGCAGAGGAGAGGAGCAGAGGAGCAGAGGAGCAGAGGAGCAGAGCGATGGTTTATTACAGTTATTATGAGACCCAACCAAACCTGCTATCTGCACCGCTTCTGAGCTAAATGTCAGAAATACACAAAAAAGATGACAAACGTTTTACGTTATTAGAGCTCAATTCTCAACGAAGATAAGAAAGCGACAACACAGAGCGATTCAAAGTGCTTTACAGAAACAATCAAGAACATAAAGACATTATGAACGTCTAAAAGATTAAAAAGAAGCTTTGAAAGCATTTAAAGGTCCTGCAGTTTTCTTGGAGCTTGTTCCAAATATTTGGTGCATAAAAAAAAATCCATTTTTGGTTCTGACTCTGGGGACACTGAGCAGTCCTCATCCAGATGTACTGAGAGGTCCGGATGGTTCAGAACACGGCAGAAGATCAGAGATGCATTTTGGTCCTAAGCCGATTAGTGATTTATAAACCAGCCGCAAGATTTTTAAATCAAAGAAGAAAATGTCTAAAGGAGGGAAAAAAAAAAGGTCCGGTGAATCTGGTGAGTCAGAACAACCCGAGTGAAGCGGAGCGTCACTAATGGGAGGTGACGTGACATTCAGTGGAGGTCCAGCCAGATTTATAACAAGCATTGAGAGTGTGGGGTTTCTGAAGGGTGACAGTAAACAACAGTTTGACGTTCTCTCCCACCCTGTAAGTTTGATTTCATACTGAGCTAGCTCATAATTTCCTGTGCAGTGACCTTAGTCCAGGGCCACGCAGTGAAAAAAGAAGAGGATGAAGCCGTTAGCACAGTAAGATCACATCCACAAGGTCAAATCCACTCCGAGTAGGACAAGAAGTCAATTCATTCCACATTAGTTTGTTCGCAGATGTCAGCAATTCTCTATAGAAGGGAATTATTGAGTAGAAATGTCTGAAATAATCAATAAAGCTCCTAACACAGCTAAGAAAAATACTTCAATAGTACATTTAAAGTATGACTCAGAGTGATCAAAGTGCTTCACAGCACACATAATACACATAACACACATAATATCACATAATACACACATAATATAGCAAATTAAGAAAGATTTAAACATGTGTTTTTTAAGGCTTACAATGAAATAAATAACTCAAAAGGTAAAGATGAAACAGTTGAGTATTAAAAAGAACATGAAAAGCAGACAAATGATGGAAAATGTAAATATTTGCGAGTTTCAGCTTCTTAACTGTAAAATTTTGCATTTTTTCTTTGTCAATTATGAAGGTAGATGAAGAATCTTTGGATTTCTTTGAGATTTCCACTTTCATAGACTTAAATCATGGAGATAACAGGCAGACGAGGTTAAAGGACATCAGCCAACAGTCTTTCCTTTTAAGTTCATCCAAATACCATAAAATAAACTGTTTCTCGTAATGTAAAGACAAAATAAAAGAATTTGTCCACTCCTCCTCCCAGATGTATCGTAATTCGTCGAGTAGGTTATGCAGAATTTACCAAAAAATGAATTAAAATAAAATATACATTCTTCCTCATCCTCCTATCAAGTTCCAGGAAAATCCATGACGCAGTTTTGGAGTCAACCAACGAGCAGACGGACAATATGTCATTGTAATTGTCAGTGATTATAATGTTATGGCTGGACGGTGGTATAATCAGTGACGATTATCTCACTGTCAATCATCTAGTTGACTTATCGAGCCAAAGCCTGCTGTCACTGATAAGTCTGATGATCCGTCAATCATTTGTTACTGGAAACCAGATCAAACACCGAGAGAAGAGTGATCTATAAAAAGGAAAATGATAAAACAAAATAATATCAATAACAATGACCCTCCAAATCGGGAGCAGTCTTACCGGGTCCGGCATCCACGGACTTCATCTGTTTTCCAGACTCCAGGTCCCAGAGACGGATGTGAGCGTCCAGGGAGCTGGAGGCGGCGATGGCGCCGTTGTGGCTGATGTCCACCGACACCACGCCCAGCTGGTGGCCCTCCAGAGTCGACTGGAGCTCCAGCTTCTCGTCGCACCTGAAGAAGAGCGTGGCACAGAAACCGATCCGTCAATTTTAGAGCCGGCGTGGACGAGAACTTGTTAAACTGGATCCGATACACGGAATACATCTTTGAGGCTCTTGTGAATGATTTTGGGCTTTATGACATTATTGTTTATTTATTTAGGAACGATTTCAGTTTTTGTTACATTTTTCAAACTCAGTTTTATTGGTTCTATTTTGTCCCTAACAGTTAAACTTTGTCTTTGGAGAAAAAGTAAAAAAATAAATAAAGACAAGATAAGAAGACTGATCGGAAACATTAATGACGTGTTATTGTCACGAGGAAAAACTCACCATTTCCAGACTTTCACCATGTCATCAAGTGAACCGGTGACAATAGTTTCCGTCCCGTCCGCCTCACTTTTACCCCAGGCCGCTGTCCATATCGCATCATCGTGGGCTGGGAGGGAGAAGAGCGCAAGTTAAAACCTGAGTAAAAGCAGCTTGTCGGCGCTGAGGCCTGGACGGCTCGTGGAAAAAACATTAATCGTAAAGTCTGGAATTATTTTAAAGCTTTGTTCAAAAATTCTGACTTTGAAGCCCGGAAGTCCCTGACCAGAGCCAACATAGAAAATCTAATGTACTGGACGAGATTTACAAAGTTTTATTTTGACTTTGAAATGTTACACGATTGGTTTAATAAAGGCACGGAAGGCGGAGCATTCATTTCAACCGGTCAAAAAACATGCACAATGCCGATCACTGTAATCCTTCACAACAAGAGCACTTAAAATACACTACTCATTATGTTTTTAAAATTTCAAAGTAAAGGTAAAAAGACCGGAATCAGCCGTTCAGACTTCCTACAAATCGATGATGATGTCACTCTTCCCCTCATGCATACTGCACACTCATTTTATTATTTCATTTCCGCTTCCTTCTTCAGCATGATTAGACGTGTCTCTGATTCAGTTTGTTTCTGATTCACAAAATGTCTCTCATCACAACAGGACGAAACAACGGTGTCTTCTTTCATCCACCACAGAACACAAAATCATTCTTTATGCAGAGGGTGTGTTATTACCATCCCTCCAAGAATGCCTAAAAGTCAAATAATCTTTCTCAGATCTCTCTAGTTACTCGGTTAATTGATAGAAATCGACCATCGTACGACTTAGTATGAATGAAAGGGAAGTATCAGTCCTGTCATCCTCACTGTATCACCTTCCTACAGGAAACATCAAATATTTAAGTATCAACATGCCGTCCAAGCAGTCAGAATCCTTCAATCTTAATATCATCCCCCTACTCAAATCAGTACAAGACCACTTCAGTCGCAGGACCAAAAATAAAACTCCACGAAACAAAAGAAAGAAGTACAGAAATAATACTTATATGATGCAACATCAAACAGCATGTAATTTAATTTTTAAGAAATGATTTATACCACTCTTGGCACAAACCTTGAGTATACGTGCAGACAGATAGAAAAAAAGAAGAAGAAGAAGAAGAAGAAGAAGAAGAAGAGGAGCAGCTGCATTTAGGAGTGCAAAACACGTAGTAACTTTAAATAGCTTATAATAATTATCATAATTGAACAAACATATCAGAGAGTTGTACCGTCACGCACATTAGTTAGTACAGAAAACCTTAGATTTCTGATGAGGTTGTCTTTTAATGTCAAATAGGATCATCGTGTAGAAACAGGTGACATAAGAAGAATAAAGATGTTTCAGACCACAGGAATAAAATAAAAGGTGAAAATTACAGCCGAGTGTAGCGAAAACTGATTATTTGCACCGTTACTCACCGTGTTCTTGCTTGAACAGAATACTGTACTGTAATCACAACACAAACTCACAGTTAATCGTTCAGCCAGGGAACACAACTTCCTCACCATATATATAGGAAGATATTTGAATTGCTTACTTACCTGAGTACTCATCTTTCGCCCTGGGAGTCAGAGTCAGAGAGACACTTATATTCCTTCAACCTGAAATAACAACAATAAGGTGTGTTAGATAATAGTCTTATATATTAGTTTTTGGTCAGAAAATGGGGTAAATCCCCTCGTTACAGCAGCATGTTGAGAATTAATGTAGAAAAAACAAGATTATAAATAGAAACAAAAGAGTAAAAGGGACAGTTTGCTGTTTTTTGTGGATCATCTGTTGGAGCGGAGTGAGTTATTGTACGGGGTTATAGCTCCGGGCAGGAAAGACTGGACAGACAGAAGGAGCTCTGCTGGTGGTGGTGGAGGAGATACTGAGGATTATCCATGACGGACAACAGATGCCAAATGTCCCCCTCTCCACCACCCCCTCAAAGGTTTCCAGTTTGCAGTCAATAACGGAGCCGATCTTCTTCATCAGCTTGTTGAGTCTGTTGGGTGTCTCCAGCGCTGATGCTGCTCCCCCAGACTCCCTCAGCACACCACAGCAAAGAAGAGAGCAGACTGGTTGAAGATCTCAGGCACCTCGCTGCAAACATTGAAGGATCTGAGCTCACTCAGCAAAGTGTCGGCTCATCCTCTTTTTGTATACGGTCTCATTGTTGATCCTCCAGTTCAGTCTGCCGTCACGGTGCACACCCAAATATTTGTACTTCTCGGTCATTGTGAAGTTTCCCCCCAGAATGCACAGTGGTCTTCGTGTTCCTTCTGAAGCCATTCAACATCTTCCCTCATCCACAAAATCTTTTCCAGACAATGACACATATTATGTTACGTTATGACACTTAACTTTTAAACTGTTATTGAAGAATATAGGTTTATGATTTACTGGGGAAACTGCAAAAAGTGCTACAACTGTCCTTGTTCTCTCCTAATACTGTATGCACATTTCCCTCATTATATATAATCCCTTTTCATTGCAGTACATCTTCTTTCAAACGATGAGAGTATTTTAACATTATGGTGTTGGTACTATTACTTAAGTAACAGTATTACTTTGTTTTATCGACTGAACTTGGTTGCCGTTAGGAATCCAATACCGTACAGGTAGGACTTACTAGATCTGCCTCAGTGTGTGGAAGCAAATGCGAATGAATAACAAACGAAAGTATAAGCAATCAGCAACACGTGTCAGATAAATAAGCAAATAAAATACTATAAATAGCAGGATCTAGTTCTGACACTTAGCAGCTATAAATGCTAATATTGGTGCAGCATCCGAGTTGTCGATAAAGAACACGTTATTGTACCGTTGCCGGGTTTACCGAATTAAACATATTCTTATTAAATTTCAAGCACAACTTTCTTCATGTAATTGGCTTGCACGTACCTTCAAATATCTTAGTAAGATAATGTTTCTAAGGACCGTTGAATTACATGTGAGGCGCCATGACAACATTCAACGTAACTTCCGCTTTCCGACTTCTTCGCTTTTTAAAACAAAAGTTGATAAATAATGTTAGGAGTACTCGATCGCCCCCAGCGGTAGTGTGGTGGAAGAGCGTTTCCCAAACTGCTAGAATAGAATAGAATAGAATAGAATAGAATAGAATAGAATAGAATAGAATAAAAAAATAGAATAGAAGGGCAAAGTACAGAATAATCCATTAAATAGGAACTCACAAAGATGTAAGAAGCCAGCATACTTGTATTGCCAGTCCAAAGCCTTGATAAATGTGGAGGTTTGTGTCAGGAAGAGCATCCATTTAAGGCAACAAGTAATTTTATAGAAGCACACAACTAAGGAAACATGGTCCATTTTCATGCTTTCTATGCTTCAGAGGGATCTTTACAGTGCACCAAAAGTGAAACAAAGTAAGTGATGCAAGAGCAATATGGCAGAGCAGGAGTTAATATTAAACATAAATCTGTCATTATTTACTGTTTTATATGCATATATCTAAAAATTCCCCCAAAATTAAGTCCAAAGACTGATTAATATGAAGCAGTCACACCAGTCACACTATCTTTGAATCATATATTATCTTATATACCCTGAAGAACAAAACATAGTCACCGTTTGATTTCAGGTGTGAAATCAGGGTGTTGTGGGGTTCCTTTTCGTTTTTAACTACGATAATAAGAGACATAGATTCGACTTTTACAGCTTAAGAATATTGTTATACTTTGGCAGCTCCTGCAGCAGCGGTCTGTGCTCCACTCACTCAAAACATAGATGTCACCATGAAGCTGCAAATCCACCCTGGTGGGTTTTGAATAACTCCTAAATTTAAGATGAAACGAGATGGAAAGCTGAGCTGCTGAGGAAGGAAATGAGTCTTCTGACATCCAGCATGAAGAGGATGAGAAATGTTCTATTTAGAGCAATAAAGAGAGAGAGAGAGACATCATGAGAGAGAGAGTGAGAGCGGGAGAGACAGAGAGGGAGAGAGAGGGAGAGAGAGACATAGAGATAGAGAAGGAGAGAGACAGAGAGATAGAGAGATGAGAGAGAGGCAGACATAGAGAGAGAAACAGAGAGAGAGAGAGAGAGACGGAGACAGACAGACAGAAAGAGATAGAGAGACAGACAGAGAGAGAGGCGGAGACAGACAGACAGAAAGACAGAAAGAGAGAGAGAGACAGAGAGAGAGAGAGAGCCATGCAGACAGAGAGAGAGACACAGAAAGAGAGAAAAACATGCAGAGAGAGAGAGAAAGAGAGACAGAGAGAAACAGAGAGAGAGAGAGAGAGAGACAGACAGACAGAGAGAGAAACAGAGAGAGAGACAGAGAGAGAGACAGAGAGAGAGAAAGAGAGACAGAGAGAGAGAGAGAGACAGAGAGAGAGACAGAGAGAGAGAGACAGAGAGACAGAGAGAGACAGAGAGAGAGAGAGAGAGAGACAGAGAGAGAGAGAGAGAGAGACAGAGAGAGACAGAGAGAGACAGAGAGAGACAGAGAGAGAGACAGAGAGAGAGAGAGAGACAGAGAGAGAGAGAGAGACAGAGAGAGACAGAGAGACAGAGAGAGAGACAGAGAGAGAGACAGAGAGAGACAGAGAGAGAGACAGAGAGAGAGACAGAGAGAGAGACAGCTGTGGTTTAGTCAAAGCCCAAAAATTAGCCCCAGTTTTCCCAGAGCAGACATTTTTCTCACAGTTAGAATATTTGCATACCAAGAGCTGGACTCGTGTGAAACGGTATTTAGAGGTATAGGAGCCTTATTACACCTTATAAAAGGAAGAATTGAGTGTATTTGAAACTTATTTTTAAAAACAAACAGAATGAATAAACAAACTAATCTCTCATGTTCAGAATAATTTCTCAATTATGGAAATCGTTTAATATTTCATAATCACCTATCAATCAGTGATTTAAGTAATATATGAGAATATATATATATATATATATATGAGAAGCCACACTATAAAATGTCCTTATATCTGCACACAGCTCTATTACAGTGTTATAAACCCTTTATAACCATAAATGAGGACTATAATCTTTGAACACCTGAAACACCTGAAGACCTGCAGATATCCAAGAGAACCAATAACAAATATACTCCAAAAGGCGGTTTTGTCTGATGTATTTTTAAGTTTTCCTTTCATAAGAAGGAAGAAATGTCTTGAAGCTGGTTAATGAAGTCTTAATTATGAAAGGATGTGTTCTTCCAGCCTCGACTGGAATCTTAGAAGTATTTTTTCCCCTCTTGTCGGTCCTGCAGGCAGCGACGATCACAGAGCTGCTATTTTCAGCCAAATGATTCATTCATATGAGTTTCAGGGTAATAATACAGTCGGGTTACGAACCTAAAGTAATGGCGGCAGATGAAGATGAAGAAGACGAGCGCTGCTGTCGTTATCTTTGACACGACAGAATCGAAGGCTGTGAGAGCAGATCAACATCAAACACAGTCTGATTCTGCCATCGTCCTGTTTGTGGGTCATATAGAGGTTTTACTGCAGAGAGAGAAGCACTTTTATCGGTTTTAGCCTCCAGACCAAAACAAAACTAGAGTTTCTGATCGTTGGAAAGGAGATGAATATTATGGGGCGTCTGTTTTAACATTTAAAGCATATGTTGATACAAAACTACATTATAATTATAAGAAGTCTCTCTGCGGGATCAGCTCCTTATTTCATTATGATTTCCCACATTTTGGCTTTAAAACGATCCGTCTGGGGGAAATTATGGGATTCGGTCTCGGCAGACTTTGACACTGGAAATAAAAAATAGTTGATCTAAAAAAAAAAAAAAGTGGAAAGATTTGAGCTGAGGTGTCTGTTTTTTATTTTTAGAGGTTTTGAGTCTCTTTGGAAAGCTTAGTTTATTATGGGTGCACGAATCTGACTTTGATTTAATCCTGTAGCAGTTTAGCAAACAATGTCACAATAATAATAATTTAAAAAAAAACTTCCATACATAAAACTTTAATTAATAAGCAAAACATACTTAGTATTTCATTTATTTTAAGTTACTGGTTGAAGTCACTTCTTGAGTTCATCTACATTTATTTATTTTTGTTTATAGTGCATGAAAAGACCCCAAAAGTATAAAATACTAAAATTCCAGCTATGGAAATTATTCAAATCTTTTCCCAAAACATTTATTTCATGGTTTTTACCTAAACAGTCAAACATACAAAATACTTGATTGAATGGAGGTAACTGGTTTAAGTAACATTTTTTCTTTTTTACAGTGCACAATCAAACCCCACAAGCATATAAAAAAAAAATTTGAAATTCAATATTTGGAAATGATTCAAACTTTTAAAAATGTTATATTCTCAACTTAAATTTTATTCTCAATAATACTTCATTTAATTTTCTGATACAAAAGAACAAATTCTGTTGTTGTTGTTTTTTACAGTGTAGGCAGAAGACGCAAACAACACCTTTTTTTTTTAAACATTTGCTTCTTCATAATGAAAGTTTTGCCAAACTGGATCACAATAAATCTGCTTCAAAATCAAAAGAATGAATTAACGCCCCGGAGCGAAGAGAGGCGTCAGTCCTGCTCTCCTGTATTAATGGGACAGATCTTTTTTTTTTTTTTTTGGGGGGGGGGGGGGGTCCTCCTCTGACTCCCTTTCAAGACAGCAGCTATAAAAGAACCGGGGACCAGATTACTGCCATCAGTCTGACCCACACAGACCAAGCAGGAGGGTGTGAGGAGAAGCAAAACCCAGAACCCCCCGAGAAAGTCTTGGCTGTGCGGCTGAGGTTGAGCAGAGGATCACAGGGGAGGAGGAGGAGGAGGAAGGAGGAGAGAGAGAGAGAGAGAGAGAGAGAGAAAGGGTGGAAGCATCACCGCAGGGCTTTTGAGAAGCTCATCGATATGCTCACTGCTCTTCATCTTCCAGATGCCGGCAACGGCATCTGGAAGATGAAGAGCAGTGAGAATTTCGATGAACTTCTCAAAGCCCTGGGTGAGTCCCCCCATTCTCTCTCTCTCTCTCTCTCTCTCTCTCTCTTCCTCTCCCCTCCACAGTCAACACGTCGCCGCATGAGGTGGGCGATCCATCATTTGGTACATATAGAGGGGCTTCTCTTCTTGATGTGAGAACGACACGCCTGACCTCCAACAACCTCACGCTGTTTCGGAGGAGCTCCCTGGGAAACAGCGAGCAGAGATGGCTGCAGGGAATTCCCTTCTCCGCTGGAGGAGATAGGAAACGGCGGATTCTGAATTCCTGCCCAAACAGACGTGGTATTGTTGCGTGAAGAGAGGAGGGGGGCACAACATCATTCATGTTAAGCGTTTAAGTAGGGCATGCAGGAGCAGTGCCAGCGGCGGTCTCTGGAGCCCACCGCTAATCTCTTGTGTCCCTTCTCTCTTTTTTTTTCACACCCTTCAAAGTCCTAAGTGATGATTGCGATGGTTTTGGATTTTGGACCGTTTTAAGTGGGTCAATCGGTTCTGTTGCAGCGTTTCGTCACGCCGAGACTGATGAAGCTGCGGCTAAGGACGCAGAAATAAAGGCTGCGTCTCCTTTGAATAATGTTTAAATCATTAGGGAGACCCCCTCTGGGCCCAGGGCGGTTCTTCTGCAGCTCTTCTGGTTCCCACTTCAAAATCTCAAAAATCGACCCTTTAATGTCCTGCTCAGCTGTCTGGGTGGGCTCTATTTTTTTTAGTCACTATTTCTTGTTGAAAAAATGGGACAGAACCTGTTGATATTGTGACCCGGTGCTGGTATGTATGCTGTAAAGAGTAAGGGTCCTAGGGTGGCGCCCTGGGGGACACCTGAGACTATAGGCTATCGAGAAAGTCATACGATACCAAAAAGAACCTGGTGCTATTTCGGAGCTGGTGCAAGTGCCAGTTCTTAGTTGGTTCAACTCGTGCATCTCCTAAGAACCCGTTCGCTTTCACATAGGCAAGGAGCCAAGTCAGAGCCGCACCGTATAACGTCGTTACGGCACCGTTTTTATCGCAGTCTGTTGACCCAGAAACGCCCGAGCCAGACTCAAGCACAACAACGAAGATGGAGGAGCTCACGGCGCCATGCAAGAACTGTTCCTGGTTTTGTAAGCCTACATTGAGATCAAGAGCAAAAACAACAAACAGCTTTTGTTATTAATTTTAAAATTAAAATATTATTGCTAGTATATCGGGTGAAACTCGCTCGGCTGTTGTTTTAAAAATGGCGGTTGAGTGTTGTGCCAGTCTTGTTGGCCCCTGACCTAATTGGCTCTTGGTTCTAGACTAGCAAATAGCTGGTGCTTGTCTGGCACCAGTTCTGAGAACCAGGAGCTTAGGCTGTCGAAAAGCTAGACAGTGAGTTTGATAAGTGTCGAATAGTTGTGTCAAAACAATGTTTACAACAAAGGTTAAGTTGTTAAACTTTTAAACATGGTTGTATAAAACAGTAGATTAATAAATGACCCAATAAATCAAAATTTCTAGAGAACTAATGTTCCAATTGTTTTTTTCTTTTCTTGATGAAGACATGAGTAAAGGGTTAAGAGTAAATATACCCCATGCAACAGTTACAATATAGACATCAAAGATGGCTTGAAGAACCAAAGGCTTATGTGTAGCATGTAGCATGTATATGCTAAAGAGAAAGGGGCCAAGGATGGAGCCCTGAATGTTTGGAAAATAATTTTACATACATTTTTCCACAGGCATTTTTTCTTCAGTTTGTCTGAATGACATGGTGAACAAAAGAGTAACGCAGACATAATAAGAAGTCGAAACTATTAAGAAACAAACTCAAACTCTCTCCAGCTCTCAGCGACCTTGTGTCAGGATCCGCTCAGGGGTTTCTGCCTGTTAGAAGGTAATTTCCAAGGAATCTTTATTATATTATTATTATTATTATTATTATTATTGTTAACGCATTAACTCAAAAAATATTTCTTGGATCATATTTTAAATTTATACCCACATAGATTTAGTGTGAGGAAGAACTGGATTGATTTTGGGAACGTTCGGTTGTATATTTCCCAGACTGGGGGGATCTTTATCGCCAAAGGTTTTCAGGCCCGTTGGTCCGATTGAGTCCAGATTTGGTGCGAATGAATGGACTCGAGGAGATCTACCTGCTATAAACCATATTATACTGTAAAAGTTCACATATTCACTAAGTGGTTGTGGGTTTTTGTGGGTGTTGTAAGTTTTACTTGCATAAATAATCTTTGGAAAAGACATTTAAACATTGTTAAAAAAGATTCAACTGAAAGCTGTGATATCTGTTGGATTTTCATTCATAAAAGAAAACACCTCGTCAACAAGAAACCCGTACGTCCAAAGCGAAACCATCCGTTTATCAGCTTTTGCGCCTCATTTGTTCGAGAACATTAATAAAATCTGCCTGTCTGGTTCTGTCAATGTAACGCTCCGGTGGACTTTTCCACAGCTGCAGGGCCGCCACCTTCCATCAACGTCTTCATAATTATCTGTTGAGTCGGAGGTTTCCATTCCGTTGGAGGAAACAGAGCAGTGAGGAAGGGATCAGATTCAATCTGGTGACTTAGAGCGAGCTTTTGTATCCGAGAGGGAAAATCCTCCGCCAAGGCGCTGCAGCGAGAAGTTGTAGGGAAAGTTCCTGCAGAATCCTCCTTCAATGTCTGGGTCATTACCAGCATCTAAATCTAGAGATAACTCCAACAAACTCTCTGAGTATCTGTCAGGTACTCTGTAGCCGCTCTTCTCTTTCCACTTCAGCGTCTCTGCTCAGCCCAATGAGCCTCCAGCTCCACCATAAAGGGAACACTTGAAACTGAGGGCCCAGCCCCAAAGCAACATCAAAGGAATAAAAGGAACTATTGAAACTGTGCCTCCCATGGATGCCATGATGTGTCTCATTGTGGACCTGCTGGGGCCCGGAGCTCAAGAAATAGCTCTGAGAACCTTCGGCATGAGAAACTTATAAAATTCCCTTCAGCCTCTCACTTGGACCTCGGTTCCAAATGAGGTTTATCTCATTCCTGACGAATACTTCTGATCTCACCCTCATAATTGAAGAGATAGTGACGTTCACATTCCCCACAAACACAGAAATGTGGGCAGACATGCTGCCGGCATGACCCTCCATATTCCCAGTGCAGACTCTGATGGAAGCTGGCATGAGGGCCTGGAGGGGGTCCGCGTCTGGGAGGGGTCAGAAGGTCAGACAGAAAACAAAAAGTGAAAATATGTGTTTGCATCAGCAGAACCAGAGGAGGCTTTATGTCGAATGACAAAACCCTTATCTATATCTGTTTATCTATCTAACTATCTATCTATAGTCAACCTTTTTCTCTGAGGCATTTGGTTTGATGAGAAGATCAGGATGATACAGAATTATTACATCCCCAACAACATCTTACGGAATCGTCATCGCCACCACGTTTGTTTGAACGGGATAACTCAAAACTTAATCCATGGATCATTTTCAGATTCTACGCCAACTTAGATCTTCGTGCGAGGAACAACTGGATTGATTTTGGGAAAGGTCTGTTGCATCTTTCCTACACCAGTAGGAGCTTTATGTCCAAAAGTTTTCGGCCAAAGTTCCTCAACCGTTGGTCCGATTCAGTCAAAATCTGGCGAATGAGAATCACCTCGAGGAGATCTATCTTGAAAATGTCATACTTTACCCCACAGGTAAAAGGCAACAACTATTATGGGCAACCTCTAATGCAATATTACGAAAGCCGGTGGGCAAGACAACCTGAAGGACCGCCTCCCCGACAAAGTCATCCTCACAGGTTACCCGACTTAATTTGAGCTAACTCCGACAAACGGTCGCAAAATTATGGCCCAAACATATTTGGAGATAAAGCTCTTCTAGTGTTGGAATTAGAAACGGACCTTTCCTAAAATGAATCCAGTTCTTCCTCTCAGTAAGATCTATGTGGCTATGAAATATAAAAATAACTCATCACACCGTTTTTGAGTTATAACGTTAACAGAAGGAAGCAATCAAGCACTTTGAGATTTGATCCAAATGTAAAGTGCATTATAAATGAAATGTATTATTATTATTATTAAGATTCAATATTTCAAACTTTTCGGGAATATTATGGGGATCTTTTAAGTATAATTATTTCAATAATAAGGAGAAGAAGAAGAAGAAGAAGAAGAAGAGGAGGAATATTTAGTTTCTTTCTAAAGGATTGACTCGGTTATAAAAGTTGCCACGGTGTCGTTATTGAGTCCTGGTCCTCAGAGGATTTCTTCTGGTCATTGTTTTTGCTATGAATGTAGGGAATATCTGACTTTATTCTGCTTTTGGGTCTAAATTCTTCTTGTTAGAATAGATCAACCAGCTCCTGCTTCTCCCTCTTTCTGTTCAGGAGTCAGCACCGTGCTGAGGAAGGTTGCCGGGGTCGCAGCGGCCAAACCCCACGTGGAGATCCGTCAGGACGGGGAGCAGTTCTACATTAAAACCTCCACCACCGTGCGCACCACCGAGATCAACTTCCACATCGGTGAAGAATTCAACGAGGAGACGGTGGACGGACGAAAATGCAAGGTGAATAAGTATAGAATCGGCTTATTATTTAGCAAAATAAAAGCAGCAACGCTAGTAATCCTGACATAGAATTTGTGGATCCTGGGAAATGTAGAACATCGCAGTATCTCAGTATTCTTCACACTTTTCACAAAGATCCTCCAAAAACCGTTTCTCAATGTAATGAATGTGTTCTTGTTTACTGGGACGACGACTCAATTCCTTCAACAATTAGATTGTACCGAGACAACGAAGGGAGTCAGCGCTCCTAGGAGGAGAATTTAAAGATGAGGCGTAAAGAAACGCTGCCGCTGACTCGCCTCTTCAGATATCAGGAATCTTACATTCCTGTCATGGTGATTGGCAGCTCTTTATCGCCTAGTTCTGGAATGCACAGATTGGACCGGGCGCTGGCATCATGTGAGATGGTTTATGAGGTAAGCCATCGCTCCGAGAGCTTCCTTGTGACGTAATGCTACACTGGTTAACAACAAAAAACGAGGACTTTGGTGTCGTCCCCAACAGCTTTGTACAAGAAATCCTCCTGCTTGGAAGTTCTAAAATCATATGTGAAGTTATGTCAGAAAAACAATATTTTCTTGTAAAGAAAGTTCCCCCGAGTGAGTAAAATATGAACTTTTAAAGAGTCAAGTACGATAGATCTCCTTGAGTCAATTCATATTCACCAGTTGGAAGTTGGAAGTTATGGCTGAAAAACTACTAGATTATTAAATAATTATATAAACTACTAGAGTAAAATTGAATATATTTCCAAGTTAGAGCTCCCCCTACTGTTAGAAATATGCAGCCGACTTTCCCCCAAGTCACTCCAGTTCTTCCTCACACTGAGGTCTTTGTAGGTATAAAATGTGAAAACAGTACTTGAATTAGTTGTTGAGTTATCGTGTTAATACGAAGGTTCTGTGGCGGCAGAGACGACGAATCCTTGAAATCCCTGATTTACTTAAATTGGTTGAGCTCATTTTGTGTCTCTAGTTCTTCTTGAAGCATGTGACTGAAGTTTTTTATAATCTGACCCAGTGTCAGCATTTATATGCTTAAGAGTAAGGGGCCAAGGATAGAGCCCTGGGGGACACCACAGATCAAAGGGGGAAGCATTTATCATGGCTTTAGAGAAAGTAATTTTCTACAGTTTTTTAAAAACATACTTTATCAAAATGTTGCCCTAATCTTGATCAAAACGGACTTTTTTCCACGAAAAACCAAATTTCATCATGAAATAATATCAAAAATCTATTTCTGTTTTACTGTTTGAATCCATGCTTTTCCAAAAATATTTGTCATTTAATGTTAAATTTTGAATATGGAAGGTATTAAACTAATAAATGTCCCAAATAAAAAGATTTCTTTTAGTTTCTTTTTCCTGGTGAGGAGATTAAAGCCTGAGAAAATGTGGAAGTACTTTGTGACCTTCTGATTATGCAGAAGGAGTAATTAATTTGGAGTTTGATGCAAAAATTGCCCTCCTGCGTTTCTAGATACTGAAACCTTTTAGATGCGAGGAAATCTCAAGTATATATTTAACATTTAATTCATGGTGAGAACTTCCTGCTGCAGTCAGCGAGAGCAAATATGACCTATTTCAGGAAGAAGGAGACAGTGTGGCATCCTCCGTCTGTGCCCTGGGGCATGCTGGGTACTGAGCCGGGCTTCTCCATGAAGAAGAAGAAGATGATGAAGATCAGCGCTGCAGCAAAAATAATTCTTTATAGTACAGACAAAATCAGGAGAAAAACCGTATCATGGATCATTTTCATATTTTATAACCACGTAGATCTTAGTTCGAGGAAGAACTGGAGTGATTTTAGGAAAGTTTGTATTTATATTTCTGACCCTAGCAGGAGCTTATCTCCAAAATTGTCACACTCACTAGGGGGGGCTTTTACATGAAAAGCACGGTATTCTGTACATAACTCAAAATCTATGTCATGGATCTTTTTCAAATTCTTTACCTATACAGAACTTAGTGTGAGGAAGAACTGGATTGATTTTGGGAGGGATTGATTGAGTTCTGACACTAGGGGGAGCTGAATTGCCAAAACTATTTGGGCCATAACATTTTCAGACATTGGAAGGAGGATCTATCTTTGATCCTTTTATCTACTCTCCTTGTTAATATTTCACTCACTAGGGGGAGCTCTTTCTTCTTCTTTTCTTTTGTTGGTGCAAAAGACAATATTTTTTCAGACATAACTTCCCATTTTATTCAAGGAGTTCCAAACCGGGTCGATTGCTTGTACAATGCGGGGGATTGGGGGCGTTTCGGGGCTATACCCATGCTGCCGGCCGGTGTGTTCAGTGGTTATAGGAGAAAAGGCAGTTTCTGCCATTTGTCTCAGTCACTCAGACGTGGTATTTGTAGGAGCTGATTTGATGAAGCATTTGCTCTTCATCAAATCAACCGGTTCTGTATTTTGATTTGATGAAGCGTAAGTGCGCCTCGCATTTGATGTCCTCAGGGTCGGACATAAGCCACGGCCATGGAGGAGAGTGGCGAGAGGAGAGGAGATGGATAACGCCATCGAACCGTGGGAAGAGACGAGGCCGAACGAAAACAAGGATGTTTTTGTGGCTCTGAGAGAAATGTTATAAAATCCAACATGGATTTTGGAGGAAATGAGATTCTCTCCTGCTTCTCGACGCACTGCCGGTGTCAGATTAGCAAACGAGGACGCCAAAGTCTCTCAGCCGGAGCAAAGCCAAAAGCAGCAGAACCAAAAAGGGAGGCCAATCAGATACCAGTGAGAGGAAAACCGGACGAATGGTTTTAAACGTGTGCAGAAACTCTGAGTGTATGTGAGTCGATGAATGCACTAGAGAGGATGAGAGAAAACGCATTCAGGTCAGAGGCAGATATGGAACCGGAGCTAACCGACTCTGTTCACTCCGGCTTTACTACACTAGATAAAAAAACACGGAGAGACACGCTAGAAGAATGCTGCAGAAAGAAAAATTCTGCTGATGTTCAGCTGGAAACATCTGTGGACGACAGCCAGCCGGCAGATTCCTCCATTAAATCTACCGACATCTCCAACAAACTCTCTGAGTATCTCTAAAATACTCTTGTTTCCTGCCCCTTCCACTTCAGTGTCTCTGTTGAGCCCACTGAGCCCCAAGCTCCACCCCCAAAGAAACATGAAATGAATGAAAGGCTCTCTTGATGCACAAAATTTGGTAATTTGCGGTCATGTCCGTTTTCAATAAGAACGATAATATGTTAAACGCAGGTTCAGGCACATTTCAGCTCTTACAGCAGAACGACTTTTGTGACATTATAGCTGAGGTAATGAAACATGAGAGCGGCTAATGGATCCCGAGTCGACCATGAAGGTTAGCGAACACAATTTAGCCACACGGGGTCAACGGCGTCCTGAACTTCTGTCACCATTTTCCAGCTGATTTGAGTCATTTAGTTGAGGAGACATTAATCCTGAAGTCCAAGTCTGACTGATCCGGTTTAAGTCATGTGAAATATTGAAGCACATTAGCCCATGGAGGCCTTTTTGTTTTTTAATATCCAGTCCGCTAATGGCTGCGCTGATTTATAGCCTCCAGTTACTTTTCCTCAGTGAGGTCTGTTCAAGAGGAAGACGCACAAGACAAATATTTTAACTCAGTTATGACATATATAGCCGTAGCCGCTGGTCATTAGCTGCGTTTTATGGGTTTTGAACGTCGGACCATATAATCTCAGAAGGTTTCCCATCAGATTTAAGAGCAACCAGTTTTCAGCACGGGGGGGTGTGATCGGGGGGGCCTAGCTACTGGTTGACCCGTAAAAGGAAACAAGAAGAAGAAGAAAAAAGAAGAATTGATCATTAAACATGAATTCCAGAGAAACAAATCATATTAATGTTGAAATATAACCTCAAAATAATCGATAAGTTCATTTAAATAATTTCACCTTTCAACAAACTACTGCTGCCAACATGGTTCTGCAACAGTTCAACACCACATGTGTGACCTCCATGTGTCTCCATCCACTGACGCCATCCTGATCTCCAGATCAAAAGCGTTAAAGTCGCTCCTTGCTACGGCGATTTTTCGATGATACTGACCCCCCCTCTCCTTATTTGTTCTCCCCCCCCCTGCAGAGTCTCGCCACATGGGAGTCTGAAAACAAGATCTACTGTCAGCAAACTCTGGTGGACGGCGGCGGCCCCAAAACCTTCTGGACTCGAGAGCTGAGTGGGGACGAGCTCACACTGGTGAGTTCACACTGATGACTCATCACGTATGACTGGGCGGGAAAAAAGAGGAAAGACTCTTTTCTCAAAAGCTCCGTAGCTTGATGAGCTCTATAATTTCTACAAACTTAACAAAAACACATGCAAAAACTTTAACATATCGATGCTAAAGAGTAAGGGGCTGTGGATGGAGCCCTGGGGGACACCTCGGGTCAAAGAGGCCACTGAGGAGGAGTCACATGACCGCATTAACCCGGAAGTTAAGCGAAGAAAAATTTGCGTATTATATCTGTTTTATTCACAAAATGAAGCATTGAAAAAAAGCGTGCGGGTGCGCAACACTTCTAAGTGTCCTCTCTTAAACTTTGTCGGCTTTTGCCGATCGTTTTTCTTCACGTGCTGAGGCGTTTGCGCCGCTCCTGCGTTGTCAAATCCATGAAGAGGTTTCCTTAACTTGCATGCGTTTTCTGTCTATTTGCATGTGTTTTCTGTCTATTTGCATGTGTTTTCTGTCTATTTGCATGTGTTTTCTTCAGTTGCGGTGCGTTTGCCGCTGCCGGACTGTAAATATTAGTCTTTACAGAGAGAAATCCCGTTAAAACGTCTCACCGGTGCAGGAGCAGGAGCAGGAGCAGGAGCAGGAGCAGGAGCAGGAGCAGGAGGAGGAGCAGGAGCAGGAGCAGGAGGAGGAGCAGGAGCAGGAGCAGGAGCAGGAGCAGGAGCAGGAGCAGGAGCAGGAGGTGATGGGCAGCTCCTCTGTACGACCCGTTCTCATGGAGACCCCCAAAGACATTGCATGCATTAAGATGGGCTCTCCGAGCAGCTCGTGTTCTGGGTTTGAGAGGTGGTTAATGAAAGCAGGCGGGGAGCGTATGGAGTCGCCCCGGAGATTCATCCGTAAAGGAAATGAGAAAGGCCGTCTCCCGAGGAGCTGAGCTTTCATCCGCCCCGCAGGGAGACGTGAAAGGAGGAGAGGGGAGCAGTTTGCTGACTTTGCACTAATTCCGGCAGTATTTAGCCAGATTAATATGGGCAGGAGTCAGTGGGTCCAAAGCCCCACGAAGGATGTGTGTGGGGGGGGGGAGGTCCAAGACCGATGGATAGGGACCCAGAGTTCTCATGGAACGAAGAGCTTTCTTCTCTCCACGCTCCCACGCTCCTCTCTGTTCTTCCTCACGAGCTGAGAGGAGTTTACCATCACAGCAAAAGCTTGAGACAACAACGCCGAGAGTTTTCAACGCCGAGGATTTATTCGGCCCCCCACCGAATCCAGAGATAAATAGAATCTCGATATTAAAAGTGAAGCTCCTCATTGTCGGGACTGAGAAGAAGGACAAACTGGATCCTTTTTCCCCCCAGGGTGATAAAAGCGGCGCCTGAGGCTCGGGTCACACTTTGGCCCGGCGGCCCCGGAGGAGCCGGAACATTCGTGTTCTAATGGAGGCCGAGTTTCTGAGCTTCACCGACTGCTCTTCTCACCTCCGTCCCCGCTGCTCTCACGCCGTCATCAAAGCTCAGGGTCCCACGACTCATCCAAACGCAGAATGTATACAAGGATCAGCCATAACATTAAAACCGCCCGCTTAATCTGTTTCTTTACTCCCTACAGGCATCTGTAAGCCTCGGGCACTCATGACCTTCTCTCTGAGTCACCATCTGTCCTTCCTTAGACCACTAAGGAAGGACTTAGACTGCCACCCCCGTTTTGGATCTTCTTCTTCTGTTCGGAGATTTAGAAGCTTATATATTTACCCATATATCCACTATGGTGACCCCTAAAGGGGAAGAGACGGAAGAAGAAGAAGAAGAAGAAGAAGAAGAAGATATTTATCCATTTATTGTATCTGAATATATACTATTCAATGCCACACCTCAAAATTTCTATGCCCCTCTCTTGCCACCCCATGAAAGTGTGTCTAGATCCACCCCTGGAAGGCACTAACCACCGCAGACCTGGAGAACCCAATAAGTCCTGCGGTTCTGGAGATTCTCTGACACACTCAACAAGCCATTTCCATCAGAACTTTATCAAGAGCCACTGAAAACCTTACTTTTATTTTTCCTGCTTCTTACACATCAGCCCCAGAGGTAAATATTTGCTTGCTTTGCCTGCAGGTGGTTTTAATGTTATGGCTAATCCACGTAGGAGATTCCAGCGACCCCGTTTTGCAGCATAATAAAAAACACCTGCTGACAAACTTCAATGTGCAGAAATCTTTTTTTCCAACGCGTCTGTATGTGATGCTAATCAATAAAAGCATCTTTGCACTTAGACGACCTCTTTCTCTCTCTGGACCGGCTTCTGGACGGACCAGAACAAACGCCGTCTGAATACGACTCAAACCCATTTAAAAAAAAAAAAAAAAGAGGCCGCCAAACAATCGCAGAGCTTCAGCTCCAGACTCAAAGGAGGCTGACTGTCTGGGGGGGGGCTCACACTGTAAGTGGGCCTCATTTACATAAGACACGCATGATCCGTTTGAATTGGTTTAGTCTGAAAACACTTTCAGGGTAAGATTCAAGCCTGTGCGTCAAAATTATGCCTTAAAAAAATGTATTGATAACGTTTCTCTTGGTTTAACCCTTTTATGTCCTGCTCAAACGTTTGGGTTGAGCTCGTTTTTGGTCACCGTTTGTTCTGGAACAATGTGACTGAAGGTGTTTATAATCTGATCCAGAGGCAGCATCTATACGCTAAAGAGTAAAGGGGCCGAGGACGGAGCCCTGGGGGAAGCCAAGGTTTTTTTTTGAGTTATTTTTACTGTATGAAGTGACATAAATACATGACTCAGCTGGACCAACCCGCTGACTCCCCTCTAAATCTATGCAGTTAGCTCTAGAGCTAAGCGTTTAAATGATTATCAATGCGTTTGCATTTCTCAGAAAAGTACAGTCAAAACTCTGCACATCAATCGATGACATCATCATCAGGTGCTGACTCATCAGGTGTTTAAATGTCTAATACGCAGAATGTTCTTGTTTTTGTTTTATCCCGACAGATTTTTGGGGCAGATGATGTCGTGTGCAAACGGATTTACGTCCGGCAATGAACCTCGGCGACCCTCATCTGGACCAAACAGAAACCCAGCGGCGCCGCGACCTTCTTTTACCCAACAGAACTCCGTCCTCATCACACGCCAACACGAGTCTCCCCTGTAATCGCTCAGAACCAGTCTGCATAGTCTCCACAAACGGTAATAACCTGATTATCTGGAGTCTGCAGTAAATATAGCTGGATACCTGCAAACATGGCGTCGGTAGGATTTAGTGATCCGTTGTGTTGATTAAGCATTCATGTTCAATCGCAAGAAATAATAATAATTAAAAAAAAAGAAATGGAACAAAAAGTGTCGGAGCCTCTTTTCTTGATTTAGCAGTCAAACTTTGTTCCATCCCTCATCCCTGGTCATGTGGTCTGAGTAGAGACCCAAAGCAGGAGGTCATGGATCCAACACTATAAGGAAAGATGAAGAGTTGCATAATTAAAGTTTAAATAATCACCTTTTTTCTAAATGCATGTATTCAAAATTTCATGGAATCGGCATGAATTTGTCTATTATGAAAAAAATTTAATGAGATAAATCAGTGAAAAAAACAAAACGAAGAAGGTTTAAAATAAGTTTTGTTGTGGAACAAAACTCATTTTATAAACTAAAATAAAGCTAAATAGGACTTTTCTATTTAGCAGTGACACTTTTCTAAGATTTCCCATTTCACAAAATTGATTACATTTCGATTGAAGAAATAATAAGAAATAATAATTATAAAGCAATTTTGACATGTTTGGACAATTCTATTGCTGAAAAGTCAAAATAACAAAAAGTGAAAAGACGTTTGTTTGACTGTAAAGCGAAACATTTTTCATGTTTAGATACCAACGTTTTTTTATTATCAGTTAACATAAAGGACCTGATTACCTTTAAATCATGAACTTGACTGTCTAAATAAAGGTAGTAGTTTTAAATCCCAGTGAAACGGACGGACATTGAAGCATGAATGTCTCTCATCGCATTTTTACAGAGAAAAACAACGAGTATGGCCCCATACAACCTTTATTTAATCCTTCCCCTTTAGTTGGACTGGAAGTGGAATACTCCACTCCAGCCTTTTGGCGCCGGAGGGTTGAGGCTTTTTGCCAGAACTGTTCATGGAGAATGGCTGACACTTTGGCAGAAACTAACCCTCTCACACAGATCGTATCAAACGGATGACTACATCTATAAATGAGGTGTAATCTGTCATGAGGTGCTAAAGTCTTTAATTTGGATCCTTCTGTCTCGACGATGACGTTGGCCTTAAGAGCTTAAACAGCTGTTTGGGTGATGGAGTCAGGCATCAATCAACCAGCGTACAAGTCTTTCTTCAGGAAAGCCATTGGTTGACTGATTCTAGACATTTGCCCAGAGCCGGTGCACGTCGCACGAGTCTCTGCGCCGCTCAGCTCAGCCTCACCTACACAGCAGCTCCACCGGTGGTCAGAGGGATTGGCGTGGAAGCAGTCCTCTCTCTTCTCCCTGCTGCTTGGGTTCCAAGAAGTGGCACGACATCAGAAACAAGAAGCAAATCTGTCTCTGTCCTACATGGCTGCCAAGGATTAGAAAGTTGCCCTTTCAACACTCGGTTCCGCTGGGACTTACACACTGGCACGACTGCTTTTCCCATTCCTCAACGCCAAGACGGTTGGGTCGAGTCTATACCAGGCCTGCTTTTTGACCTGGTATCCCCTGAAAGAATGAGTTTCCTCCTCAGTGCATCACAATGCTCCAGGAAGCATGGGCCAGGGCGTGCGCCCGCTGTGATGTTAATTTAATGACAAGCCGCTGCTCCGATGGCCGGTCCAAACTGTGGGATAAAGGGATTGTTGTGTTTTTGCTCCACTTTAGAGAAAAGGGGCCCCTCCGCCCGGCTTAATGCTCTCTCTCTCTTCTGGGCACCGAACAGTGGAGCCTCTGTGGGTACAGCCGAGTGCAACGCTGCTTCATGATGTTAAGACAAAAACTAAACGTTTCCCTCCTCCTTCAAAAGCTTGAACGAGTTCTAGAGTTTTAGACCCCGCTTAAAACGGGCCCAGTTGGTGCAGCCCAATTAAACTGTGGACTAATTAGTGCATATTTTAAGGAGAATTTTGGTTTCAATCAAAGTGAGTCTTAATTTTCTTTATTTTTCACCAATAATCCTGTTGGAAATATTAATTATGTTAGTAGCTAAGGGTCCACAAGAGTTCAGATGATCAGGATAAGTTTTGAATAAACATTGAGGTGAGCCAAACAAATTTCAAAGAGAAAATGAAGACACTGTGTAAAAATACACAGTGTCTTCCACATCCGGCCCGCAGAACAATTATATATATATACAGTAATATAAATAATAACTGGACAGCTGGTTAACAGCGCAAACAACACAGATACTACAAGTCCCAGGATGCACTTCGTTAGCCAGCGTGTCAACGAAGAGCGACCGCGCGTGCGAGTTTCCTACATCTCTGTTAGATATCATCGTTTATCGAGTCACTCTAATAAACTTTATGCTGATCCGAAGGCTGGGACGGCATATGGATTAGAAAACACTGTTAAAATGCTAATTATAAACGTCTTAGTAAGTAAAAAACGCAGTTTAGTAAATAGAACGCACTTTTTAAGTCACTGTCGTGGTGCGTTCACGTCCTCCGGCCGTTCAGGACGTCTCAGCGCTGCTGCGTTAAAAAAAAGAAAAACACATGATGTTGCTTACATTTAATGTGAAATACATCTGTAAAAGATCAAGGGTTATTTAAAGTTCCCTTTTCTTGATATTGTTCATCAAAAACTATTGATTAAAAACGGATTGATTTTAGATGTAACTTGTTGTTGAAGCCTGGGAATAAAAACATTCCATGATTCGTGTGAACACGTTAACTCAAAAAATATTTCACGGATCATTATCAAACTCTATACCACCACAGACCTTAGTGTGAGGAAGAACTGGATTGATTTGGGAAAAGTTAATTGTATATTTCCCACATTAGGGAGGGCTTGAACTCTTAAAGTATTGGGGCCATAATGTCTCAACTATTGATCCGTCCAAATTTGGTGCGTATACTCGAGGAGATCTAACTTGTTTATATAATTATTTATCCACATTTTAATCCAGTAGTTCTTTTTTTAGTCTCTTTGAGGAAACTTTTTTTTCCCCACCTAAACTACCGAGCATTAACTTAATAACGTGGATCAGGGATAATGCTTGGGAAGGAAGCAGGATTCCAAATAAAAAAGCCTACCGCAGTTTGTAATAAAAGTGTTTTGTGTTTTCACCTGCGTTTGTTGGTTTGTGAACTCCAGGTTACCTGGGAATGTGTAGGTCGTAGGTCGTAGGTCGTAGCAGCAGAACTCGAGCCGGGCTGCTGACGTTACGTAAGATGGCCAGACTCCACTAATCCTTTTACAGAGAGGAGCCTGCAGGGCAGCACTTTTTCTCATCATCAGGACAAATCAGCCTGAAAGCAGACTGGGTTATCCATCCACCGCTGATTTAAAAAAAAAAACTGCCTCTGGATGCATCGGGTAGAAGATCCAAGAAGCATGACTCGTGTAAAAAAGCCACCGAGGCTTTGTGATATTAATAGCTGCTCCGATTCATTTTCCTCTTTCCTGTGATCTGTCACACTTTGACGACGCTTCACCCAGAATACTTTGTTTTTAATAATCTGTCCTCATTCTGCTCTTGCCTTATGCAACAAAACAAGTCATGCTGAAAAACGCTGCGTCATGGTTGCCTGGTTTGTGTGGATGGGACTCATTGAGAGGTTCTGTTCCTGGCTGAAGCAGCAGAGCCTGTAAGAGAGTGAAATAAAGCAAATAGTCTCTCCACATGCAAGGATAAAGCGCAGAAATCCTCGTGGCCACTCTCACTGAGTTAATTGCAGTGCATTGTGGGTGCCAGGACCTCCGAGCCTGAGGGACAATACCTGCTCTTTAGTTGTTACAATCCATCCGCTTTTTCTGAGTCAGAACTTGCGGGGAAGAAATTATCCACCCAGAGGGAGAAATCACGCAGAGGAGCAGTCGGCGCCCCCTTTGAGGAAACGGTTGTTGGTGCTGACGATGGGGGGGGTTCAGCTCGCATGTGTCAGCCTCACTCCTCTTCTGGGTCTCGGCGCCGTGGCGGCCGAGTGAGTTTCAGTCACCTTTATTTAAGCTACAGGTGGACCCGCCTCAGGCTCAGTCTCGCCTTGCTCGGACCCCCCATAGAGGCCTGGTGCAAGTCCCCTTTCTCTGGACCTGGGTCAGGCCCAGGTTCATCATTTCTGCTGGTGTGAGCAGTTCCATCAGAGAATGAGGAAAAGGTGAATGCTTTATTGCAGCAGCAGATGTCTGAATCCACCAGAAAGTCTTTGGCGCTCAAAGACATCGTGATCAAAGGGTCTCTGCCGTGAGCAGAAGCAGAAATATTCCCCCCTGGGAGTCTTGGTGTTGGTGGCTGATGACTCTGCTGAGGCTGATGGATCTGTGAAGACTCGGTACATTGGAGGGCATGAAGGGGAACTGAGACAGAGCACATGTGATGTAATAGGTTGATATAGTGGTACCTGCAGTGACTCCGGCCGGAGTGTGCAAGAAGATAGTCTTTTCTTGAACTTTTCTTAAAAGTCCATTTAATGTATGATCATATAATGTCTGCAATGTAATATATCCTGGATCAGGCCCGTTACACTTTTGAGTTAACTCAAACCCATTCCTCCAGAATAGAACAAATGTCACCTTATTCCACATTGTGTTCCACTATTTGACGTGCGATTGGCGTTTCTGACATCATCATATTTATTCTGCTATGAGGGAAGACTTTAATCTGCCATTAAACCGGACACAAACTCCCTGGATCATCGGTGAAACCAAACTATACAATCAAATAAAACATTTGCTCAAAGATTTTAAACCAATCTCAGGTTTCCCCCTCTTTCTCGGAAATCCTTTTTCCAGGACATTTTCCGTGATGATCTACCTGCTGCAGAACGACAGACAGGTTATCGCCTCATACACTGATAAGACCCCCCCCCTTATCCAATGCTTTGGAGATGAGTTCTTCATTTAAATAATGTTTCTAGATAAAAAAATATCTGACTGATTGATAGCCGCGATGCTAATAAGAAAAGTTGGACGATGATGTTCCAGGACTGCAGCATACTCTTTATAGTCCTTTAAAGTATCTCCCAATAACAGCATGTTCAAAGCTCTAAAAATATCATTCTGTCCAAAATGAGTGGAACTCAAGCTGAAACCAGAATCAAAGGAATGATTTTTATGACAAACCCTGAAACAATAATCAAATAAACATGAAAGAATAAACGACCTTCATTCCTGACGCCAATATTCAGTTTCTGTCTGAGGCCCCGGGTCTTTATACTTCATCTGTCCAGAAAGATGAATGTCATGCAGAAACCAGCGGGGAGGGGGCGCGAGGAGGATCTGGTGTCGGGGGGAGGGGGGACGGTTAGGGGGCTCCCTCTTCAGGATTTGAAGGGAACAGAACTTTCACATGGCAGCACCGGATCCAAAAACAGGTTCTGTAAGATTTTAAGGCCAAAATAATCCAACTTCATTCCAGGTCGGTGAACATGAAGGCCAAACTCTGACGCAGGGGAAAGCCTCAACCCAGTAATAATAATAATAATAATAATACATTTATTTAGTGACGGCTGTTTGATGTATAAGAATATGAATCTAATAACATACTTCTCAGTAATTGTTGAATGTCCATTCCGGAATAAGTTTAACTTCTATAGATTATTATAGATACTATAATTATTGATGATTACTTAAAAACAACCCAAATTAAAAGGAACTCATTTTTTTTTTTGGCTCTTTCCTTTAATTTAAGGAGTTTCACAATCTTTGTGTTCTGGAAGTTTCCCCCCCGCACACAAAGATGGACACAACGGACGGATTCCTGCGAGGAGAGTCGGTCTGAAACCACAATTTAAAAAGGAATAACAACTTTTCTCGTCTTCCTCAAACTAATCCGGGGGGATCGCTTCATTGCCGTAAAGATTAGCTGACCCACAGTGAAGCATAGCGGTGGCTCACCCGCGCCCTTGAGCTCAGCTCTGGTTCCTCGGGTACTGGACGTGTACCGCGGGTGGAGGTTAAGTTTCAGGGAATCATGGGAAAAAAAGATTCTGGCCATCTGTGATGAAGCTGAATCTTGGACATGGTTGAAAATTAAAAAAGCCCAGTGCAGCCATGTTGGGCTCGAAGTCCAACAAAGGCTTTCAGAAGACGACCTGGAACTTTCTGGAGCGGACCACCTCAGCTGCTGAAGGAAAATCTCTGGTGGGATTTTGAAGAAAGAAGCGGCAGCAAACAAAACCAGGAATATCCCAGAAGTGGAGGAATGGGCTTGGATTCCTCGGGGAAGTTGTCGGAAACTGGTGTCGGGGTCATGGATTGGTTGAATAATTTAGCGGCTGCAGTTTTCAGTAAGAGAACCGTTTTGTGTCGTTAGAGGAACTCTTGGCCGATCACAGAGTTTTATAAAGTCCGACCGCTGGTTACCAATTTTGTCTCGGCCCCCCTTTATTTCCTTACAGTGTTAAAATCATGACGAGTAATGTATTTCAAGTGCTCTTATTTTGAAGGATTTCAGTGGACAAAGGCTGGCCAGCATTGTGTGTGTGTTCTGACCGTCCTGACTGTCGGCGGTTGTTCCGCCCACTTTATTTTGTCCTTGCTGGTGTTACAAATCGCGATAATTTTGTTTTCTTGTTTATTTGCGAGATGTTTGGAGCCGTGGTCGTTCACGCTTGGCGTGCGTGTAACCGGGAGGGAGTGAGGCGGCGTGGCCATTTACATCAAACTAGGCCTCCCGGCGCCGACCCATCGGTGCAGCTCCAGTTGTTGTTGGACAAATATCTGTCTTTAAATGGTTTTGTATGAAGCCCATAAACAGATTATGACAATAAGACTAAAATCTTACAGTGGTTGAATTATTTTGCTTCCAACTATAAATCCTAAATGTCACAAAACCAGGCTGGCGTTCTACAGACAGCAGAATCGGTTAGCGGCCCCATTATCTGCACCGGTCCAACATCCACCAGCATCTCTGTGGCAGTTTTACCCACCAGTCCGACCCTGAACATCCCGATGGTGCCGATCCGACCCGTGGGTCGATGCCACGCCGTCAGCGGTGGTTTTTGGCGTAGACGGCGAAGTCTTCTCCTGGTAAGTGGAGGAACAGAAATGACAGACAGAAGGACAAACAAAGGCCTGAGTAGGCTACAAATGTCATTTTTTATTTTTACTTTAAATAATGTCTAAATAAAGGGACTAAAGACATGCTCGTGTGACTTCTTCAATTATCAAAAATAAGGTGTGGGTGGGATGTTTACAGCAGAAATCTGGTCGGGGGGGGCGAAGAGTGCGCGACCGGATGAGACTGTCACGGAGTCCGTCCGTCAGAAGACGAATGGAATGAGTCCCACCGCCGCTGTGGACGGCGTCAGCTGCTGGGGGGTGGGGGGGAACAACGATTCTCTCTCTCTCTTTTTTCCCTTTTCTCTTTTTTAACCAACCAAACGTCACATTCAGAAGAAACAGAAAGTCATTTGTCGTGATAAGAACGGAAATCCCTGGATATATTTCTAAGTGTCCGTGTTTTTTTTTAACTACAGAAATTTAAAAAAAACAAAAGGAAGGAGCACACAAAGAGGGGGGGGGGGGGCTATGTTTTTTTTTTGTTTTGTTTTTTTATAATCAACTCCCTTTGGTAAAAACTGTAATAAACGGTCTCGCATTTTGTCTTTTCCACGTACGACCTTTAACTTTAGCCGTTCATCACTAAAGTCCACAGAACGCTTCTCGGAAAGTTTTACTAGCACAACGACACGGATCTGTCATAAAAAGTCTGAGACTATGTACAGTGTATTTACAGGTGGAGCGGCGTGCCAACAGTCCTCCCGCGGCGGCGGCGCCGGCGCTGTGAGTGTGTGTGTGTGTGTGTGTGTACAGGCTGGTGTCCTGGGGGAGGGCACTTTAAAAAAAAAAAGAAAAAACGGTTGACGTCCGGGGCGGCGAGGATCAGATGTGTTAGTAGAACTATATATAATATATATATACACAACACATGAACTGGAATACATGCCAGTATCTGACATTCACAAGCTATACAAATTTTACACCCCGAGACCAAACGGCGTTGTGTGGCTTCCTTTTTTTTCTTCCTCGCTCATATAAATCCGACAGTGCTTATTTTATTATTATTATTTTGTGTTAGATATCTACCCGACAACACTGTTTGGGCCTCGGGAACGGTTTTCTAATGACGCTGCTGACCAGTGTTTTGGAGAAGGACCCCGCGTTCCTTCTGGTCGTGGGGACGTAATGGTGATTTGGCCTAAACGCAGGAATGTCCGAACCGCCTCCAGATTACATTTGTTTTATTGATTTTTTGTGCTCCCTCCGAATCTTCAATCTGACAAACGAAAAAATGCTCCTTCTCCTAAATAAGTGCACTTGTCCACCATAGTGTTCTTGCTGCAGAGCAACGCCATCGTGAGGGAATCCCCGTACGGCGATGGATCTCCATGGAGCTCCTAGCTCTGATGGCTTCAGACAACGCGGTCTATCAAAAGTTGAAGATCATTCGGTACAAAAGGTACCCCTCTCTCTCTCTCTCTCTCTCTCACAGGCCCCCGCCGGAGGTCCCGTGGAGGAAGGCTCAGGAAGGTTTGGGTGCTGCTACGAGCTCGTGTTTGCGACTGGATCATGACGATTCCTAAGTTTTGGCACCAAAGGCCCTGTGGAAAAAACGGGCCCAGCTAAAAACGCTGGTAAAATCAGTAATCCTGCCGCCCCGGGTGCAACGCACACGGTCGCCTCCTTATTGTGCTCCCATGTCGGCCTTAAAAACGCATTAATAAGCCCCGCCTCTACCTCTGCTGTTGACCTGTTTGACCTCGTACCCCCACAGTCAGTCTCTCTTCACTTCCCCCTCAGCTACGGCGCCTTGCTGGGGGAGAAGTATTTGACTCTGTACTTGTTGATGTTCATGAAGTGAAGGACTTCTGGCTGGCGTGTTGTGGTGCAGGGCAATAGGCCGTCACGGCCTTCACCCATCAGCCACTTGTTGGTCTCGGCGTTCATGTCGCGGTTGACGTGCTCCTTCGCCCACGCGTCCACCCAGGCCTGGAAGCGGTTGTGCAGCCGAGTGCTCACCCTCTCGTGTGACTGAGGAAAAATGACGCGTCAGAATTTAAAATACTCATAAATGCAAAAAAATAAAAAATAATAACCAGCCGAAATGTTGCAGGTTCTAATATTGTGGCGGATTATAGATCAGCCAAAGATCAGTGGGTGAAAAGCCAAATCCAAACAAAGGAAGAACGTAAATATTAAGTACAATAAGTAATGAAATATCTTAATTTCAGCCACAGGTTAGCGGTTCTAATGTTGTGGCTGATTGGTGTGTGTTCCTGAACGAGAGGGTTGGAACACAAATGAATAAATGGAACATTGAGCCAAACTGAGTTTAGTCATGAGCTCATCTCATTGGTAATGAAAAGACCCCAATTCAACTGAAGAGCATTGTTTTTTAGCATAATACTCTATAAGAACATTAACCTGTAGATTAACAACAAGAACCTGAACGGACTCTTCATCAAATGGAGTGAAGCTCGAGGCGGTGGGAGAGGTCACACCCAGAGGTCAGGGTGGGTTTCTGGAGGAGGTGGTGCAACACTAAATTTAAGAGTAGATCCAAAAAAATTATCAGGTGTAGTTCCACCATTATTCTGATAACATGAACTAGTGCCACATTATGAGGTGTGCAATTCTAAAAAATAATAATCAACTATTTATTCATCTGTTTTCAAAGGCAGCTGAATGTCATTCTGGATGGTTCTCACACACCTCCAGCCCTGCCTCAGAACTGAAGGGGGTTGTGATCTGTCATTACCAGCAGCTGTTTGTTTAACGGTTCCCTTTACGTCGATTTCAGGTTATCAAATACTGAATCTCTTATTTTGTCATTTTAGTTCTTATTTGAACGGAATCGGTTGAAATAAACAGTTACGTACTCAGATTGCTGTTATTACTTTTCTTTTCTGTCAAACTATGTAAAAAGACCTCGGGTCTAGTGAAAGGCACTTTATGAATGTAAGTTATAAACATTATTATTGGCAGTAATTACCTCATATATGGAATGTTGTGTGTCAAACAAACACGTTTATGAATTTGAATTTCTTTGCCGAATGTATTCTGAACAAAAACTAAAAAAAATGATTGAATTAATTTAAATTACTTTAACATTAACGTCGGATTAGTCCTTTATTTCTCAGTTTATTACATTTACGTTGGTTATTTTATAGTCATGTGACGGAAAGAAGGAGGAGTTACGGATCGCTGGCTTCTGTCCCAAACATCCAAGCAGAGGAATCAGACCCTGGTTATCTACTGTGAGATGAGGTGGGAGGAGTCAAACACGGCGAATACCTGGTGAGCTCGCAGCAGAGCGGTCCGTCGGTACATGTAGTCCTCGGACTTGAACACGTAAACCATCTTGTAGGAGTTGAGTTTGAACATGCACTCCATTTTCTCCTTCTCCAGGGATTTCTTGCCCTCGCAGGCCTCTTTGTCCAGCTGCTCCCGCCCCCTCTGGTACTTCCTGATCCGCCTCAGGTTCCTGGTCGCACAGACAAATGTGGTCAGAGTGATTAATGAGAGCCAGCAGGGAGGCGTTGGAACAAATCCATTCAAGTCCATTTCACCGATGGACTCATGTTGGATTTTTACGTCGGCGGCTTCCTGGACAAGATGCCCGGAGATCCTCCGGCTCATCGCCGCCGCTGCCGGTTCTGAGAAACAAGACATTAAATGACATTTGTAATCGACACAAATCCTCAACGCAGCTCACCTGGGAAGAAAAACGGGCTTCTGGGCGAGATGCTCCCTCAGCTCTGGTGTGGTGGAATCTGGGTTTAAGTAGCGCCCGACATAATCGGACCAGCGCTGCATATAAAACACAAGTAAAAAAAAGCATTGTTAATTAAAGACGGATTAAAAACATGACTTCTAAGAGCGGTATTACCAGCGGCTGGAGGTCCTTACTCAAATGTGGCAGCTCTTACAAGATCAAACCATCGCAGAGGCTGCATTCCATTCAGAATTCCTAACTTGCTTGTAAAAAACAGCAGCAAAGTCAAACGGTTTGGACATTTTCTTACCTCCGCCTCCATGGGCTCATCGGAGTTCTCTTCCTCTGTGTCGAGGAGCTCCACCGTGAGCTGGACCCGCCCTCTGTTTCTCAGAAACATCACCTGAAAAAGGCCACAGATGGGTAGAAACTGTCAGATTAAAAAAGCCCGGATCTCCTGAAGGCGAAATTGAGGAAGCTGCAAAACTTCCGGTTAGAATCGATAACATTTGTGGTTCAATAAACTCCTGAGATAGTAAAACAGAAATCATTCAAATTCACCAGATTACAGAACTTATTCATCTTCTTTCTGTTCCGCTACGTCTCAAACGTGAGACAGGTTTCACAGAAGCGCTTTACTGTCATAAAAGAAATGTTTTAAAAACCAGGAAAAAATGTGAAACGTGTCAAATTACAACATGAAAATAATCGGGTAAAAAAACTTTATAACGTGAAATAATCATGTAAAAAACCGTATAACGTGGAAATAATGACTTAAAAAACGTAACATGCAGATAACCACGTAAAAAAATTAAAAATATTACTTAAAAAAAAACGTAACATGAAAATAATCACGTAAAAAACCTTATAATGTGAAAATGATCAGGTAAAAAGCGTTAACACAAAAAAAAAAACGTGAAACCTATGAAGTACGAAAATGAAAAACATCACGTATAAAAAGGGTTATAAGGTGAAAATGTTCATGTAAAAAGTTGAAAACGGATCTTTCACGGTATAAGTTGATGTGATTGTTCTTGTTATTTTCTGACTGGACAAACCTTCTGTAGAAAACATCTAAATAAAAGGAAGGGTATTATTTGTATTTTTCCAAATGAATACTGAAGCGACAAGAAACATTTAAGTTATTGTGTTTATGAACATAAATGATTAGCCAGAACATTATAACCATTAAAAGTGAAGTAAATAATAATATCTATTTACGATATATAACGATATAATCAGCATCAAGTTGTTGGAAGCAGGAAAGAATTGAGACCGCTGGAGCTTCCTGAGTTTACCTTGAAGCAGTTCTCATCAGACATCAGCTGCTCCGCCCTCCGCTGGTACAAGGCCTCTGCAGAACTTCGTGACAACTGGGTGGACATGGTTCCGCCGCTGGCGCCATTAGAACTCTCTGAGAGGTAGAGATTGGTAACCTGGACACAGATCTCATCGCTCACGATGTGCTGGAGCTGCGTGGAGAGAAGGAATGTTCGTATTATTAGAATAAAATCACCGCCGTGGTGCTAACGGAGGAAGAACGTGACCGCAGGTTGAGAAAGAGGAAGAGACGCTCACCTGCCGCACGATGCTTTGGACGAGCTTGTCCATGGTGAAGGCGATGTAGGAGTGAATGGTGAACATTTCCCTCAGCGAGTCCTCGTACTGCGAGGCCTCCATGTTTCCATCCAACAAATTCCTCACCATCTCCAGGAAGGCTGAGTAGTAGTCTTCCACCTCGATGTCCACTAGGGAATCAAACGTGTTCACGCAGGAGATGGATGAGTGGCAGAAAGACGAGTTAGTGCGTTAGTACGTAATAATATATATATATATATATATATATATATATATATACACACACACAAAAAGAAGTATATATGTAATAGTCTTATAAGTAAAGTAATTCCACGTCGAAGTCGAGGTCTACTCACTGGGCTCCTTCAGTCTCAGCTGGGTGGCTGGATTATCGTTCTTCTCCTTCTTCACTCCCAGGACCTCCCTCTCCCAGTCCCGTTCCCTGACCTCCTCCTCGATCTGCCGCTCCGCCTGGTTGTACAGCCTCAGCAGACGCGAGCACAGCGTCTGGTGCAGCCGCAGGAAGATGTACCAGTTGTTGTTGACGTAGAAGAGGTTGTAGGCGTCGTCGCAGTTGCGCAACTTCTGAGCCGCCGTGTTGCCGAACAGCAGCTTGGTCTTGGAGGGGCTCCGGCTGCCGGGGACGCCGTTGTGTTTTTTGGACGCATCTTCCTCCAGGTCCATCTCCTCTTCTTCCTCCTCCTCCTCCTCCACGTCCGAGAGCTCGCCCCGCTGGGAGAACAGCATGTCTGGGATGAGGTGGTAGATGATCTGCTTGATCTTGTATTTGTCCTCCTTCTGGATGCCGGTCTGCCGCTTGACGTGGTGGATGATGAGCGCCGCTGCGTCCTCCAGGATCTGGCTGTCCTCGTACGCTAGCGTCAAGTGGGGGCCTGAGGGCGCACTGGCGTTCTCCTCGGAGGCTTGCTCCTGGCGCTGCAGGGCAAGAAAAATAGATGTCAGCACTTTCTACGCAGTGTGTTCCTTCATCTTCTGATGCAGTGCAACACTAACATAAAGTCAACACGGGCGTTCAGCAATCTGAGGTGCTGGTCCATATTTTGCGCCAGCGTCGGCGCTGTTTGGAGGTACGGCAGAAAGAAACATACCTCGTCGTAGTTGCTCTCGATTTCGTTCAGCAGGGACTTGGACCGAAGCACTTTGGTGTCATTCTGTTTGAAGTTGATGCCCTGGTGGTCGAGAGACTTGAGGTAATACTTCTCGTTCTGCTCCCTCCAGATCTTGTTGAAGCCTCGCTGGGCTTCCCGCCACTCCTCCTCCTTAGTCTTTAACCTGGTTAGAGAAAGAAACGTCAAACTATGTACGACACGGACGCTCTTCGCGCCAAACGCCTGATTTTTCACACCGCAGCCAAGTTTCTGTGTCGCTGTACTCATCGTCACAGGGAGACGCAAACATGTGCTGCAATATGATGAAGAGCAGGAGGAGCACGGAAATGAAAGACTGACTTCTTTTGGCAGAAATAAACAGAGAATGTAGTCTGAAGACGCCCGTGTTAAATCTCACTCATCGTCAAAGTGGTTTCTCCACCCGTGTAGATTAGAGGGTTTGCAAACGGTGATTGGTTAAATCGGGCTAAAGGAAGCACATGTACAAACATTTACTGCTCCATGTGAACGGCCTGTGTATTCAGCGTGGTTGTGTTTTACAGTGTGCACCTTTTTAAAGATATAATTACAACTGTTGGGTCAGAATCGGAAAGCCTCTGGTTGAAGTTAGATGTGATCGCATGAGTTACCACGGCTACAAGCATGTCCCCAACAAACCAGGAAAGTACAAACCCCGAAACCTTCGGCATGACAAACTTCATCAGACACTTAAAAATGAATCACCCCGAGGAACATAGCAGGTTAAGACGTTAGCAGAACGGCTAAATCTAGCGATAGCGCAGAACCGGCTATGAGCCTGCTGTATGTGTGTGTATGTGTGTGTGTGTGTGTGTGTTTTCAATTAATTTTTAAAAACGTTCAAAAAAATATTAAATTGGAATCGGTGGGTCAGACTTCAAAAAACTTGGTGAGCAAGAAAATTGCAATCGCTGCTCCTCTGGAGGAAGTATCTGTTATTCCAGTACCGCTGAACACAGAACATGTGAGGGAACTGATGACATCATGCAGGATCTGGTTTCACACCTCTTTAACACGATGGGGACGGAGACGGCGGGGTTTTTCTTCAGGCCGTCGATGATGTCGGGCGCCTTCTCTCCGTATATCCTCTGGATGGCTTTGCGATGCACGACCTCCGAGGAGCCGCCCAGCGTGTTGTCCAGACGGAACTTGGCCTGCTCCTCCGCAGACATGCGGGACAACTTCCGCTGCACCGTCTCCAGGACTCTGATGGCGGCGAGGTTGGTCTCCAGGACGACGTCCAGCTGTGGGCGATAAAAACACGGTGGCTGTAAAACCCAGATGAAGAGCTCTTCTGACCTCAGACTCAATCTTTCTTCAGGCTCTGCAGAGACCAACAGATTCCTTTTCATAATTAACAGAAAGAATTGGTTAATCTGTAAAATGTGGGACCGTTTTGAGAACCCTTAGAAGGCGGGTCACTAGACGGAGGCGGTGACCTGGCGTGTCTCAGTGAGTCGACCTCAAAGCAGCTTTTGTACGTTTGATCTTAGGGATGTTTTAGGGCAGAGGTGACAGAGAAAGGAAACCTGGAAGAGGGAAAAACACAACATCTCCTGGAAGGAGAAGGATCGAGATGATCAGGGTTTGAAAGTTCCAGCTCACCTCAAAGCGCTCGTCCTCGCATCTGTAGATGTGCTCCTCGTACTGAGTCTTCTTGGAGCTGACAAACGTGGAGTCCTCGGACCAGGAGGGGAAGGAGACCCAGGTGTCATTTAAGACCTGGACACAACGGAGGAAGAGACAGAACGGTTGAAGTGAATTACTGTCGAGGACAACGAGACGCTTTCAGCAGGCGTTGACCCAAAGGGCTTTGTGGAATGTTCTAGACCTACGGTTGTTTTCTGGCGAACAGAACAGAATACTTTATTGTCGTTCCACACTTGAAGGCATCTCCTCTCAGAGGTAGAAGGTTAAAAAATACAAATGTGTCTGTGTTGTTCTTGCAAACAGTTTCAGCTGTTTGCAGAGTTTCGGTCAACAGGATATTTTCCTGCAATCGGCATTAAAGTAAAACCTTGTGAAACACAAATATAGTTTATTACTATTTCCTGATCTTCATGCTGTCGCCTCTCAGGTCATAGTTTCTCTTACCTCTTTACAGAGTGGAGTTCTGCCGGTGCACTTGGGCTGCTGGTAACTTTTGGGGAGGGCTCTGTAACTGGACCCCAGCCTCTTGCAGGAAGCATAATCTATCTCCATGGCGATGCCCTCGGTGGCCCGTTCCTTGGGGTAAGTCTCGATGTGGGACATTTCGCGATATCCCAGGAAGTTTTTGAACCAGTTAAACAGCTCAGGAAATTTCCTGAATGAGAAATATGGCATTAAAATAAAGTGCATAAAGTGAAAGATATTGTTTTATTTTATATAAGGAGTGAGGACTCACCCTAAGAAGGGCAGCACCAGCTGCACCAGTTCAGCCCGCGAGATCACCTCCTGATTAAAGATGACCAGACACCGCAGGAAGTTGTCGTAGGCCTCCGCACTTCGCAAGGCTTTACGCACCTGAGGCGAGAAATAACAGTGGAGCCTGTGACGGAGCCAAGAGGAGGTTTGTAGAACTACTAGAGATCGCTCGATGGCCGATTTCTACAAAGTCTGACAGATTTCAGATGGATTCTGTTGTTTCTATCATCTCTCACGTTCTCATCCGTCCCTTTAACAACGGTGTCAAGGACAAAACAAACTCACCTTCTCGAAGAACAGAGATTCTGTGCCGACTCCATGCTTGCTGGCCTCGGCCCCCGAGGAGTCTTTCAGGTTCAGTAACTTGGGCTTCTTCTGCAGCGTCGGCGAAGCAGCAATGAGAAGACGAGGGCGAGATGATTCAATGAACCGGCCTGACAGTGGCAGGCGTGAAACACAGAACCGCAGAAGGACTCGGGTGTTCTCGTACCTTAATGGGGGGCGTGGCCCCTGGGTTAGGATGGCGTCGGATCTGGCAGCCGTTCTGATTGGGCCTCTGCTTGTTGTTGAGCTGCAGTTTCTTGGCGGTGCCGCCGTGGTCGTTCCGTACGGACTCTGCTTTCTCCGCGGTGGTCTTACTTAACAGCTAGGAAGAATAAAAACTCTTTTCACTCCGGAGCTCCAGAACTCCAGACACAGTCAGATTAATTCCACCACATCTGGTCCGGGTCTGGTTCAGACCCAAAACTTAATATGGACTTTTTTGTTTCTAAATTAAAAATAATAATAATCGAGATATTGGGCGAGGAGGCAGGTGCTGGACTGGAACTAAAACCTGCCACAGTGGATTATTGTAACCGGCCAAAACACTGTGACAGACATTTGAGTTGTTTGCTTAATATAAGCATAAAGAAAACCAACACAGTCGTTGTTGAGTAAGAGGAGATGATGACGTCACGGCGAGGTTCCGGCGCCTCAGGTTTGTGAACCGACTTGTAGAAAAGTCAATAGCGACAGCTGCCTGCTAGCGCACGGTTCATTTAGGGGGAAGAGAAGCAGCAGTTGCGATGAAGATTGGATTGTGATTTTAAGCAAACAAAGTGCCGAAGACCTTCCAACTCGGATCACGAAATTAAAACACTTAGGAGACAAATAGAACTTTTGAATCTTGATCTCACACTTGAAGTAAATCTATAAACTTTGATATCAGGACTCACCACTGAACTGTTGGCATCGGGGAGAAATTGTCCAAACTCTGAAAGCAGGTCTTCTTGGTTCTTGAAGAGCCTCGCCACCTGAGCGTACACCTCCTGCTCCGTCAGGGCCGGGGTGTAGTTCCCGCCGGCCTCCTTCGCGTTACGCTGCTCCTTCTGTAACGGACAAGCAGTTTTAACGGTGGAGATAAAAGTCAGAGCTGAGAACTCAACAAAAAGCCATAAAGCCGGAAAATGACAAAGGTGGTCCAGCAGGGTGCCGAGTTATACGTACGGGAACTCGGCTCCAATTTTTCTGCCTGGTTCACATCATTATATTTTCATATTCATCTTTGTCAACTTTGTACTTGTCTGCTGGCTTCTGCTGTTCCTTTATGACCCCGGTGAAATATGTAAGACTCAGGGTGTGAATAAATGTCGTATTAAATGTGGTCCATCGCTGAGCTGCAGGACAGCGGCAAAAAAAAGACAGAGTAATGTTTTTCATTTCTGTATTATGACCTTCGTGGGGATAACAGAGAGGTTTTTCCCAATGAAGCATTTGAGTTATGAAGTATTTAATGCTGTCAAAGCATTTATTATTTTACAACTTTTTAGCAGGTTTGACACCTTTAATGAGTCACAACTGCCAAATAATGAAATAACAACTAAACATTGTGAGTCAATAGAGACGGATGCCCCGCCCACTGGAAACTCCTGAATGTGAGCAAACAGACTGGAAAGCTTCTGGGTGTGTGTGTGTGTGTGTGTGTGTGTGTGTGTGTGTGTGTGTGTGTGTGTGTGTGTGTGTGTGTGCACTATCTATCCTTTGAACTACGCCTGTCATACTTAAGTGACTTAAATGTAAGATTAATCGTCTTTTCCTTTCTGATTTAATCCTGACGTTTTTAATTGGTTTTCCGGAGCCTTACTTGACATAACGTGCCGTGTGATGGGACGAATGCGGACACGCACATCCCAGCGCTGGACGGATAATGTTGTGCGACCCGAGCGTTAGGGTCATCGAGGCTGATAAATACTGCTGGAAAGTCAACATCAAACCCGAAGGCAGTGAGGGCGCTCACATAAACTGATCACGGCGCCACATTCACATCATACCAGGAGCTCTAGCGCTGATAAACAGGAGCATGAAGATGGTAAACAGGAGCATGAAGATGGTAAACAGCGGAGGTTCTGGTCACGATCGACCCTCCTTTCATGGACACAGACACCAGCAGAGTCCAGGTCAATGATTGTCAACTAGCGGCCAACGGTCAGAAATACGTCCCTTAGGACTATACGAATCTCCGGCGCGTAAAACGGGTCATTCAGTTCTGTCCGCTCCACTTGAAGGCAGTTATTGTGTTTTACAACATTTCCTATTAACAGTGGAAGAATTTGAATCTCTCTGATCCGATCACGGGGAGGCGGCTGACCTGGTACGTGTGGAGGATCTCCAGGAAGGCCTTGTAGATGTCGGGCTGACCCTGGAAGCGGTTCTTGATCTTGTTGACGTAGTTGATGGCGTGGTTGAACTCCACAGGCTGGTTGTTCTGAAGAGGTGGCCCGGTGGGGGTTCCACTGAGCGGCGGATGTAGCTGCATGGGCGGAGAACGTGGAGAGGTGTACGCGGGGATGGACGGATTGCTCTGGCTGCTGGGGGTGGACGCCTGTGGCTGGAGAGGCTGTCAAAGACCACCACAGTGAAGGTTTCAGGGGTTTCAAACTGATGTCGACCAGGAATTGGGTTAAAACAACATGGTTCTGTCCGTACAACTTTTACTCACTTTGCTCATCTTGGAAGGGGTGGTCTGCGTCAGAAGGGGCGGAGCGGTGGTGCTGGTGACAGCAGGCGGGAGCGGGGTTTGATGTTGGGTAGGTGCTCCGGTTATGGGGATGTTCTGGACTGAAATGCCGTGAGGGGTAATGTGGTGGATTTGACCCGGCGTGGTCACGTTGACCAGGTCGTTGGTCTGGACCTCGATCTTGTAGCCGGGCGGCAGGAAGGTGTTGAAGCCCATGATGAGGTCAGGGTGTCCTTTGAAGAGCTGGGACACTCTGCTGATGACCCCGGGAGTGTCGATACTGGAAAACCAAAAGAATCGACAGAACCAAATAAAAATCCTGCCCGTCTAAAAGCGTGGTTTCTGCGGTTTGCATGAAAACGTGACATCATGGCGCCAGGGTGGCGCGTATGTAAGATAGAAATGAAATAAATGAAACTAGAATTCACGTAAAGCAGGTTCACACTTCACCGGGAGCTTCTGTGGGAATGTATCTCGGGGAAATAACCACATGGGATTAAATGTTGGCCTGTGTGAGCTGCCGACAGGTTGCTTTTAGTGTTCTTCTAATCAACAGTGACCTCACCTCTGAGACTTGAACTCTTTCATTATGTCCAGAAAGTCATTGTAGACCTGAGGCTGGTTGCCAAACTGCAGTTTCACTTGGTCCAAGTAGGACAAAGCGTCTTCCACCTTCGTGACAGAGAAGAGGAGAGTCATTTAACATTGATTTTGAGATCTTGACAGATAAAACAGACTGAATTTAACCTTGCTCTAAAAAGGTTGATTAAAAGTTCTCTCCTCAACGTTGCCTCCCTGAGGAGGTTTCCATGAGCCTGATACAGGTAGAATAGGACAATCTCTCCTTTTTGAGAGTTTGATGGAACAGCCATTCAATTATGCAGAAGATGTTTGTGTAGATTCTCGTCCATCCGGGTAATGTAGGTTGAATCAGCAGCAACTGGACTTCTTTTTTTTTTTTTTAGGTAATCCAAACACATCTGCCCCCACCCACCCAAAGGGTCCGCACCGATGCTGGGTGTTAAACTGTACTCATGCGAGACCTTACAGAAGTAAAACTAGCCGACTCCTCGTCTGTCAGACGGCGCCGAGGGAACCCCTTTGATACGGACAGAACCGTCTTCAACTTAAAAAAGAAGCCCGGTCGCTTCTGATTCAACTTTTGAGGATATTCAGATGGAAAAATGGACAAAACGACCATCAGCTAAAGGAATGGGTCGTGGTTTTCCATTCTGCGAACACTCATGGAATTATGTGAGGATAAAATTAAAGATCTTAATGTTTTAACCAGTGCCTGGTAGAGAAGGTCGTCTGCGTTTTGTCCGTAATGGCTATTATCGGAAGAGAACTAAGCTCCTCCCACTTGCAGGCCCCGCTAAAACAGACATGGCTCCAAGACGGTCCATCAGAAGAAATTCGAAGTCTTCATAGACGGCATAAAGAAGTAAGTTCACGTTATCTTAACATTCATTATGCAAAATAAGTACTCCTCTAATCATGTCATTTATTGGCATTTTAATGGATGTGGGTTTTTTTTCACTTTCTTGCCTGACGGTTCTAGCGGCAGACTAACCTTGAGCCTCTGGAACTGCTGTTGGCCCTGAGCAGAGGCTGGCGGAGCGGCGGACTGGCTGTGCCCTGACATCACCGAGGGCCCGTGGGACTGGACTGCAGGGCTGTGGTGATGGGTACCGCCATGAACGGCCGGGCTGGGAGCGTGCCCGTGCCCGCCGCTGTTCTGGGCCACAGTGGGAACCTGGGAAAGCAGAATCCATGATGGCATAACTCTATGAGAAGGTTGCAGCAGACTGTTTGCAGGAAGATAAGATGGGTCTTCAGTCTGTTTGTGACACAAGAGTTATAAGGGACATCTCACTAGGGTTTGCTGCATAGTTAGATTTGAAACTCAGCATGTTGAAAACAAATGTGCAGCAGACTGTACCTGGTATCCCTGGGGGACGGAGTACTGGACGCCAGCTGTGGGCTGCATGTTGTCAGACACGGCCTCATACACAGCTGGGGCTGGAGCGGGGGCCAGGACACGATGCTGGAAAGCCTCTGCGTTGCCAGCGAGGCGCCGCTGCTGGGACGCAAAAACTGTTTCCTGATCCTCCAGTCGCCGCTTCATTATGAACTCATACTTGTATGAGTTGAGAGACCTGCGGGGATTAAGAACACATGTTTTAGGGCTTTGGCTTTCATTACACAGCCAGGGGATAAAGTCTGGGCACATCTTTGCAATCTGATATCAAGACTTCGATTACATTTTTTAAAAACATCATGATGCCTCGAGTATCCCAAACCCTAACTAGCCTCATTTGAGCAAATGTGCGCGCACAAGCAGACGGGAGGGGGGTGTACTCCACTGAAAAACCTGAAACATCGATCTAAACGAACGGGGCGTTGGGAAGAGGTTACGTCTGTCGCGTCCTTTCATCCAACATTCCATCGTCTATTAGGTACCTTTCTTTTGAGAAAAAAAAGAAAAGGAAATATGTAATAATAATAATAAATAAAAATGAAGAAATAATCTTTTTCCCTGGTTACACATTCTGGTGGTTGGTTCTAGTCGAATCATTTTCAAACAGTGGTATTTTTGTGTCCATACCTACTTCAAACACGGGTCGTCTGCATTGGAAAAGATCGTTGAAACCATTGTACTTCTGTGTATGACATGATCATCAGACTTAAGTAACAGTTTATAGTCTTTCGACAATGTGGCTGGGACCTCGTCTTTCCCACATCTGTTAAATTAACAAGGAGATACTGAAATGTGGATACCGGAGACTTGCACTGAACATTTAAAATACACTTAAGTGTGGTTTAGTGTGGGGGTAACCAGCTATAATACAATTTGATTATTGTCTTTTAAAAAAATGTCCCACTCATCCTTAAAAAGTGCAATTTCCTTCATTTAAGAATTGTGGTCTGCATGAAGGTCAATCAAATAACAAAAATATAACAGTTAAGAGAATCCTTGTAAATCTTCTACAAACAGTTTGGGGTGCATAAACAATGATTAATCAAGTAGTTAATGCTTGCAATGTTTTGATGAAAATAATGATACTTTTGATTTAGAGAGCACCTTTTTAAAGTAATGAAAGATGCTTTACAAGTACAGAAATAAAAAACAGGTAAAAACATGTCGCCAGATCAAATAACAATAACATAACATTTATTAAACATTAAAATATTGGCCACGACATTAGAACCAGTTAGTGGTATTAATATTGTGGCCGATCGGTGTATAATAATAGAATGCCTGCAGAATGAGTTGGAGTACACTCGCGTTAAACGCTGCAATTTCCCCCCCAGTGTCTCTCTTCGACTGTCAACAATGTGAGCCCGTCCGAAAACGGACGTATGTGATCAGACACCGGATTTAAAACTTGTATTTTCGGTAGCAACCAATGGAATCCTGACAGCCTACGTCACCGGCACAACAAACAGGTGTTGTAAGAACGTGGGAGTCGTTCTGCCATTCATAACTTCCTCGAGACGGCAACTACTCCTAAGCCTCTGGATGAATGACGTAATAGTGAGACAAAGCATGAAACTTTATTGGAAGGTGTAAAATTACATTTTACGACCAATCTAAAAGTAACACCACGGCTGAGAACCTGGATGTACGAGGGACACTTGAACGCCTCAGCTGAACACCATCTACAAGCTCGCGACCAACGGAAGCGAAGCTGCTGTATTTATATGTACGTCAAGGCTAGGTGTACTAACAATATGATAGGCTAAAGCCTGTTATATTAAAACAATATTAACTCCTACAGACGTAAGCTTACAAAAACGACCCACCATTCCCTTTTTGGCCTGGCAACACAAGCCACGACCTCGAGTTACATCGCGACGCTTACCCAACGCCCGCCATTTAGAGCGTGGCGCACGAGCACAACATATTACACCCCATTTCAAGCAGGTAAGCACGGATTTGGGCTAGCTTGTTAGCCGCTTCACTGCTTATGTATTTTAAAGTACATAAATGCAGTTTTTACGATCAACTAAGCCGAGAAATCGTTATGTCGCCGGGGACTATGAGCTGCCAATTAGCAGCTAGCTAATGTAAACAACATGAGAAGCCCGACACCGAGCACCGTCCGGGGACTAGCGGGGAAGCACATGCAGCTAACCGACAGCGATCTGGTTCGCTGATGCTCAAACAGGAAGAAAGCATTAGTTATCGATCTTAAGAGCGATTATACGATCTACGCATGAGTGACAGGCAAATGAACGTCGATTCCCCCTGTGTGTTTTACTTAAAACGTCTACTAACGGCTGGCAGGTAGCTAGCTGTGCTAGCTTGCTGAATGAACTCACCCCTCTCTCCAAAAGAACAAGCTGTGGATTCCAAAGGCTTTTTTTGATAATCCGTTTTTTGCCGAGTAGCCGCCACCCGGTAAAGATCCAAAACCCACGCGTGTGCTTAAAGCAACTTATTTCAGGGTTTTGATTTTAAGTAAACAATTCAAGTCCTGCAAAGTGAAAATTTCCCCGGGAGAGGAAAACAATCTCCGTTCGGTTAGCTGTAAGAGGAGGCGGGGTTTTTAAATATAGTCCCGCCCCTAATGCGTCCTATTGGTCAGTTTGCTCAGAGGCTCCACATATGGGCGGGGCGACGGGCTGGGGTTGTGAAATAGAACTGTCAATCAAGACTTCATCGCCCAGCACGCCCATTTTGACTTGAAGCGCGACAACGCCAGCAGCTGAAGAAGTCCCGCTTGTACGCGGTTTGTGTGGACACTAATATTCCTGCTAAACGTATGATTGTGATATAAAATTCCTGGCAATATAGCTACGCCAGGTCTTAAAATGAAGAAACTTTATTTTTTTTATACTCTTGAATAATTTGCATTCTTTTTTTGGACTTGTTCCCTTTAAATCACTTCTGCAAACATCTCTATTTAAAAAAGTGCTTTAATTATCCTAGCACTGGTTATGTTTTCTTATCTAATTTCACTATTTATTTGTATTATTCTGTTTGAGTCCTTTTATAGCTTATCTTGTTTTACCTGTGTAATGCAATTTAAGTCTGTGTCTGATTAAATAAAGTGTATTATTACACATTATATTGTCCTGCAGTGTCTTCTTGTTCAACGCCTGTAGGACCCCATTCACAACTAAAACAGGTTCTTGAGAGAAAAGTAAATGAACAAATACTCTAAATTTATAAATCTAGAAATGGGTTTACTTTCAATCCAAACTATTAAACAAGACCTTCTATAATTTGTGTGAACGATGTGATCCGCCGTCGTGACCCCTGAAGAGAACAACCGAAAGAAGAAGACATTTTCAAAATGATCCCGTTACTTTCGTAGATAATTTTTTATTCTGCATTATTGCAAACTTTCCTGACGTCAAGACTGACTTCAGCCTAAATGGACAATAAACTCAAAGAGCAGACAGTCCCTCTATAAATGTACTTGTACTTTTATACTTGTGTGTATTTCAGATAACTTTATTTGACCTCTTTCCTTGAAAGAGGTCCAACAGTGCACACAAACTCATTTTGTTTATATATTAATATTAATAAGCGTCCATGTATTAATAACAATGATCTTAGCATTAATGTAGTGAGTGATTGTGCATTGCTTATAAGAACAATTTTTTTTACACTGAAATGTAATTATCCCCCAACCCAGTTTGATTTAAGTAACACAACATTACAGATCTGTTTCAAGAACATCCATTTAAATACTTACTAATGACATCATTAACATTTGTTTATCTCTTCTCATTTTATAGAGAACACCGGACAAAAACAGAAACACCTGCAAAACCATAACCTCAACTGTGAATTTTGTGTTGTGCGTATACTTTATAAACCTCTATCTATAGTTATACTCTGTCTATTCAATATACCTCTTTATATATATATATATACTATGTATACTCTTTATGCCTGTAAATGAATGCTGTGTATAATGTAGGTACTAGAAATAGAAAAGTTGTGATGTTTTTCTACACAGGGACATGAAAAAACATTTTTTACGCCTATACTCAAACATTCCTTGCTCTTCAGGTTTTCTGTCCGTCTTTACCCTGAAGTTATTCGATGGAACACAATTTTAATTTGGTGAGAAATCACTCAGGCAGCATAAACACCACCGCTTTGAGATGGCGCCGACCTTTTGACTTCATTATGACATCACACCTAAAAGAAGTAGTTTCATGATAGTTGGATTCATAATATGAATCACTGACAGTTTCTAGGAGTTCCGTTAGAATTTTAAATATCATTGGTATTATCATTAGTGGCTACATAAACACTTCTACAAAGAAAAGATCCATCCAAAGAAAGAGAGAAAATGAAAGTTAACCAGCTGTGTCCATAAGCTTTCAGAAAATGTGCACAAATATGGGCAGAGTGAAAATTAAAGCTTGTTTTTATCCATTTTTAACATAACAATCTCCTAAAAAAAACAACCCAAAAAGAATAAAAAGGCGGTTCCGGTCTGGAAACGGTTAAATATTATGGAGTGATATTGGGAGGATTTTCCCTGCATGCTGGGGTTTTTATTTCTCTGAAAATGCAGAAAAATCTGAAAGACTTGCAGACATTCCTCAAGTACTGACATGTTTGCTTTAATTATTCATTCATTTTCCGTAACTGCTCTCCTGTTGAGATTCCAGGAAGGCTGGAGCCTATCCCAGCTGACACCGGGTGACAGACAGGGTCCACCTCGGCCCAGTTTGTTGCAGCCCCGACACGTAGAGACAGACGACCGTCCGCACTCACATTTACACCTCCGCTTGTCCAGAGATCCCAAATAAGCTATTATGCATGTTTTTTGGGGCTGTGGGAGGAAGCCGGAGGAGACCCGTGCAAACATGGGACAAAATCCAAACTCAACACAGAGAGGCCCCAAGGCCAGAAGTTAGACCGGGATCCTTCTTCTTGTGAGGCAACTGTGCTTCCCTCTTCACCACCGTTCTGCCCTGTGGGCTCCGTGAACTGTACGTGCCGTACTCTGATTCCAGGCTCACCCTACAATAGCCATCATCTAATCACTAAAACTTAACAATATCAATAACATGATAATCCACAACATCTGTCTGAAACCTGGAGTCTGTGCAACACATCATTCATCCACTCACGTCACACCAGGTGTGTTTCAGCAGACTGCACGTCTGCACCGGGTCTGATTTCATATATGTTTAATTCATATTCATTCAGGTCTTTGGAGATCTGACTCTTCACTTACTTTATATCTTCTGTACTTTACTCCACTATAGTTAAATGCATGTGTATTTTTGTGTGTATATGTGTATATATGTGTGAGTTTGTTTATATATGTGTATATATATACATACATGTCTATAATATTCTTATTACATAGCATGTTTTATGTTTTGCCACCTTTCAAATGTCTGTTTTGTGAAGCTTCTGTAAACTGAATGTTCCCCTCTCGGGATTAATGAAGTCTATCTATCTACAAGAGTTATAAAAACAATAAAAAACTACAGATAAAATCCTCTGGTCACTTTGAGTGTCCTGCTGAATGAGAACTATCATCCGAACTTTTTTTATTTTCATCTGCAAACTCCTAAAAGACGAAAGATCCCGGTTCGGGTCAGGGTTGTCGTCGGAACTATCTACTTCCTGGAGTTTGCTGACACGTGACGTTGTTGTAGGAGGGCGGAGTCCTTGTGGGCGCTCTCGTCCCTCCCCTTTATGCACGCAGCCAATCGTTGCATGCATCCGTCACTGTAAATCCCAAAAAGGTGGAACTTCCAAAATAAACCATCGCCCACGACAGGCGGAGCTGCAAGCAGCCCGGGATTCCTTCCGCGCTCCAGCCTGAAGTCCAAACACACGCAGTCCACTGAACGCACCACCGCGTGACGCGCCTCTCTGCACAACATATGCGCACAGTGGGGTCAATACTGCACCTAACGCGCAGAATACAAGTTCTATCAACAGCTTAACGAGAGCTTTTTGTGTTTATTTGAAGTTTTTTGTGCAGAAGCATGTACGTGAAACGCAGTGCGTGCCGCGGAGACCCCCACAGCCGCGAGCTCGCCCAAGAGCCCAGCGTCCGTCGACGTGGGTATTAACAGGCTGCGCTCTCCAAACAATAGGTCCACGACACTTAAACGCATCATCTGGTCGCACTCGCCTCGCAGATACGGCTCGGCGAACCGGGGCCTTGGCGGGTTCAGCCCGCATCTCTGCTCGGGGACCAGGGTCGGTCCAGTTGTCCTTACTAAACAAAACCAAAGTCGAACCGAACGGGAACTAACAGCGTCTCTTCCTGGGGAACATCGACGCGCCATTCCCCGAGAGCTCGAACCCCCGATCTCCCTGCAGCAGAGGACGAGCGCAGCCTGAACAAATCATATTCTTTGTTTACTTGAATAGTCGGGAGTAAAATGTCTAACCACAACAACTCCCTCCCCCTTCGGCACCAGATCCATTAGCGCTACATGCTCGCCCGCACGGCGGCGCAGACCGAACGCTTCGACTTCCACGCAGCCCGCAGGAGATTGTTTACCAGCCGAGGACATATAGATGCACACTCGGACATCTCCCACCTTACGTTTCGGGATTAGCCATGTACGACCATTACAAACGACCACCTTCATGTTCTGTTTACGCACAAAGGGCGCATCGGACCACCGCTCGTCTCAGCCGCGCTCTCATCCACAGCCTTTCACTCTTCAAAGCCGTAAAACTGTTGTTATTATTATTATTTAGTTGAACCAGCTGTTACATACCCAGGAAAAAGACTCCTCACTCCGGATTCGTGTTTGTAACAAAATAGTTGGTAACGCCCCCCTCCGTCGGCATTGGTGCAAACTACAGGATACGTCACTTTGTTTTGAATAGATCCCGCTAAAGCTGAAGGACCGACCCGCAGCAGCAGCACCAGAACTCTGCCCGCGCGACTATCACCTCATCTTCATCATCTGTTCAGCAGTGTTCGTCCTGAAATCTAGTATTTATAGCTCACATGAAAGGTTTTCATAATAATCCTCATCATCATCATCATCATCATCATAGATAGACATATTCATGTATACATATATAAACAAACACATTCTCATGTATAAATATATACACATATTCATGTATACATATATAAATATATACACATTCATGTATACATATATACATACACACATATTCATGTATACATATATAAAAAAACACATATTCATGTATAAATATATACATATATTCATGTATACATATATAAATATATACACATTCATGTATACATATATACATACACACATATTCATGTATACATATATACATACACACATATTCATGTATACATATATAAACAAACACATTCTCATGTATAAATATATACATATATTCATGTATACATATATAAATATATACACATTTATGTATACATATATACATACACACATATTCATGTATACATATATAAATATATACACATTTATGTATACATATATACATACACACATATTCATGTATACATATATAAATATATACACATTCATGTATACATATATACATACACACAAATTCATGTATACATATATAAACAAACACATATTCATGTATAAATATATACATATATTCATGTATACATATATAAATATATACACATTCATGTATACATATATACATACACACATATTCATGTATACATATATACATACACACATATTCATGTATACATATATACATACACACATATTCATGTATACATATATTAACAAACACATATTCATGTATAAATATATACATATATTCATGAATACAAATATACACATTCATTTGTACATGTATCCACATACACATATTCATGTATACATATGTAAAAATTTTCATGTATAAATATATACATAAACAAATTCATGTATACATATATAAATACACACATATTCATGTATACATATATAAACATAAACACATAGATGTATAAATATGAATGTATATGTATAATATTATTGAATATGATACATAGTGGATATTATATCACATGCATGTATTGTTTTATAGAATATATCCTTTTTTTCTGAACTCATTTATTATTTTTACATGATTATTTTTATATTTTTTATGTTTTAATCATCCATTGTTTTCCATGCTTTTAATGCCTAATCCTTTTTCGTTCCTTGTGATAACCTGTTTTATTTATATTGCATATGTATTATATTGTCGTAAACATTCTAATATCACATATTTCTGTGAATTATGAAGCATCATAAACACAAACACTTCAAACATCGACAATGTTTGTGATTCATCACATTATAAACACACAAATCATTCCTCCAACATTTATTTCTCCTCAGGCAGCAGGGCGGCGATGAGGAAAGATGACTTATTTTATTAATCTATCTTTATTCTGAACGTTACAATAAAAACACAACAACTACACAATCCAGCCCTGAGAGTCCAGTTTTAATGGGATGGAGCCACATTCCTTTTTCAGCTGGTTACTCTCCAAAGTGTTTTTCTGCTGCGAGGAACATAAAACATAGATTGATAATTAAAACCATAAAGTGCATTTTTCTCGTGTCATGTCTCTGTTTCTGGGTTTTTCCCAACATTCCTGTTTGTCACATTAAAGAAGACGAGTCAAGGTCACAGATTCCAAGAAATTTCTTGCAATCCCTCAAAATAATGTTTTCACGACGATACATCATTAAATCAAAGTAATTGACCCCCCCAGCTTTAGTGCCGCCACATTGAGGGGTCTGTGACCTTGAACTCCTACGGGTGTCTTGAGGCTCAGGGTCTTTGGAATAGTAGTCAGAGAGGCCTGCAGTTCTTTTTGCGACCACCTGGGGAAACCTTCACCCCAGCTAGGAGGCATTTTGGAAAACTGGCCACCTCTTTGAAGGTTGAATATTTTTTGTAGGTGATGTGTCTCACTTTGGTTCTGTGGATCCCCAGAGCCGCCTTAGAAATAGGCTGGGAACCCCTCACAGACTGATTGGATCTCAATCCCCTTCGTCCTCATCTGACCTCGTAGCGGTGAGACCTCCGAGCCTTCCTCCCGTTTCTGAAGATGGTCTACTGAAGTGGTAGTGATCAGGTCTGGGCGAGTGTCCGGATAAAACCAGTTAACTACTTTTTAACACAGGTCTAGTTTCTATGAGATCATCGTTTGAGATAAAATAAATACGATTATCATTTAGAAGTGAGATTAAATCTTCGGTTCGGGACCTCGACCACAAAGCTGGTGATGGATGGTTGTCCCGGCTGAGCGCACAAGAAGGAGAGAATTTCAGACCCATAAAAAAACTAAAGAGGTGTTTCAGAGATGCTTATTTTAATCTTGCTAACAATAGAAGTTTGTCTGCTACGATATGAAAAGCAACAGGTTCCCCTGAAGGCATCACACCGCACCCAGAAATAGGCATTGTTGCAGAAAGACTAAGAAAGCCACATTGACTCCCAGCATGCATCGTGGTTGCGGCGTTTCGACATAATGGCAGCCCTCATCATCATCTTGTGGGTTCATTTCCGTTTCAGCGGTGCTTCCACGGCTCGCTTTGGTGCGGCGGTAAACCCGACAGTCAAAGTCAAATTAGGGGCAGGTGAACTTATATAAAGTAAACGTCCTGTTTCCCTCTAATAGTTCATATTTTACTCACTGGGGGGGGGGGGGGCGTTTATCTTCAAGAATTTTCGGCCCAATATTTCTCAACCGTTGGTCCAATTTAGTCCAGATTTGGTGTTTACGAATGATCTGGTCTGTTTCTAAAACATTAAATGTGGAAAAGACAAAACCTAGAAAAAAGCCCAAATAAAAGTTAAAAATCCTGACTCCGCCCCTTTATCTGGGTCCTCTCGAAAATTTTGTGGATCCTTCCTCGCTAAAAAAACAAAACACTTTTCCAGAAGTATATGTTGACATAGTTGGTTTTTATTACAGTATAGCTTGATTCAATAATCATAGAAACGATAAAGTAATCGGTTATAATAAGACAAAAACGAAAACAAAATGAATGCAGGTAACTGTATATCCTGGGCAATCGTATGAAAACAGTCGCTTGAATACAATAGAAAAATAAAATAGGGCACATTTGCATCCATCATTGAAAGGAGAAACGGAAAGTCAGAGTTTATTAGAATGGCAGACTTCAAAAAAACAGTAAAATAAAAAAAATAAGGCCCCACTACCGACGAATTCAATGTGAATTCTGTGGCCGAGAACGTTTTGTTTTCATTCGGCGACGACACGAAGCAACATTTGACAGACACTTTGTGCTATAAAAGGCGGGACAGCGGGAGCAGAGGAAAGCACGGAGTACAACCACAGTCTGTAGAACTTAAACACAGTAAGAATGAAAGAACAACAACAACAACAACAACACGTCAGTCGGATGGCTCCGACTCTCCCAAGAAGATTGTTATAGGGTCGCGGGAACAATCGGTGCAGCCGTTAATTATTCGTATTGATTTGTTCCGATGCAGCGAAAAAAGGTCACTAGATATTTGATATTGAAGCATCAGTACATTTAACAGCTACGCGTTAATCCCAGCGCCACACGTGGACCCACAGGAGCGTCACTCGTCAGTCCAGGCCCACCGATCTCGGAGCGCGTCGGGAGAATATCTCTAAAAGTGCTGAGATGTGATCTTGGTAAAAATAAAAATATATATATATATAGAAAAGAGAAAGAAAAAAAAAAAGTATTGCACTACTCATGAGGTCATAACTGATGTCGCCCCCTGGTGTTCACTCGGCGTAGTTGCTACAGACGGATCTAAATCTGTGCGGGCGAACTCGCCGGAGCAAGATGGCGCTGCTGCAGAGCGGAGGCAGCGCTGGAATCCACGTAGACAGGGGGTCAGGGGTCAGGGGTCAGATATTGTGTGTGTGTGTGTGTGTGGGGAGGGTACAGCCTGCAGATTCTGGATGCGGTTTATTTTACTGCCAGACCTTAAAAGAACCCTTCAGGGCCTAAAGACCAGCATCAGTCTGGTATTTGCTCCAGGTGTGTGTGTGTGTGTGTGTGTGTGTGTGTGTGTGTGTGTGTGTGCGCTCCTGAGACTACGCAGCGCCAGCTCGTACCGTCAACGTGACGTCAGCCACGTGCAAGAATGTGCTAAGGGAGTGTATTTTCTCTTTAACATTAAATAATAAAGGAAATCCCGTTAGCGGAGATCGGGTTCCTGCTTCGGAATAAAAATGTGATCCTTTCGCCTCAAAACTGGAATAAAGTCAGAAACTTGTTGTTCGGGTCATTTTAAGCGTACAAAAAAATATAGATGTTGACCGTCTGGACTCTAAAGTATGATGCTAATGAAGCTAAACAAAACGAAGCAGTCGTTGGATATAATGCCGACTTTTAAACGTAAAGGAACAGTTCGCACAAAAACAGCGAGTCTAACAGGCCACTGGGAATGTTCTGGGACCAGTGAATATTCCTGGAGCTTCACAGAAAGACGACGTTGTGGCGCTCTGAAGAATGTTATGAAGGTTATAAGATGCTTCAGGAAAAAGAATCTCAGATTTGGTTGTGACAGAAGTTATTCCAGACGGAGGAGAAAAGCGAGCGTCTGGAGAACTCGCCATCCCTGGAGGTTGTTTCACACGCGACGTCAGACATTTCCCATCGACACACAGTTGAGCATGCTAACATTTTTAGCTTAAGGGCTACAAGTGACGGTTATTCTTAGAGCAATCTGGGATCTCAAGGCCTTCTGGAGATTTGCTATACTTGATATTATTATTATTGTTATTATTATTACTTTCTTACACATTTGTAGTTTAGCTGTTTTACTGTGAAGCTCCAGAAAAGCATGTTGGCCCGATGCTACGCTCACGTTAGCGTGACTCAATTCAATCTTTCTGCCTCGATGTGACCCAAATGGGATTTATTTATTTTCTTCTTCAGGGCTGTGAACTTTCACACGTGATCCAAGATCGGAAACGCATCAGATTTGTGGCGTGGATAACTACTAATAAATATGGATGCACAGAGAAAAGTTGTCGTGCATGTATCTCAGCACTCACGACGTTTGTGTTTGAATATCACGAGTGGTCTCTTACATTTATTTGTGGTCGGGGAGGCGACCCGTTTGTTTCTTGCTAGAGCGAGTCACTTATTCTGAGTGCGGATCATCGAGATGACCAGGTTTTGTAATCTGAACGTAGCCTGGAACACCTGAGAAGACCTTCCACTGGCGTTGGGGTCGTTATCATCCTCATGTTTGGGTGAAATGTTCCTTTACAGGATTGTAATGAGTGAAAACATTTGTTTTAGGTCCAAAAGACTTTAATGGAGATTAAGTTGAAGTGCTGATTGGATTTGTCATTTAAGGTGAACTGCTCCTTTAAGCTGCCCCTAAACCACCGACTTAAACAGGCGGATGGATAAAGTAAAGGTGAATAAACCCAGTGTGCCTCACCAGAACACCGGTTCTGGTCCCGCCGCCACACGTCTGAGATACTATCAGACAGAAACGACATCCGTGTGGAGAGATTACATCCGGACACCGACCCAGAACCCACCCACCCCCCAGCCTTCTGTTCTGGCCGGCTGGCCGCGGTCCGGCCTGCACATGAGGAATGATTTCAAGCAACAGCAATCTGCGAGGAAGTTCCCTGGACTCACTAATGCAGCACGTCTCTGGGTTAACAGATTGACGACACAAATCTCGGCGCGTGGTCGACCCGTTTGGGAAGCCGGGGCTGGAGCTCACTGGTTGGATGGGAGGAGGCCCTGCCTCTGGGCGTGCTCCAAAATGGCGTTGTAGCAGAAGTAGAACTGGTCCGGCGTCTGGATGCTGAAGGCCCTCTGAGTCCTCATTCGCCGCACCGTCTGGCAAACGTTCAGCGAGCCCACGTCCTGCAGCTGGGACAGACAGATGTCCAGGGCGCAGAAGGTACCTGCCAACGACAGCGCTCGTCAAAAACAAGGTGCTTACCAACGCCGCTCGTTTGTTTGTCGGTCTTTTTAGCAGGATTACAAAAGGATGAAGTTTCATGACGGCTGGTGGTACGGTCCGGCAAAAGCCAGGACGGGTCCATTATGTCTTCATTATCAGACAATGTTCCCGTGATAGTTGGACCCTCATGATGTGACTCCTTTTACAGTACACAATAATGCCGCCATGATGGTTTTCTGAAGGATGTAGATCAGAAAATTTGATGCTTTCCTCCATGGTGAATGGAAGACGTTCATGTGAAGTTGATAAAAATTATCCAAAAAGACTTTTGTACACTAGATTAATTCTGCATTGCAAAGGCAGGCCTGTTATAAAACCACTGGTGTCGCTGCCGCCTGTTGGCCTTCAGTATGTGCAGTCAATGGTTCCTGCTGATGACGAGCCCATATCTACGAGCATTTATAGCATAAACACATGCTTGTTTCCTGTTGTTGCGTAGTGTATTTTAAGTGCTCTTATTTTGAAGGATCACAGCGGCAGCAAGGTTGATCGACATTGTGTTTGTCTTCTGTCCTCTACCAGTTGTATTAGAAGTGAAAATAAAACTTAGTAAGCCCTGGTCAGCCTGTTATGTGTTCTATGGTGGTTTTGTCCATCTTCTGTGTACAAGATCTTTTTTTTTTTCCTCAAGGGATTTCAGGGAGGTACAAGTTCAAAAGTATGGGAAAATAAAAATCCTGATTCCGTCCCTTTATCTGGATCAGGAGTCCCTCCTGTCAATCTGCCACCTTTAATCAAAGTCTAAATTCCTGACTCCACCCCTTTTAGCCGGTCGGTTCCATTTGACCAGGTGTTCATTATCATAAGCCCAATAATCTGCTAAAAGGAAAAAAACAGACAAACAGAACTGGATGGTCTCACCTGTTCTCCCGATCCCTGCACTGCAGTGGACCACCATCGGGGGTCCCTGTGGGTGGCCCACCCACTGAGCTCCCAAAGACTTCACCATCTTCCTCTGTTGTCTCTTCACAGCTCCCAGGAAGTCGATGAGCGTCACTGCTGACGTGGGAACGCCGTAGTCGGGCCAGCTGAGGTACTGGAAGTGACTCACATGTCTCTGCTCACATGTCTGCAGGACGGGAGACGCTTTTGGTTACAAGTCAAGTTTTACGTTACTCATTACTTTGACGTGGTACCGGCGCTTCAGACGTGGTCCGATGAACGACTTGATGTTTTTTTGCGTCTTTGATGTCGGTGTGTAAAGCTGGCGGCGGCAGATGTTTAGCATCAGAAAAACTAAATAAAGGCCCGTCTTTGTTTGGATGCGGCCCGGTTCTGATGATGTGCTCTGGTTTTGTAGATATCTGATTTCGGTGCCTCTTCTACAGATAAGTGGGCTTCGTGGTTAGATGGTTTATATTTCTTGTCGGCTTTGAGGTTTATAAACAATCAGAAGGTGTTTTATTTTGAAAAATCGACTGGATTCTCTAAGCATTTCCTGTCACCGACTTCTTCTTTGGATCGATCTGCTCATGTTCAGCTCAAACCGGACTCAAATCAAATACTGGGCCAATGCAGTCCTCCAGACTCTATCCCTGAAAAGTCCCCAAACTCCTGCGTTGTACAAGCGAATCCCCCCTGATTGAGGTCCAGAAATTAAATGTGAAGTTCCTCAACATCTGGCGATAGTGAATGACAAACTGAATTTCCTTGTTAGTTCACACATTTCCTGTCCAGTACCGCGGCCCGTCGTCGTACCTCAGTGTTGTGCAGTTCAAGGGTGGTGTGGTTGTAGTGGGTGTGGTGGTCAACCCTCTGGTTCACCACCGCTATATGGCCGTAGACCTCCTGCCCCCCCTCCTCCAGGGGCCAATACTGTCCGCACTTCCTCCGACTGCCTTCATCCGTCCTGCCGCACAAAAAAAACAAAACTCCGCTATAATCCTCTGCAAAACTTACGGAGGCGAAATTTTTTGTATTTTTTGGCAAATATTCAAATGACCTGGTTGTCATGACGATAATGAGCACATTTTGTTCCCAGGCCATTCTCCAGAAATCACCGTAGGTCTTCTCCAGTGGTCCTACGTAGAGGTCAATTAGAGGTCAAAAGCACATTACAGTCACATCATATATACATTTACATACACACACACACACACACACACACACACACACACACACACACACACACACACACACACAAATATATAAACATATATACACGCACACACATATATATACAAATATATAAACATATATATAAACATATACACACACATTTATACATATGCACTATTCAATAACTTTTCACCTAATACCTATATGTATCCATTTATATGCAAAAAGTGAATAATCCAGCCTGTATTTAAAGTTTGTGTGTCGGTGTTGTCATACCTTGTGTCCCAATGTAGGCGCTCTTCTGTTTGTAGCCGTCCATGAAGCTCGCGTTGATGTAGTCGGACCGCTGCGTTAACGATAAAGCCGTTACTAAGAAGGCAGTAAATCTTACAAATAAACTCAAAGGTGGATCGTAACTCGCTCGGACTGAAGGTGATAAATGTCTGCATGGTGCCGAGGGAGTATCAGTTTATTTTCAAGGAGGAAACACACAAGAATGGAAATGCTACCAAACAGAAAGCGCCAGAAAACACAAAAGTTCGCAACATCAGGAAGGATAAAAGAAGCTGCAGAGGAACGACCCTGAAAACAAACTCAATCACACATTTAATCACCCCGAGGAACATAGAAAGTTTGAAGGAGCTAACGTTAGCAGAGCGGCTAAAGCTAGCTGGAGCTCAGCACCAGCCATGAACCCGCAGGTCCCTGAACAGAGCCAACGTAGAACTTATAACAGACGTCGTATGATACTTCAAAGGGGAAATAAAACACATCCATGGGGAGATCGGAGGGTTCATTAATTTCAACAGGTCAGAATACATACACAATGCCGACCAGCCTTACTTCCACTGTAATCCTTCAAAATAAGAGCACTTAGACTCTCATTCTTCTCATTATAGTTTTAAAACTTTAAAGAAAAAATAAATAAATAAGTCGAAATCGGCCAATATCTAGATCGGCCGGTTAGACTTTATAAAAAAATCGGCTAAGAAAGTTGAAATCCGTGCATCTCTGCTGAGAACGACCTTAAATTTATCTTCTGACATTAACGACGTGTAGCGTCTTAAAAATGCACCCACCTCGTTTCTTCTGGCTTTCAAACGAACTCTAGTTTGATCAAGGCACAAAACATCTCCGTAACGATTCTTCTCCTGATTGTAGGCGGCTCTGTGGACAAACAACAACAACAACAACAACAACATGTGTCAGTTACAGTCAAAGCCAATAATAAACAAAGTCTGCACACACAGTAGCCATCAGACATTATATAAGGGAACGTTTGAGAACAAATCTCCATTATTTAGATTTCTTTCTCAGTGCGTGTCACATTTAATGTTAACCCATAAGCGTCTGTTGACGAACTAAGTCACCATAGAACATAAATATACAACCGATAAAATATATAACATATATAACATAATGGGCTGACCGGGACTTACAAAGTCTTTTTTTTTTTAAACTTTACTTCACATATAATTGGTTTAAGAAACACACCGGAGCTTAAGTTAATTTCATTGAGTCAGAACACAAACACAATGCCGACCAACCATCCTTCAAAGTAAGAGCACTTCAAACAGAAACATAAGAATGTGCTTTTGCGATAAACAGAAAAAACAGGTAACAGAATAATGTTCTAACAGCTTTTTCCTTGTAGATGTTGGATCGTCATCAGCAGCAACCGTTGAAGGTGCATACTGAAGGACTGGCGAACACGCTGCCGCCTTTGCAATGCTGAATTTATCTTGTGTGCACAAGATTTGATAAAAACTTTTTTTCAGGGGCAGAAATAGAAAGAAATTTATGCAAAATGTACTTTTTTTTTTAAAATCAGGCTCGTCTTTGGGCGTGGACCGGAACCAAACCAGTTCAAAATTACGCACCGACTCCAAACCAGCCCTGGTTCTGCCTTGTTGGAAAAGGCCTCCCTAGAACCGTCTGGTCCAAAAGTGTAAGAGGTCTTGTGCCGTGAACTCACTGTGCACAGTGAAAGGTTCCGGGCGGCGGTTCTTTGCGGAGTTCCTCATACTCGTGATGGATGCCTGAGCGCTGAAGCCTGCCGAGGTGCGTCATCAGCTCCTGCGGGCGCATGGACTCCGGTCCCGGGACGTGTATGGAACCGTCTTCCATTGGGATTCCCACCAGCTCGTCCACCGGGTCCACCCGGCCATTCTGGCCCGCCAGTAGCTGCTGGTTCCAGCTGTATGTGTCCAGAGGCAGCAGGCCGCCCAGATGCTGGGGGAGGCAGTCTCTGGGGAGGTGTTGGCGCAGCTCAACCATTTTCACCATCTGAACCTGGAGTTTGGGGAGAAAAAGGAAATAACAGAGGAACTTTTCATGTTCTTGGCTTTTTAAAAAAAACTTTTGTTTTGTTGTTGTTTTCTCCACCCGATTGTTGATGTTTGTCATTAAATGGCCTTCAGATTGTCTGGAATGGAACTCATTCTGTCGGTCGAAGATGTAAGTGTGGAGCAGAGAGCTCCTGTATTTACCCGCTCCCTGAGTTTCTCCTTGAGAAGCAGGCTGAGCAGATTGTAGGGCACTCGGAACCAAACCGGAGCCCCGACTATCAACACCTTCTTCAGCCTGGCAGGGAACGCCCCCTGGTGGAGAGAGAGGACAGGACAACTTCTCAAAAACAGCCCTTTAAAACAACAATTATATAAAAATAAATATATTAGCATGAACAACTCTGACTTCTTTTAAATTTATCAATCACGTTTGTTTTTTCAAGTCAAATTTATTTTATCAGAGAAAGTCTGATTAAGATTTTTTTTTATTGAAACACAAACTAACTATTATTCTTAAACCCTGAAAAGTAGATTTTTCATTATTATTCGGACCTCCTGTTGAAGAGGGGTGGATAAATGGTTTTGGTGCCTGAGACACAGCTGCTAAAGCTCTAACTACATTTTTTTTTAATTAAATGAAAGAAGAAAAAAAAAGAATAAATTAAGCATTTAAAAGTGCATTTTTCATTAAATTTTCCAAACCTCTTATAAAAGCAGGTGAACTCTGGGTAAATTCTACATTCTTGTAAAATTTGAATTACATAGTAGACAGAGAATAAAATGTAAACAACAAGAATAAACAAGTTTGGGTTTTTTTTTAAAAGGAAAACAAAGAACAAAAACATTAATGGTGAATAATAACTATACATTTCATCTACAGTGCCTTAAAAAAAACCTTGAGTTCTCCTTACAGGGCAGAGATAAGAAAAAAATAAAAAATAAAAACCATAAACCAAAAATAACCATAAAAAACAATAAATGATAAAAACACCAAAGTGTAAAATATGCCTTAAAAATAAGCAAATTGAAGAAACAAATGAGACGCGAACCTACAGGGTCCCTACAAAAACATATGGACCATTTCACGGCAAAGGGTCCGGTTGTTTTTGAGGAGATAGGGTTCACTATTGCACAGACCTAAAGAAGCCCACAGACCTAAAGAACCCCACTCCCCCCCCTTAGGAGATTTATTTTCCACCTTCCTATCTCTGTAGAGTAAAGTTATTTTCCGACATTTGCTGTAAACTTATTAAACATTGTATTTGTACATGTAAACAATGCAGCAGAACTCCTCATTCCCACCTTGAGCAGGTTGAGGATCTTCTTGCTCAGGTCCAGCTCAAAGTTTGTGTAGTTGGAGCCGGCCATGTCGTAGATGAACACCAAGCCATTCCTCTGGGTCTCGAAGCTGAGGAGGAACAGATGAAGATGAAGATGTTCAGGTTAGGAAAACGAGTTCTTGATGACATCACTTCGCTTCCAGCTCTATTGTTTATGTGACTGTAGTCAGACTCTCACAGTCCATCTCGCCATGTTCAAACATCATTAGATTCAGCAGGAGGCAGATTGATGAGGGAGAACAAGGAGACTTTCTTTTTTTTCATTATCTCTCTTTCTCAATTTAAAAATATAAAGAAAGTAAGAATATTTTCAGTCACATTAGCACTCGTGTGTTTTACGATCCGTCAGAAAATGTATTTCCTGGATATTAGATGGGTAAATTATTGTGTGTTCAGGTTGTTATGTTCATTTAGATCATCTACATGAAAGCAGAGTTCTCACCTCTCCACGGCCCGATCCAGGAGGTAGAAGAGGGCCTGAAGCACCACGTGGTTTCCCGTCTTGTTCGGGTGATGGAGCTTGGCCGTGTACAAAGCGATGGAGGCGCCAGACGGGTCTCGAGCGCTCTGGAACACACAACGCCGCCATGTTAACACCAGCAGTGAGCGCAGAGCGGCTAGAACGATTACTCTGTTCTAGCAGTTTATCTGAGCATCGCCATCAGAACCTCGGTGCTGCAAAACCGGCGGGTCTCGGCCCACTTCAAAACGAACTGCGGTGCCTAGCGGTAGCTTTTGTCGGGTCCCAGAAGTGATGGAAGGACGTTACGAAGCTGTAGGTTGGCGCTCTTTTCTACTTTCAGCTGGGATAGGCTCAAGGCCCACCTCCCCCCAACACATCCCCCAGCACAGCTGAGAACAAGCTCTCCGAACTGTCTGACGGAACCCGTTTATGATTTGACCCATTGGCAACATTTAAATGGAAAAGAATAAGGGGCCGAGGATTGAGCCCTGGTGGACGCCACAGACATTACACATGGCTAAAAAAGAAAAAAGAAGGTCCAATAAGGGTCAAATAGTGTCTAAGAAATATGCTTTAGCAAAAATGTGAGTTTTACTGAAACCTCCTCAAACAAACATTTAGTTATCTCATTTTAAACCGAGTGTTTAAAACATAAAATGAATAAATTCCCAAAAAGAAATGAAATATGCAAATAAATAATGTTTCCATGGCTTTGTTGTCCCGGTGAGGACATTAAAGGGTTAATCAGAAGGATGTTGTGGTTTTAGTAGAGTCTGATTGGGCTTGTTGGAGGGGCGACACCCCGGCAGCCAAAGTTAGGGGAGGAAAGTGACCACAGGGGGGCGACAGTGGGGGGGGGCTTCAGAATGTCTAGTCCAAATCAAGATGCTGCAGATCTTACAGATCTGCCCCCCCCCCCCGTCCTCCTAGAGGGGCACAAACACCTTCTTCTTTGAAATAAATATCTAACTTCTCTTAAAGATTAAGCGAGTTCAGAGAACCAGAAGTCCTGAATCCAGATAAAACCGCAAACCCGTCCTTTCAAAAAGAAAATCAGCCGACGTGTTTCTAAAAATACCTCGGACAGGATATGAAGGCTGCTGCAGGAGAAGTCCCACGTCAGACGGAGGATGTGCAGCATCACCGCCACTGTTGCACGTAAATGGGAAAGGAGGAGAGGAAGTGTGTGTGTGTGTGTGTGTGTGTTGGGGAGGGGGGACATCTTTCATGGCTGTGATTCGGCTGACAAAAGGCTAAATTTATCTGACCCAGGAAATCCACTGGAGACGTCAGTAAATTGATCATTTGGACCCTTAAAGACATTTTAAATCCTAGAACTCTCGTCTCATCTCCAAAGTTTGAGATCATTATTAGTGTATCTTAATGACTAACTGTTAAAAAGGTTATTTATCACATTCTACCTACGTTTAAGCAAAATTTGTAAAGGCGGAAATCGTAAAAAAAAAAAATCTAAGAATATAAAGTTTTAATAGAGTGGGAAAAAAAAGACGCCATCTTTCGATCACAACAGCATAAACAAGCAGAGGCTCAGAGCTCATCCTTGGTGCAGTCCCACCTCCACCCTGAACCCACCTGTCAATCCTGCTGCACACCTCCACCGCTGTCATGCTGCTCTCATACATTGCCTGGACCTCTAACATACTTCCTGTCACTCCTTCCCACGACTCCTCCCTCGCCACTCTTGTCCTACGCTTCCTCTAAATCCACAGAGGCCCAACGCAGCTCCTTCTGACCTTCTCCATCAGCACTCTCAAAGCAAACATCTCGTCTGTAGAACTCTTTCTTGCCGTGAAACCAAACCGTTGCTCACAGACTGGCTCCTCTTTTCTTAACCTAACTTCCACGACTCTCTTTCAGAACTTCATCCATCTTCATCCATCTTCATCCATCATTTCTTTCCTCCATTCCTCAGGCCTCCTCTCATTCTCGTGATAGTGTTGAAGAACTTAGCTAAATAATCCACTGCCCTCTCAGAGACGCCTCCATAACTCCACCAGTATGACATCAGGACCAACCGCCTTTCCGGTCTTCATCCTCGTCAAATCTGTTTTCTTCATCCTTACTGAACCTTTGAACTTCCTGATTTACAGTTCTCACATGTTCCCCCACTCTCTCTCTCTCTCTCTCGTTCTTCTTCCAGAGTTCTCCCTCCAGCTTGGTCTCATACTCTCCTCCTACATTTCCATCTCTACACTGAATCACCTTAACCTGCTGCACATCCTTCCCATCTGCGGGTAGAAGTAATTTTCTCCTTCCTTAGCGTCCAGCCGCTAATACAACTCATCATAGGCTACGTTTAGCCTTTAGCCTTTGCTAGCTCCCTCTTTCGCCTTAACGCTGCATCTCATTGTATTCCTGCCTACATCTTTATCTCCTGCGATCCCTCTTCTTTGCCGACCTTTTCCTGCGCTGGTCCCTTGGTTTTGGACCGACACCAGAAGTTTATTAGCTTGTGGCTCCGTTGTGGCTGGGTTCATGTTATTTTCTAAAAATCTGCTTATACTTTTTATATATGATAAATATTTTGAAACCTTTTTTCATCTCTCTGAAATGCTGATTAGACACATTTTTATTATACTTGCTAGAGTTGGAACTCAAACATGATCTGGATCAGAATAAAGAATTTAAACAGTGAGAGATAAGACTTTTTCCTATATTTCTGTCTATTATGCACAAAAAACCAGGCAGATTATTTTTGAAACCCAGTGTAAAGGTCGGTCATGTGACAGGAAGACTGAATTCAAAGGGAAGAGTGGCGTGTTCTTCTTTTTAACGGACAGAGGATTAAGTGACATCAGGGTTTATGATGCACAGCGTTTGATTGAGTCGGTTTTGGTCTTCAGTTGTAGGAAATAAATAAACTGTAGAATATTTTCTGCCTCATCCTTGGATTTCTGTGAGATACGGCGCCAGACTGGACCTTTCCATGTGTTGGATGTACAGGGAGACTTACCAATACTGTGAACTTTCCACTGAGGAGCTCCGAGCGCAGAGGTTCTTCTTGAGGCTGAAGTCGGACGATTCCTTCTTTAAGACGCGTTTCCTGAGAGAACAGAACACAGCAGGTGAAACCGGGCCGCCGACTTTAAGGTGAATTCCTCCCTGCGAACAATAGTGAAGTTAAAACAGCGGACTTTCCTGCCGGTAGGACCGACAACCCCCCGGAAAACTGGTAGGAAATGACGAACTCTTCAAACACGTCCAAGAAAACCCGGAAGGAGCCGCGAAAAGCGCCGGAAATCTCTGAAGACGCTGATTATAAGGATAAATCCTAAAACAACATAAGTGGATCAGAACCACCGACCTCATGATTTATGAAACAATAAATGAAGTAATCAGAGAGGAGGTAATAATAATAATAATACATTTAATTTATCGATGTCTCTGAATGTAAACGACCCTCAGTGGACCTGGGTTTTTCAGAATAAAAGCCCGTGAGCGGGAGTTTCTGCCTTAACATCACGTCGGATGATGTCGATGTCATCGCAACATTTATTTCTGGCGAGTTCACCACACAACATGCCGTCACTAATAACTGAATGTTTGCTAATGTCGTAATGATGTAACGTTAGTCAGAGTAAAACCACTCTGAGGTACCGACTGGGCTTAGGTGTCGCCTTTCCCCCCCCACTGACCCGTTCCCCTCGACCTGTGGAGGGGAACGAGTCCCAAACATCACATGTTGAATAACCTGATAAACGCTTACGTGTTAAAATATTCCTCCTTGTCCGTTGACCTCCACAATCTCAAACTGGGTCAGTGACGCCTTGAGGAAACTCTAATGTGAATATTCTGAGCGTTCCGTGAAGGGATGTCGCGTGGAAGCGTGGCGAATGTTATTTTCCCCCCATGAAAAAGCGACTTCTGAAAACGCCACTGTCTTGGTTCCAGTCTGTCCCGGGCGTCTGGTGTTGGACCAGACCTTCTGACACTGAACTCCTACATTTGTAAAATCACCTGGTTCAGATATCCATCCTTCTCAGTCACTAAACTTCATGCAAAGATGAACTGCATCACTGAAACACAACTCAAGTGGAAGCCCTGCTTTTAATGGATTATCTAAAAGCTGAAACTAATTGTGCAGCAGTTCCAGTTACCAAAACATTCGCCTGCCTCGGTTCTGGATGCCAGCTTGGCCCGTTTTCATGTCCCCCACCACCAAACTATTTGAATGGAAACTCCCCCCCCCCCACTTAGTTCTGACAAATTACTTGTTCCCAGCCCGACGCAGCTTTGAGCCGAGGTCAGCGAAGTGCGGCGTGGCGAGGAAGACTAATCCTCCTCAAAGTCACAGTCAGAGCTTTATAACCGGGTCGCCTCCACGCAACCATCCACTGCAGGTACGAGAACCCGGCACGGCCATCCAGACGGCTCTACTGACAAGTAGGTGGTGAAATCCTGCCCCGTCTTGAAGCTATTCAGGTCATTAGAGTCTGTCTGGGACATCTGGGAACTTTCCGTTTGCTGCGGCGGATAAACTGGAGCAGATCGGAGCAGATAAACACGATTTTTGGGACGTTCAAATTTGGTGATAAGTTCTATTTACAGCAGACCTTCTAGGGACAAACTGAGACATGACTCTCAACTCCAGGGTATTCATTACACGGCTCCGAAGAGAAAGTCTTGATTATGTCCTGATGTAAATGAGACCAGCAGGTCGAGCCCTTGAGGTATTTATTCCTCAAACATCTCAATCTTCTGGTTTGATGAGAATATCACCAAGGTCACGAGTCAGTGAAATGAAGGGAATGGACATCTTTTCCCAGCCGCATTTGATTATAGTCTGTCCCCTGTGAGTCCCCTCGACCTCCCGATAGAAGATAATGACATACACAGCCATAACATTATGACCACTTCCCAAATTACATGTAGGTCCAATCAGACCCATCGAGTTATGGATTCCACAAGACCTCTGAAGATGTGCTGGGATATTTGGCATCAAGATATTAACAGCAGATCCTTTCAGTCCTTCAAGGTGCAACATGGATCTTGGCTTCATTTGTCCAGCACATCCCATAGATGCTTATTTGGATGAAAACCAGGAGAATATGGAAGCCATCGTTGTTTCATCCGTCAGTGGTTATAATATTGTGGCTGATTGGGGTATACTCCCATACAAATTTTGAAACTTCGGTTTCAGGTTCTGTTTAGGGAAGTACTTATGAATATAAAATAAGAGGAAGTGAGAAGCTCAACCACGTTAAATGGAGATGTAAGAGGACTCCTCCCGTTTCCAAACATCTCTGAGATGCAAAGAACAACAAAGCCAAACCACATTCATACTCGTATCTAACTAAATATTTCATTCCATCACGGTGTTTAAACGAAGGCTCAGCACAGGGTTACCTCTGAAACTTCATCTTCCCCCTTGGCCTTCATGTCATAACCTCAGCCGAACCAACTTTTGTCCAGATATTTCCTCAAAAGCTTCAAGAACTCTTCTAGTTTGTTAAACGTGTCTGGCTGCACGCAGCTTTTTGACATTTGTGACTGGAGCGTGTTTGTGTTTGTCTGGCCTCAGGGTTTGATGCGTTTGATCATCTCCATTCTATCATCTGTAGATAGATACCTTCAGAATTATTGGGTAAATAAATGAGAGAAATGTCTTTATGGTCTCATGAGGAGATTCAAATTACTCAAAGATCTAATCTTTAACTCACGTAACAGTTGAAACAATATTCCATTCTTGATGTAGAACACAGAAAGATTCCAAACATGTCTGCCACAGTTATTGGAATCCTGCATTTAATATTTAGCTCCGCCCCCTTTTACCACAATAACAGCTGAGTCTCCTTCTGTGGTCTGTGAGGAGGTCTGAGGACACATGGAGAAGATCTGAGACCATTCCTCCATACAGAACCTCTCCAGCTCCTTCAGGTTCTGAGGTCCCCGCTGGTGGACTCTCCTCTGCAGCACATCCCACAGATGTTCTGTTGGGTTTGGGTCAGGTGACTGGGATGGTCATGTCAGAACCTTTACTCTGTGACCTCTGAACCATTCTTGGGTTGATGTTGAGGTGATCTTCAGAACATTGTCCTGCTGGAAGGTCCAACCACGACCCACTTTAAGGTTCCTGACAGGCTTTTAGGTCTTCATCCAGTATCTGCTGGTGTTTGATGGAGTCCATATTACCTTTTGCCAAAGAACAGCCCCACAGTATCAGAGATCCACCACCAGACTTTACAGTGGGAATGAGGGGACTTTCTCTTTTGTATTCTTTCTAGTTAGGCCACACCCATCTACGATGTTTGTAGCCTTAAAGCTCTACTTGGTTCTCATCCGACCTCTGACCTTGTTCCAGTGAAAGTCCCAGCGGTGTTTGTCAAACTGTAGCAGCGTTAGCTTGTAGCAGAGTTTGCTTGTAGCAGCGTTAGCTTGTTTGGACGACAGCAGAGGCTTTTTTCTTGCTGCCCTCCCAAACAGCTGGTGTTGGTGTCGGCGCCATCTGATGGTGGTTAGGAAGACTTTCTGACCCCAAGATTCATCTGACCTCTGAAGCTGTGACCACTGGAGAGTCTTCAGCCAGTCCAACCATCCTCCTCACAGTGTGTGGGGTCAGTTTGCAGACATGTCCTCTTCCAGGCTGATGTCTAACATCTCCAGTCTCTTTAAACTTCTTCATTATTCATCTAACTGTTCAAACTGACCTTTGAACTGCTGAGAGATGTTCTTGTCTCCATTGTCAGATTTGTGCAGCTCTACAACTTTTTCGATTCTGGGCTGTATTTGTTTCAGGCCTTTTGTGACATTTCAACAATGTTTTATGAGTGAGGCACATAAGTGGGAGTCTTAAAAGCAACTAGTAGTGGTCAGAAGTTCATTCAGAGAATATTTAAATACACATACACACATACATGTGTACATATACAGGGCAGGTACATTACTAGGCAGGCGGTTGTAATGTTATGGCTGAAAGCTCTTGTCTGCTTACCCTGTAGCTGTGGAATAGCTCAATGGCTCGGAGGACGTCAAACTTGCGTGCCATGAGGAACTTGATGGCCAAATCCCTGGACAGCGGCGAGACTCCATGCTGACTGGTCCACTTGTTGATTTCCTCCAGAAACTGCCGGGTAGCCTGGAAGACACACAGATGTGGTCACAAACGCTGCACCTCCGAAACCCAGGGGTCAAACAGGGAGGAAGCGAAACTTCCTTTAAACTTGATACATCCTCAGAGGAAGTGCCATCTGACAGAATCTCTACAACCCCACGCCCTGGTGGTCCATCTACGATCATCTGCGGTTCTGTAGTCTAGAGGGGGGATGGAGCCCCGGCCAGTGAGTTTGCAGAGGGTCTATAAAAAACAACAACTAAACCTTTAGATAGACGCGCAGTTCCTCCATTTGGATTGGTTCATCTCGGCCCTTAACCACAGCTACTTTTGGGGAAGTTTCGGCACTTTATGGAAGCCATTAAGTGACAAAAAAACCCAAAAAATAAATTCCAGTGAATCCAGATAAAAGAACAGGAAGTCGGTTTGGCTCGGCAAAAAAACAAAAAAAAACAACCTTGTGAATCTGTGAAATCTGTCTCGCAGCCGCAGGAAAGAGCCGAGTGGAAAAGATCTGAGGAGAAGACTGATGTTATTATTTAATGGAATTTAATGACATAATGAAGTCTAAAAAGTCACCGAGGGTCGGTTCTTCAGAACTGAGTCACTGAGGTTGCAGTCATTTCCTACCGTAGAGCTTTTACTAAGTTTGGATCAACAGATAATTGTGCGGGAAATAAAATAGAACCGCGCCGCCGTCCCGGACATCAAGGCTTTCTCCCCGAAGAGTCCGCAGTCCCCTGCGTATTACCATCAATCCCTAGACTACCCAACCACGTCTAGTACCGGTACCAAGCCCGGATAAATGGGAGGTTTGTATTTAGAAAGGGCATCTGCAAAAAACACGACGCTTGATCAATATGTGGTACATATCTTAAAATACGATTATACACATTACAGAGTTGATTCATAGGCGCCACATTTGGACTAAATCGGACTAACGATCCGGAAGTTCTGACGTAAAAACTGTGTTTTGTAAAATTAAAAAGCTAGTAAAATATGAACCATTAGAGTTAAACAACAATTATGGACTAATTGGTTGAGAATTTATAGCCCGCAAACTTTGAGATAAAGCTCCCCCTAGTGTTGGAAATGTACAACCGACCTTTCCCAAATTTAATCCAGTTCTTCCTCGCACTAAAGTCTATGTTAATATAGAATATGAAAGTGATCCATGAAATAGTTTTTGGGTTATTGCGCCACACGAAGGATCTATTGGGGATGCGATGGCGGCGGCGGCGGCGACTACATCGGGATATAATAAAAGTCTTTTCGCCACGTGAAAGAAGATTCACGACCCTTTCAAACGTACGCCGTTCGGTCCAAACTTTCTGATATTTCAGTTTGACCCGGACCAGTACCGCTCAGACGATGATGAGGTTTGTTTACAGTTCGCAATCAAGTTTTCTTGGATGGTTCTGACTTTTGGAACAGTTACAGGAAGTTACAGTGAAATGAAAAGAAACAAAAGAAGGAACTCAAAAATGAACTGCGATAGAACATGGTGGGAGGAAAAAGCGAGGTATTTAACAGTGATCCGGTCCGATGAAGAAATCAGAATTTAGCTAAAAGGAACAAACAAACTGGCATGGATGAGCGAGCGAGGACGCAAGAGGAGGAGAGGGAGCGCTCAGCCTCCTCTCCTCCTCCAGGAATGTCATGTAGAAGTTTTCAAACAAACACGGACCCCATCCACTGTAAACAATCCAACATCAACCTCAACCCTGGTTCTGACCGTCTGTGAAAAAGTCTTCTTACACCGAGTTCGTACGACAGCGCCACAATGACCACCATCCCCTGTACTTTACATTTACTGGACTTTTACGAACAGCGTCAGAACGCCGCCCCAGTTTGTGATCTTTTAAACCAAGCAAAGGGTGTGACCTTTGACCCGCCGGCTTATGAGTGGAGTAGAACTTTGTACACTGGCAATTCTTTTCATAAAAACGTGACATAACGTCTCCTTTAAACGGCGTCTCATCTCGTCGTCTGCCTGGAGGGTGAGGCGCCCCCCGCATCTCAAGCCGACCCCTTAGATGAAGACGCCTCTGGTTGACTTCCTGTTTGTGTGAGTTCCTTTCTTATTCTAACAATTATATGAATAATGGCAGCCAGTAAAAAGGACCAAGTAAGAAGCTTTTTTTGTTCCGTTTCGGTCTCAACCAACTCACCGAATCTGGGTCTTCAGCCACTAAATGTAGCCCCCCAGTGTCCAGCGGGGGGTGTCCCCTTTGAGACGCGGAAAGTCCAGAGCAAGTTTCAAGAAGCTTTCCTAAACAAGTAAATTAAACTCAAAGCAGAGAGGCAGGGAATGAGCCCGAAGTGGGAAATTACAGGAAAACGTAAAAAAAAGTAAAGACTCCAAAACTCACAAAGTTGACGGGGGGCTTTAGATTTGGGTGAATTAAATTAAAGACAAAAATCCCTTTCAGTTCTTTTATCTTACGATACTAAGTTTACGCATTTAGCCAACAGTCTTTCAGGGGCTTCCTGTTCTCTCTCTCTCTCTCTCTCTCTCTCTCTCTCTCTCTCTCTCTCTCGCCCATACACTCCCCCAGGAACCCAACCCCCCCACAGAGTTAGCGAGTCAGCGCCGAGCGAAGCGTCAAAAGGCGACAGAGGAGGCAGTGAAAGCCCGCAGTCTAAAACACAGGCTTTCGCTTCTCTGGTGAGGCGCAGCAGCGGAGGGGCACGCATGGGAGACAGGAAGTCAAGTTCTACGAGACCACGTCTCTTTAGGAATACAAAACGATCACTGACGAGCGCCGGGCCCGAAGACAGGACGCCACTGTCTCTCCACAGGAAGGCCGGCGCTTTCACAGACAGGAGGGCCCGCAGCTTCTGCTCTGTTCCGATGCCTTAACATGCAGGAGATGAGGGATGATGGCGCCCGACAGGACCGACGCCGATTCATGTCCCTGGAAAATGGAGGGGGGAGGTGGGGTGGGGTGGGAGAATAGATCTCCGACCTTTTTCCGAGCGGATTCCACAATAGTGGCATAAAATATCGCCTATCCAAACATAGACGGGTCGTCAGAACCGAGCTTCGGACCACACTGTCAGTCCCTGAAATGACCCGTTTATCAGAATAAGCTGGATTAAAAAAAACAAGAGATCCAATTAACAAACCTTTAAAATACTGGGATGTCTGGGCCCGGTGGTTCCTAAGAGTCCAGTTCACTGATGAGAAGTCTGACAACAGAAGTTATTCTTTTCTTCTGGGAGTAGTATATGTAAAAACACGTCTCATGATCCGAGCAAGAGGGTCGTCTCACCAGAGAATTGTTTTTTGGGATAGGTGACCAAAATATTCTGACTTTGCCATTTTTTTTTTTTTAATTTAATTTAATTTCCTTTTAACATCTTTTGATCAACTTCTTTCCCTTTCAGAAACGACATTAGTGGAGAAATGGCCTTTAGTTGATCCATATGGAACATCTCCTGTTCTGTTCTGCACACATGGAATGCCCAGTTTAAGTATAACGGCGTCAAATACATTCCAATTACAAATTTAACTCTTTTTCTTAATCTCAACCGAGGAAGGAGTTTCTGTTTTCACTCGTTTGCATTTATCTCTTTAGATTTAAGATTACGGGAAAACTACAGGACGGATTCCACGTCACAAAGTGGCTGTTGCTGCCTCCGTTCATAGGATTCCTTTGATGTTTCTTCGGGGGACTCAGTGGGCTGAACAGAGACGTTGTAGTGGAAAGTGCAGAAAATCAGCGGCTACAGAGTATTTGAGTGATACTCAGAGAGTTTGTTGGAGTCGTCTGTAGATTTAGAGGCTGGCAATAACTTTATTATAATAAATAATAAAGTTAGTATTTATTTATTTATAGAGCCTGACCCTGATTCTGTTCCGACTCTCCCGATGTGTGTGAGGAAATCCGGTTTTCGGCTTTTTAAAAAAACTCCTGCCGAGTGAACAGAGTTTTTCATGTGGGGTTTTCTCGAGGTAGATTCAAGCCATTTTCTGTTCGGCACCAGAACATAAAACATGAAGCCCGTCCCATCGAACGTGGGCCGCCTGCCTTTAAGCTGCTGCAGCGTGAAGCTTTACTGCTCGCTGTTGGCCAAAGACAACTTCCTGTCAGATTTCTCTCAGGTACACTCGGGTTTTCCAGGATTCCAATGGTCCGTCTGCGGCCCTCGCTCCAGCCTTTTAAGGAGAACCGGTCAAGTCCGGGCAGTGACCCTCAGTTCCGGGAGAAGCCGTTCTTGTTTGGTTCTTCTGCATTAGGGGCCATTTCCGCCAGAATGGAATTTGAGGATGAACCCGTTTGTTTTCATGACGGCACACTGACAAGCCTGCGTTGGACCGTGGGGGAGTGACTTATTCAATTCCTCCCGGATGCATAAACATTTGTTCTGGTTTGCTCCAGCGCCGATATGGATGGAGGTTTTTTTCCCCCCTCCAAGCTCTTAATGACACGTTTTAAAACACTTAATTCTGGCTCATCCAGCCTGACAGAATCTAAATGGACTGCCAAGTGAGTTCATGAGCTCATGGACATTTTACACAAGTGGTTCTGACACAGAATCATGCTGTTTGTTGTCGGGGGGGGGGGGGGGGGGGGGAGCAGCTCTGTGATGCGGTTTGTGTTCTGTTCACCTTACTATCAGAACCAACATTTAGCGTTTTCAGCAATTTACAGCTACAGTAGCTCTTCTGTGGTATCGTACAACACGGGCTAAGTCCGTCGACGAACCAGGGGACACCGTTTCTGGATCACCAGTTGTCCGTCCAAGACCCAGTCCGACTCAGCCGTCTAACCAGGTCAAAGCGGTTCAGATCCTTATACTTGGCTGTGTCCCCTGCTTCAAACCCATCAGGTTCAGGTTGTTTAATATATCTCACCAGCTATCAAGCGCCATCATGACGGGATAGTCGGTGTTATCCCGACTCATTGTGTCCTGGTTATAATGTTGTGGCTGACAGTGTAACTAAAGGTGGTTCACAGAAGGGATGACAGGATTGTCTGGTGGTTACAACCGTCTCCTCGCCCTGAACCAGGACTGGGTCTGGGTTCATATCCACCTGAGGACTTAGAGCCTACACGCTCACACCTGCAGCTTTACCTCATACAAACATTTCAGACAGAGCAGAGGAGGAAGATACAGACGGGAAGGTTTTCTGTAATTGTATCCTATAATATCCTATAATCCTCCATCGCATGTTGCAAACTGTTGTTGCTTGGAAGGAGCCTTTCGCTTCCGTCAAACCGGTTTTGATTTAACTCATGTGTGTTTGTCTGTGTGTGTGTTTGTTTGTTTGTTTGTGAGCAGGATTACGAGAAGAAGAAGGAGAAAAAAAAAAACTGCCGGTGGATTTGCATAAAATTTTACTGGGATGTAAGTTTAAACATTTCCAAGGGTTGGTTACATTTCGGTGAAGTTACGTGTTTTACATCATTCAAAATAAAATAAAAATAATCTGTTTGGAGTAGTGACGTCACTATGTTACTATTACTGCCTTTGATGTTCCTTTTAAGGGTGGAGCTGGGGGCCCAGTGGGCTGAACAGAGACGCTGAAGTGGAAGGCGCAGGAGACAACGAGTCCAGTTTATTTTTTTTAATTTTTTTAGCAAAACACTTTGACTCCTGAGTCCTTGTTGGGCACGTCGTCGTTGCCTCTCAATCAAAAGGTGCTACATAAAAAAGCTGTATTTGCTTACTTAAGGTAAACATCCACACGCATGATGGTGGTTCCGTAATGGTGGTCCATTATATGTGATACGTTGGCTTTGTGGCTTCATTCAGGGGCTTCAGGCCTCCTGGTCTTTCAAAATGTCAGATTCGGAAAGCAAATCGGAAGCAACATGAATTAGTGACTTTTGGCAGGTTTGTTTAAGTGATTGGCCAAAACATTATAACCACTGACAGGTGAAGTCAGAAAAATGATGGCAACTTTGACAGGGGCAGAATTGTGATGATTAGACAACGGGGTCACTGCATCTCCAGGACTGCAGGTTTTGTTGGTGGTTCCTGGTCTGCAGAGGTTAGTGCCTACTAAAGTGGTCTAAAGAATATCAACAGGTGAACAGCCAACAGGGTTTCAAGGCTAGCCCGAATTTGACTGATCCGAAAAAGTTTATTCTGGGTCTGATGTATAAAGGTGTCAGAACAAACGCTACATAACACACATGTTTGTTTTTTTACTGCAATAGAGGGTCCTACATGCTACCAGGCAGATGCTAGCCTTCGCTACCCACGTGCATCAATGAGTGATATGGTCGGAACCAACCACCGTAGACCAGGAACATCGGACAAGACCTGCTGTTCTGGAACAGTTTACCGAACCGTTCAGCCATCCCAATTCCTCCCTTGCAAAAGTTGCTCAAATCCTTCTGTTCACCCGATTTTCCAGCTTCCCACTCGTGAAAAAAACAGTTCTGCTGCCAGATGTAGTCCAGCCACTGACAGGCGACATAGTCACGAGGTAATAAACGTCACTCTGTGTCCTCTTCTCTCAGTGGTTATAATGTTACGGCCCAGGTTAACTTTTCTCAAAGGGATCCAGACTGGTTCAAAAGAACCTGGCACGTTATTCTAAGTGTAGAGTCAAACACTGGGAATCCCGATCATGTGTGGTTGTCTCCGTGTTGGATGTGTCAGTCGGAGGCTGACCTGACGTTTCATCTTACTGGCAGACGTGACGTTCCAGCTTTTGTTTTTACAAGAACTGGTCATTAAAGTTTCAGTGTTGACACACTCGCCGCCAGAAGGAGTCACGTCGGGCATTGTTACTGCCTCAGCCGGAGGAAATTCTGTTGAGGGATTCTGAGAAACGGCGGAGAAGGACTACGGCTCGACGACTGCAGCCTGATTTCACTCACAGGCCTAATGCGTTTCTTTATTGTTATGGTTTTAAGAGGATTCATGGCCGCCCCAGACATCGTGTTTCCAGAACCGTGACGGATGGCCTCCTAATCTATTTACAATTACAGGAGTCCTTTTTCCAAGCAGCTCGGCTTCACTCCAGCCAGTCCCATTTGGCACTAGTCGATACCAAAACAGGAAGTCAATAACGCTGCTTTCCCTATTCCCCAATTTCTCACTCCAATGCTTCCTGGGAGTAAACTCCACACACACGCTAAAAGCACATGACAGACACACACACACACTCTGTGCAACTCATAAACTCCCCCTTCCCCCGAGTCATAGTGGAAATGCTTTTAACAGCTGCACACACACACACACACACACACACACACACACACACACACACACACACACACACACACACACACACACACACACACACACACACACACACACACACACACACACACACACACACACACACACACACACACGGCTGTAATGAGGGCGTCCGGTACCCTAGCGGGGGCCCTGGCTCACACAGGAAATGGAGTAGCCAGATAAGGCTTTCTGCTGGCCAGATGATGAGGAGTCAGCGTGAAGAGAAGGCACGAGCGCCACAGAAGAAGAAGACGAAGAAACGCAGGAAAGACTCCAAATGTTGCAGGGGGACCGGCGCCATTATTCTCAGGGTTCTGCTTTAAGAGCAGAATTAACAATGTACAAAAGAACTACTTTAGTCCCGTCATGCTGGAGGTCTAAAGGGTTCGGCTTAAACTATTACAGATTTGACTTATCTTGCAGTTTTCATGCAATTAAAACGTTAAAATAAGACTAAAATGATAACTTAGTAGGAAAACCGAGCTAGAAGTAATGTAGTTTAATGCGACAAACCTTGAAGCGATCCTCCTTAAGCTTTTATGAGATTTTATTTTGTATTAGACGGCGTTACTTTTAGTTTGTTGCCCCTGAAAAACCACGGCATCAGTCTTATTAGCTTAGCTGTAGGTTTAAAGTTTGAAAAAAGGAAGTGAATTCCATAGACCTACAGAAGATAGAAGATATTCATTGGGTTATGATTATTACAGGTTTTGTAATAATCAGAAATGTTTCCAGATCTTCTGGATTTCATGTTCATTTTGGATTCTTGGACATCATTAGACATTTCTTTTCATTACAAAAGGTAATAATCAGAAACGATAAGGGTTCTTGGAAAACACTCCTCGTGTCACATGCGTAACTAGAAAGCACTCAAGCGAGCTCCAACCTACGCCGAAGCAGCTCGGCTTCCTCATTATGTAATTACTGCTAAAAAAAAACAGAAAAAAAAAACAGTCCCATGACAGTTTGACCCCGATAATACGACTGTCACATTAATAGTTCTTTAGGAATATCACTAGTACACATTCTGGATAATCAGAACCAGAAGATTACTCGGATCCGGATCGGAGGGATGTGTTCTAGATCTTAGGGGGGAAAGTCACTGTGTGATTGTCCAATGAAGTCAGAGAAAAAGATCCTGTCGTTTCCCCCTGACTTTAAAGATGCCCAGAAAAATCTCTTCCCCGGGCCGTACCCCAAAAACACCCAAACAAACTCACCGGGCAAATATACCGTTCGTATGACATACCTGTCGAGTCCAAACACCTCAGTCTCACTTTAACATCACTTTTAATACTTGGGAAGGTAAGGAAGGGGAAAGGAGTGGGTTTAGACTTTCTACACCTCCACTGAGAGGTGGGTCCCATCTAAGGCTAATCATTTCCTAGGCTTCATATAGATGCTAGAAGCCAAGTTCTTGTATTTGCTCCTATCCCACAAGAATAAAAAGTTCTGGATGGTCTCCACAATCACACAAAAAAGTAAACGGGTCCAGTAGTCCGTGTTGGGACTCAGGAGAAAGAGCCAAGTCTCAGACTTTACAGGCTTTTGTTAAAGAAGTGGAACAAGGTGCGACTCCAATCGTCCTTTTTTCCACGACCTTAGAAGAGAAGGTCATCTTCTAACCCACAAGAGTGAAAAGTGTCTTTCTCCATCAGGTAAAATCATTTAGAAGATATCCTCAGAGTAAAGTTACACTTACAGCCGTAAATAGGACCAGGGGTGAAAGAATGGTGGTTGGAGGAGACTTCAGGGGTCATGTTGGTGAAGAGAACAGAGAAGATGAGGAGGTGATGAGAAGGTATGGCGTTAAGGATAGGAAAGTGTATGCAGAAAAGGGACGGTGAAGAAGAGGTGGGTTGGCGTGAGGGATGAAGAAAGTAGGTAGGAATACGAAGAGTGAGGTGGCAAAGGCTAAACAATAGAAGAGAAGACGAGTTGGAGGAGAGGTTGGAGGAGGAAAGAGTTGTACGGAGGAAGAGAGATGGTGATGGGAAGGATGTGCAGCAGTGATGAAGGAGAGAGATGGAAACGTTCTTACAAGGGAGGGTTTGAGGGCGAGGTGGACGAGGTACTTTGGAGAACTGATGAATGAAGAGAAGGAGTGAGAGGAAAGTGTGGAGAATGGGAGAAGGGTTTATCAGGAAGTTGAGAAGATCAGTGAGGATGAAGAGAGAGCAGCTTTGAAGAGGATGAAGAACGGAATGGCCGTTGGTCCTGATGACATACCAGTGGAGGTGCGGCGGCGTCTCTGAGATAGAGGAGTTGACTATTTAAGAAGATTTCAAGAACAAGGCTGATGTTCAGAGCAGCAGCAGCTCCAGAGATATGAAGCTGATGAGCCACATGATGAAGATCTGGGAAAGGCTCGTGGAAACTAGGTTAAGAAAAGAGGAAACGATCTGTGAGCGGCAGGATGGTTTCATGCCAAGTATAAAGTACTACAGCTGAGATGTTTGCTCTGGGAGTGGAGAAGGTCAGAAGGAGGTGCTCTGTGGATTTACAGGAAGCGTAGGACCGAGCGGCGAGGGAGGAATTGTGGGATTGCACGGGGAAGTTTGGAGTGACAGGAAGTACGTTAGAGGTGTCCAGGGTATCTATGAGAGCAGTAGGAGCGATGGGTGGGTTGAAGGCGGAGGTGGGACTGCACCAAGGATGGGCTCTGAGCCCCTTCTTGTTTGCTGTGGTGATGGACAGACTGACAGAGGAGGTCAGCAGGAGTCTCCATGGACTCTGATGTGGGTGGAGGACATTGTGATCTGTAGTGGGAGCAGGGAGCAGGTGGAGGAGAACCTGGAGAGGTGGAGGTATGAAGACAGAATACATGTGTGTGTGTGAATGAAAGAGAGGCAGGAGGAGGTGAGGGTGGAGGAGTAGAGGTGGAGGAGGTGGGTTCAGAGGCACCATCCATGATTTTAGAAATAGAACTGATGATGTTGGAACATAAATGTTTTGGACCCGATGAAACGCTGCAGTAAAAAAATCCTTTTAAGTAAAACGCTGAGTCATGAGGATGATCTGGATCACAGCCAAAATGTTAGCAGTGTCTCTCCGACCCCACCGGGTCACACTAACAGAACATTCCATGCTAGGTGAGGTTCTATCTTCAACACTTTAAACTTTATTAGGTGGAAACTGTTAGAAGATCGAGTCTTCAGATAGAATCCAGAATCCATAAAAGGGAAAAAGACCGTTTTAGGGTTCTATCAGAACAGGAACTTTTTTTTTTACTTGGGCCACCTACAGCTTTTATACAAATCATTTAAGTATTTGGAGACTTTTCACAAGGTTGGGGTCTTTTCAGGCCTCCATCAGATAAAGGTGGAACTCCTGAATCCTTGACAGAAGCAGAACCAGAAGAAGAAAGTTTACGGACCTTCTTAGGCTTCTGTTAAAAGAATCTTTCTGGAATTATCCGTGATGTTGGAAAAAGAGTTCTGGTGTTGCTCCAACCCTTGAGTGGTACAGAATCCCTCTGGATCCAGATGATGATCTGGAGGGTTCCTGAGGCCGTTCACTTCCTCTCCACAACAACCATCAAGTAAAACATTTAAGACAGAAACGTGGAGCTAAGAGGACTTTTTTTTTTTAAGTCGGTCCAAAGACGGGAAATAGTTTCAGAACTTCTTAAGAGGTGGAATTCATCCAGGCTGATCAATTCCTCTTATTGTGACTGGTGAGACTCCGATGTTCCCGGTACTGAAGCCATGACTGAGCCCAAGTTTGGTCAAAACATGGAACCACAGATCTGTGCAGAACTTAATCAGAACCAGCTCCGGCCCTCCTACGTGAATGTTTTTACACCTGATGGGGGAGAATCCGGCCCGGAGGAACCGACTGCGGAGCAGCGAGACTCGTAGCCTCCAGCGCCGCAAATCGAACATTTCCGCCCCACTTTCTGGACCGTTTCGCAATCGAACCATTCCGCTGCTGCGCACACGCACTGCGCAGAGCCCGAACTCCTCCAGGTAGAACCCAGAGTGGAACATTTGTGGCGATGTAGCACAGAATCCCGAGAGGTTAAAGACTATGAAGGCCTACCTGTTCTTCCTCCAGCGAGAGAGTCGCTGCCATGATCCCCGCCGGTTCACCTTTTACCGAGAGGAATCCTGCTCGTGACGGGGGGGATCCGCGGGTCCCGCGTGTCAAAGTAGTGTCGGGTTAGGGTCTCCTCCTCTTAGTCACACTTGATGGCATTGGGAACCTGCAGAACCGAGTCTCTTTTCACGCAGGACAAGCATCCAGTCTGCAGAGAAAAAAGCAGCGAGTGTTGCGTTCAAGGGCAGGAAAAAAAAAAGAAGCCCAGCGGGAGAGAGTACCGAGGTTTGGCTTTCGGCTCGACGATCAGAGGGTTCCGATCATGTCCACCTCCTCCTCACCTAGCCGAGATCAGACAGCTGGCTCCTCCATGAAGAGAAAGTTGTTCGCCTTTATGAGGAAGACGGTACCGAACCGAGAGAGAGAGAGAGAGGAGCGCATTCTTTCTCCATGCCGCTCTACCCCCTGGTGGTTAAGGCTAGGAAATGACAAACACTCACGGCCTCCGCCTTCATTCATAAAAATAGGAGAGATCTCCATTTTGAGTGTCAGTTTACATCCAGAGGCACGAGGAGGACTCGGTAGTGAGCATCACTCCTCATCAGAACCTCGGTCCATCAACCTGATCCAAAACAGAACAGACAGCCATCTAACCCCCCCCCCCCCCACACACACACACACACAGAGAAGGAGAACCTGTTTTAAACACATTTATTATGTATCATATGCATCAAGAATTGCACAAAATTAAGGTTGTAGAATAATTCGACCCATTTTAATGACTTATATGGGTCATCTGCTGACCAGATGTTCTGGAACACTCTACGGTCAAAGTTAAGAACCACAGGTGACCGGGCTTTTGCAGTAGGAGGGCCCAGACCTGTGGAAAGGTCCACACAGTCACATCAGAACCACACAGAACATTGTCATTTTTTAAATCTCTGGTGAAAACACAAATTCTTTCTCGGGCGTTTAATTAAATTGCTTATTTTACGTTTTTTCATCTCGCTTGATTTTAAAGTGATTAAACTGGTCCGTCTTTTATTCTTGTAATTCATGCTATTATTTCTGTCAGTCATTCTTAACATTAATCTCAGAGTTTGAATTGAATTATCGGAAGTCTGAGAATCTACTCTTAACTCTGACTTTTCTTACTCCCAATTCTGACTCAAGAGTTCTGATAGAACTTTCAAGGATCCACTAATCTCAGAATATAATATAAAAATTCTGTTTTTAATGGTCTTAATCACAGAAGCTGAGCTCGATCTCTGTTTGTTCATAAAATTTTTTTACTAGCATAGGCCTTTCTGAGAGGAAGAACTGGTGTGATTTGGGGAAAGGTCAGTTCTATCTATCTATCTATCTATCTATCTATCTATCTATCTATCAAATATGTCTTTGTTGCTTTGATGTTCCTTTGCTATAATACCGATACCAACCCCCAAGAAACGTTTGTTTGTTTGTTTGTTTGTAACCAACATTACAGGAAAACTAATGGACGAATTTGCTTTTAACTTTACACACAGTTAGGTTTTGGCGTATTCTACATTTTATTACATTTTGGTGACCTTATGTATTTCACAACATTTAAAAATAATAAAAGTTTTTTTTGTTTTATTTTAGTGGTGTCCCTTATTGTTCATGCCTTTGATTTTCCTTTGATGTTCCTTTGGGGGGATCTGGGGGCTTCTGAAGACTGCACTGCTTCTAAATATCCTTTGGAGGGGAATCATTTCTCCTAGCAGAATATGTTTTTGTCTTAATTCTCCCGTTTACTCTGTTGTCCATGGTTACGCTCACATCTTCGCTGTTAGCGGCAGCATCGCGCTAACGCACGAAACACAGCGAGAGCAAATCAGTGAAAGCAGGCGCTTCCTTCTCAGTCGGCTGCGAGAACAGCAATTTGATTAGGGAAACCCTCGACTCATGCCTCCCTCCACGCCGCATTATAATCCGGCGCACTTTACTGGAATTGCGTGACCTCACAGGAAAGAGAAAATACCCAACAGCGGGATAAAATCTCTGTAATATGACCCCGATAGGTCCCCACAGCAGAAAGAGAGGTCAGTTCAAGTCCGGTCGGGAGATCCAAACTCCTCCGACACTATCAGTAGTCACTTTATAATGGACTTTGATGTTTTTTAGCGAGGCTATGAAAGTAATCTGACGCAAAACAAAATCAAACTGTGTCGGATCTTGTTTTTTTTTTACAGTTAAGCCTTTCTCGTTATACCGAGTCTAAATAAAGCCTGAAGGCGGTCCACTTCTTCGCCCTCCGGGGTTTTTTGTAAGACAAGGCAGGAAATTCTGGCTACGTTCACATGCTGTGTGTACTTCTTCTCCACAAAACACGAGACGCCACAATAGGCCCACTGTAAATAATGAAGCGTGAGAAAGTCGGACTTGACAACAAAAGGGAAAAGGGAGTGGACAACAATAGGTTTCCTGTCCGGCCTGTAGACATCGTCTCATTCGGGGAGATGGGATCGTCAAAGCATTAGCCCCGCCCACGCAATGTCAAGTTTGACGGAGGCTTTGAGTCCATCAGCGATGAAGAGGAAAAACTTAACCCGTTACCCCGGTTGGAGAAAGGTGGGGAGAGATGAAGCTCTTCATCATTTTGGCCAAAAGTCCGATTTCTGTTTTAATTGGAGTTTAATATCCACTATCTAAACAAAAGAAAAGGAAACAATAACTCCGCAATGTGAGTAAAATATGATGTTTATAAATCATAAATGTCCCTGTTTCGATTTATACGCACAGAATTTTGACTAAATTGAATCAAAGGTTGAGAAACTCAATCTGAAAACTTTAGATGGATGGATAGAAACTTTATTAATCTCCAAAGGTGAAATTTAGAAGATTCAGCCCCCCCTAGTGTCAGAAATATACAACCCTCTTTTCCCAAATTCACTCCAGTTCTTCCTCTCACCAAGTTCTTTGTGGCTATAAAGTTTGAAAATGATCCATGAAAATGGTTTTGAGTTATGGCGCCAACAAGAAGCCTCTAACGACTGACCGTGACCACCACCAAAACTTTATAGCCCCCACCGAAGGAACACTGATGGAGCCGAAATAAAATCTAGTCCACTAAACATTCCCAGAGATTAAACAGGGGGACGACGGCGTACGTCTGGTTCTGCATCTCTGTCCTGCTCTGGATGTGTGCAGAACCTCAGCACCATAATGGGTTTCTAGTCCAATGTGAAATTTTACAACCAGTGCAAACTTGCTGATGGTGCAAATTATGACTCATCTGGCCGGGTTGAAGTTGTGTTCTGCTTTGGTTTCAAGAGGAATCGGGTCGATGGATGTGGACCGTGTGACCGGGTTTCCATGGAGGTCATAAAGGATTACGACAGAGAACTGAAGTATGTGAACTCACTGGTGCTCAGTTCCTGGAAAGTCATCACGCCGCTGACTAATAGCTGGAATGTTGCACTGATCAGAAGCCTGCCGGTCCAGTCGGAGTGACTCAGTGTGACAGAACAAACCTAAGCCTAACCAACAGTCCCTGATCCAAACGCTTGAGCCGACGGATAAATCTGAAGGAGCTGAACGTCTGAGAAGTTTGGGTCCGCAGTAACGATGGACAGAACCGCCTCTTCATTCTAAGACATAAAAACATTTTTTATGTCTGTTTTTCGCTGACTCAGCGTTTTTCTAGTTGACTATTTTTCATCTGGGCGGGTTTCATGTCAATCATGACGGGTTTTAGGGCATTAAAATGATGAAACGGCAGGAAATATACAGATTATTAACGGTTTTATTTGTTAAATATAAAAGGATCATCCAGTGAAAGGAACTTTTCATGTTATTTAAACGGATCGTGACACGGCCTCTTATAGATTTAACAGAATTGAACAGAACCGGCTGCTGCTAACGACCCGTACTGTTGGGCATTCTGGGTGAGATGCTTTCCAGGAGCGACTGGAGACTTTGTAATTGTGGTTTGCAGAGTTTCCATCAGCTGCATAGATCGCGCTCCTCCGGCGCCGTCAGTGACCTCATGTTTCTCAGAATGACTGACGGCGGTCTGTTCTCTTTTATCTGTTGTGTAGGTGTTGAGAGCAACACCTACACGGAACCATCAGAAGATGAAACACCAATTTTTTTCTCTTCTTCCAGGAAAGAATGAGTGAGTATGTGCAGACAAAACAGGACGCAGCAGCCGCAGTGCATGCTGGTCCAGCGAGACTTCACAACTTTATTTGTAGTATTTTACAGTGCGATTCTTTTTAGACATGTTTCCATAAGAAGATCGGACTCTTGGGGAAAATCTCCTCTCAGGTATAATCAACTCAAACTTAAATCACATAAACACCTGCATACCCTACATATGTTTAGGGTAACGTGAATAAAATATGAATAAAAACAAGAGTCGATTCATATGCACCAATTTTGTACTAAATGCCTCAAAAAGTTTTGGAGATAAAGCTCCCCCTAGTGTGGGAAACATACAACCGACCTTTCCCAAAATCAGTCCTCTTCTTCCTCGCACCACGGTCTACGTTGGTATCCAATTTGAAAATGATTCATGATATAGTTTTTGAGTTATCGCACTAAAACAAAGAATCTGATTCCATAATATTCTCCTCCGGGCTCAGGTGGGCGGAGTCTAAAAACGGTGGAATTTTAGTTAAAGCTACAACTTCCACAGGTTCTGTAAACTTCTTCACACAGCGGAGACCTGATAAGGGAAGTGATGGTGGGCGTGGCCTGTCCGAGGACATGTTGGCACAGGTCGCTGGGCGTGAGTTCAAGCCCTTCAGGACATCTCGTCCGGCCGATGGTTCTGATACGCAAAAAAAGCCCGGTCAGCTCAGAGCGGAGGGGAAGAGGTGGATTCTGCTGATGAGAGCCCGGCTCAGCAGTATGACTAATGTCTCACCACATACCGGAAAATCAGCTGCTCCCACTTACAGCAATAAGCCATTACATTATAACCACTGACGTCACAGGTGAGGTGAATAATGTTGGTCATCTCAAAGGTAGCAGTCAGAGGGTGGAGGGATTTAGACAGGAAGGGAACATCTGCTCACCAACTTCCTCTCCTGCTCACAAGGGGAACGTGGCGCCAGGATGCATTATGGGAGGACGACAAGCGTGCTGGTAAACCTTAGATCTGGATCTAGATACTGTAAATCAAATTAGAACTTTTTTTAAACTCAAGTTTGATTGTCAGTAGAGAATACTGTAAAAAAAACATTTTGTCTTTTACTGTTAAAACAAAAACATTTTCACATTTTAACAGTAAAAGAGGGTAAATTTCTATAGCATCACTGTGGAAATAGAAAATAACCTGTTCCCTAACACACTGTAAAAAAAAGACGCTTTAGGAATCGTTTGAGGAACCTCCATCCCAAGGCGTTGACTCGACCTCCAAATGACCCCCATCTCAAGCCGACCCAGAATGTGAGGGATGCGCTGGAGGAACAAGTCCGATCCATGGAGCCCCCTCCTCTTAGAGGACTTAAAGCATCTGCTACAAACATCTTGGTGCCAGAAACCACAGAACCACAGAACGCCATCAGAGGTCTGCAGGAGTCCACGCCTCAGTGGGCCGGAGCGGTTCTGGCAGCAGACGGCGGACCGATACAATATCAAGCTGGTTGTTATGTTATGGATTTATGAATAAATCCAAGTCTGAGCTATTTTGACATTTTATTTGGTAAAATGACATTTGAGGAATCTTCTTAGCTTTAGCCCGGTTAGCTTAGTAACCCAACCGTTACGACGGAACCAACGATATGGACCAACACCGCTTATAACTGTATCCAGATTACACGTCGTGAAAACCAACCAGAATCCAATTAAAGTGTCATAAATGTCTAGAAATTCTTTTAGGCCCGATCCAGCACCTTTGAAGTTCTGTTTGGTTTCATCTTTTTACGACCACGTGGCACACACTCGCCCAGAACTCTGCATTTCACACAACCCAAACAGGATTTAGCATTTATGAAATGGACTTTATTTCAATCAAATGAATTTGTTGAACTTTTTTGGTGTGATATTCAAATTAAGTCAAATTATTTTCTTTGATTGGAGCTGGAGGGTCCAGAAGGGTCCAGTTGGGTCGGGCTGAACCATCGAGCTCATATCTCAGGGGGGGTAACTTTATTTATGTATTTGACTTATTTAGTGTATTTTTTTCTGTTATTCTATTATACTTATTAAAGTATAATACTAGTCTAATATAATAATATATTCTCACATTCTTTTATTATTATTATACATATTTTCTTAAATTCTTTTTTCCATGTTAACATTTTTTTTTTCCAAAGACATTCTGGAGCGAACCAATCCTCCCCCCGCGGGATCAACCATTTGGTTTGGTCGGCTTCCTTACCTGGAAATAAACTTGCGTTCTTTCTTCGTCACATCATTTGTTTTTTTGCAAAAATGTGTTTCGCCTCTTTTATGGGACCAGAATTTAACTGGGCCGGTCCACCTGGATCCAAGAGCTGTAATCTTTTTTTTTGTCATTTACGGGTAAAATAAAAAACCCTTTCTTACCAAATCCACCTGCGACTCCTCGTGCCTCCTAACTCATGAAAGCAGCCAGCACTGGCGGAGGTGGGGATGGGTTCTAGTCCCTGGACTGGATCACAGAAATGTCCATCGTTAATGAAAAGGTAGAAAAAGGAGGAATCATCAGGTGTCATCACGTAAACGTCCCTCGGGGGTCCGAACCGATTGTCCTGCAGTAAATCGGACAGCAGAGTGGGAAGGTCCATAAAAATATTTATTTAGAAACGTACACTTTAAAACATCTAAGCAATTTCAAATCTAACGGTGAAGCATTAAAGTCCACGTCGCTCCTGCTGGTCAGCGCCATCTGGACCCCCCAAGAACCCCGAGGGGGCGTCCCGAAAAAAACTGGCAGACAGAGCGGAGAGGTTTTCTGAGATGTTGAGCCGTGAACGTCTCACAACAGAAACTCTCGTTCTCGCTCCGACCGTCTGTGATTAACGACGGCGTCGTAAAAGTCACCTGCCCCACAGACGCTGACATGGAATAACTATCATGTGGATTTACTCAAATCTGTTCCCGCTGCAGGTCAAAGACGCAGACTGGACTTTGTTCGCCGTTCCATATAGAGCGAACCTCTCGTGTCCTTCTAACACCATGCAGCAGAACTTCTATAGAACCATATGGGCGGTCGCCAGCGCTCGGTTACGCCGCGCTGGCGTTTTGGATCTTCTGGCCCCCCCCCCGCTCAGGGCTCCATGCGAGCGCCCCCTTTTGAGTTGTGATTTAAAAACGTCGCAGTGTCGCCGCTGCCCTGGAATGGCGTGGACAGGTACTCCAGCTCGTAGCCTCCGCTGCTGTTGGCCGGCCGGACCTCGCTCGATGGCTTCTTGTGCTCCAGGATCTGCTGCAGCTGGTGGCTGGCGTACTGAGGCTTGTTTGTGAGGGGGCCGACCGGGACTTCTATGCCCAGGATGTCGGAGACCATGTAGGGGCGGAGCCAGCCCACCAGAGGGGTGCTGCCGGGGGTGTAGTGGGTCTGCCGGTGGTAGAAGAGGAGACCATCCACCTGCAGGCGGGAGGTGAGAGGGAAACTAATCAACCCTGATGAGATAAACAAACTGACATCCGCCCAGAGTGACGCCATCATGAGGCCAGAAAGGTCACATGATTTGTTTTCATGACCTCCTCAGGTCACATGAGCACAGCTTTACCCACTAGAGACGAATATTGTCTGATTATCATGATCCACAGAATCCCAGGAACAACCGGAACGCCGGAGCCGCTTTAACATTAAGAGATATGAAGAGGGGTCAGAGACCCCACGCTTGCCAAATAACGAGCACATCTATCTGTACTGCCCCCTCTCTGTTGCCAAATAGTGAGCCACTCTGATGAATTTGAGAACTATGTTATAATTTGTTTATAAACACAATGTAATGACTTGTCAAGTGTTTACAAACTCACATCTTAATTATAAACAATTTATAAATCCTGTATAAAGGTGGTCTTCTTGTAAAGCGGTACCGGGATAACGGGTCGTTGCTCATTTGCTGGAGGACAACAGAGATCTCCTTACGTTGAAGCTGTACTCGGCGGCTAGAGCTTTCTGAATGGACTCTGCGGTGCAGGCGGTGTTCTGGAGGCTCACGAACCGGAACTGTTGGACCAAACAAAACCAGAACAGCAAACGGTTAGTTCCAAACACAGTTTGTCCTCTTACCAAAGGAAAGAAACGGTTCTTTTGGGTTTACTCCACTAGAACTAAGCAGGATTGCGCTGCTGCTGATTCTGTGGCACACAAACACGGAGGCATCGGGAGAGGAACTTCCTGAAAGCACCTTCATCTCTGAGATGTGTCTGTAATAATCACTTTGGCGCAGAATCTCTAATTTCCCTTCCTTCTGAGGAAGGTCAGGATGTTCTTCATCCCACATGTGGAACCGAGAGCAGCGAAGGCTTAAACCGTGTAAACAACACGCCGCTGAATAAACACGTTAGAGTCCCACACGAGCTGGGGGAGGAAGAATGCGACGCACAGTCGAGGGTCTCTCACTCACAGGGTTGCGTTTGGCGATTTCCGATAGGCAGTCGGCCTCCTCCACTTTGGACTGGAGCCAGTAGAAACGGAACTCGGTCTGTTGATGGGAGAGAGCGGGAAGTGTAAACAACGCAACTCCATTTCCAACACGGAGCCAGTCGGAGGGCAACGTGGCAGAAAAACAAGAAAGCAGCACATCTGTGGTCCAGACCGAGCGACTTAAACTATTAGAGGAGCATTCCTGCGCGGCAGCGGGATTAGAGGCCGGTCTTACCGGGCAGTCGTAGACCGGGTGGCCTCGCCAGCACATGACATCCAGGATGTAGAAGGTTCTGTCCACCTCGCTGTAGATGCAGTCCAGGATGGTGTAGTCTGAGCGGAGCAGAGACGGGGTCAGTCACAGATGTGGTCTGGATAAAACTCTTCCTCACTCAATAATGATTCTCTCATGTAGGATGAATGATGATGAATTAAGGTTTATTTTTGGAACAACGTCATCGGAGGCTCAAAATATTATTATTATTATTATTTTAATCTGCTTTTTTTTTTAGATTTTAGTTATAAACTCTCAGAAGTTGATGTTGAGACGTTCAAATCACTTCTGGTCCGGTTTACCAGATGAGCGTGAGGAGAAAAAATATACATAAAAAAATCAAGCCTACGCCGTCGTCCCCCGGCAGCGAGGGCATATCCATGAAAAGCCCCAGTCCCCTGCATTGTACAAGCACCCCTGCTGATTAAACTCCTTCAATTCAATTTGAAGTGAACCTTTGAGAGATAAAGCTCCCCCAGGTGTTCGAAATATGCCACCAACCTTTCCCCAAATCAACCCAGTTCTTCCTCGCACTAAGGTCTATGTGGGAAAGTATTTAGAAAATGATCCATGAAGTATTTCTCTGTATTATTGCGTAAACACAGAGGATCTCGACGGCGAAGACGATGACGATGATTCCTTTTAGCCGCCATAACCTTAAACAAAGTCGATCTGAACTTTATAAGAAGATCATCGACTTCCACAACAAATACAAACAGAACGTTGTTGTTGTTTACGTCAGCCTTGGTTGATGACTTTGTCTCATCCTGTTAGAGAGGGGCTCATGTTGATTTGAGTGAATTACAATAAAGTTTAAGAGTTCTTAAGATAGTGTTAGTCTTTCACCTGGAGACACATGAATCTAAAGTTGTTGTTGTTGTTTTCTTTTACTTTTAAAACATGTCTGCACATATATTTACGGTCAGTGCCAAACCGTTTCTTTTTTTACATTGCAGCAGATAAGGTTTGTTCTTTTTAAACATAAAGTTTCCTTTTATCGATAAAAGTTTCCTTTTCTAGGTAGATTTGTTGCGATGAGGTTCGAATCCACGCTTGTTTTCTTCTCTGAGATCACCTGGCTAGAAACGACCTCTCAGGTAAACAGGAGACAGTAGGCGTGTTTACGGGAACAGCCTGATTAGGGATGGATTTGGAAAAGAGGCAGAAACAGAAAGAAATGCTGTGTAAACAACACGTCCGGTCAGATCGCCGCTGGCGTAAACAGTCTAACAGGAACGTCCGTCCGTCTGCTGGACTGCAGTCACGTGTTGCTGAAGTTCCTTCATGTTCCTCACTTGTGGACGGCTGTGCTGGACAAGAAAACACGCCCACCCACCTTTTCCCATGGCCGAGTTGTGTCGGTTCCCACCGGGCAGCAGGGAGGGGAAACGATTCACACAATAGCCGCTTTTAGTGTAGGCCGCAGTGGAACCCTTCAAAACAGGAGAAGAGAAAGAAAGAGGGAATCAGAGATATTCAGGGAGGAAGAGGCTCACAGTAGAGCAGGAGTCTGTCTGACGACATGATTCTTCTTTGGGTGGTTTTATATTATTCATTCTCTTAAAGTTATAAGGACAAAATAATCTGTGATACTCTGATTTTTAGTGTTGAGAGGAGAGTAGCGTCGGCTAAAAACTCCAATGACTTCAATCATGAAGACCAACTTTATGCTACTCATCTCATCCTCCCAGATTCCCTCTTCCTCTTCCTCATCTGACGATGAAAGTTCACTTTTTTCAGCGATCTTCATCAGACTATCATCCCGTTCCATTCCGTTCCAAGTTCTTCTGCTGATCCAGAGTCGTGGTGGCAGCGGGCAGAGAAGGGCAGGAAGAGTATTCCAGACATTCCCTCTCCCCAGCAAAACTCTCCAGCTCATCCCCGGCGATCCCGAGGCTTAGGAGATATATAGTCCTTCCAGCAAGTTCTGGTGCTCCTCCAAAGCCCCCCATTCAAATACCTGAACCACCTCCACTGGTTTCTCTCAACGCGAAGGAGCAGCAGCTCCACCCAAAAGCTCCTTCCTCCACCCTCAGCCTGAGCCCAGCCCCCCTGATGGATCGGATGGATCTGATGGATCTGATTCCCCAGCAACCATTAACATTTTTACCGCTGCTATGCAAAAGTTAGCTAGTTGTTCGCTGACTAGTCTGTCCCGATCCACATTGGGTCGTTCTGAATCTTCATCTCTAATCCTCAGCTAACACACGCAGCAATCAGACATAATCAAACGGATCTTCAGTGAAAGAATCTGCGGTTCTACTGAACATTATGGGATACGAAACTCCTCAAAGAGCCTCTGAGGATGCTAAGGACCGTCATTCATCTTCATTATAGTATGAATGATGAGGCATAAAGACGGGGCCAGAGATCAGCGAAAATGTGGAACGCTTCCTTACGGTACCGCTGACATGAGTGACGGCTAATAAAGGAGGTGACGTGTTTTATCTCGTTTCACCTCCGATTCTTTCTTTGTAACAAGAAGCTCTGTTGCGCCATTTCACACTTTTGTCATCAATGTGGTCAGAGTCTGAGGCGAAGAGGAAGCAGGTGACTGTCATCGTGATGTAAGCGAGTGTGGCGATGGAAGCAAGCCGTTGTGGAGGATGAGTGACACACGTCGGACCCTACGAGCGCTAACAATCTGATGCTGATTCATTAAAGAACCACAAACATTACACAGAACCAGCGACACCGGGCAGAAAGTAAAACCCTCGAAGTCACGACTGTTCCTTTATTCATTCATTTTATTCATTCATTTAGAGAAGGGGTGTCCACCTCCAGCACAGAGGGGGCCAAAATGAAAGATCTCCATCTTTACAGCGAGGTCCGAACAGAACTCAGAGTGGACTTGTTTGATCTATGGTTTCGTGACAACACAATTCTTATTTTATTCACTCATTTTATACAACTCTGAACAAACCAACCGAAGAGAAAATACGACAATTACCGATTCAATTTAAAATAGATCAGCATGACTCATTTTTATGTTTTCCTCTCCATCAGCAGAGTTTCACAGAATAAATTCAAATGAAAAGTTTTTCTTCACAGGCGTGAATAACAGCATGAAAAATAGATTTTACAAGTTACAAATTATATCTAAAATCCGTTTCAGAATAAGAGAACTAAGAATGAGTGACTAGAATGAGAATAAGATTGTCATAATACCTCAGATTAAACAAGTCCAATCTGAGTTCTGTTCGGACCTCGCTCTAAAGATGGAGATCTCGCAGAGTTTGACACCCCGGCTCTAAATGGATATAAATATTTTCTTACGTAGATGGGCTATAAATCAGGGAGGGACTTTGATTCTTACAAGTATTCATTAAATCATACTAAATAAAAAATATCAAGATCAATCAAATATCAGTAAACCAAATGAATCCGGATGCATTTGACGGACAGCTCTATTATTTTCTTCCTCCTTGAATCCTTCTGTTCTCAGATGGCGGTGAGAGAGGAGAGCCGCTCTTACCTTGGAGGCGACGATGAGGGATCTCTTCCCCACGGGGCAGACCACCATCAGCCAGTCGGTATCCAGGTCTGAAGGCACGTCCACCAACCACTCCGACAGCATGAGCTGAGGAGGGAGATTAACACTCGGTAAAATACTTCATCTTCCTCACAACGGTCTCCCAGTCCAAAAATGATGAAGTCAAATCTTTTGGTCTGAAATGGGCTTTTTGTTTTAGAGCCTCCTGCTCCCCCTGCTGGATAAAATGCAGCAAGTCTTTCACTTACATATAATAATCTCTTACAACAGATGAAGCACCGACCTGGTTTGCATAATGTTTTGGCAGCTTCCGCTTCTCCACCTCCATCCCCTCCTCTTCTGCGTTGTCCTCCTCAGCCCGTTCGCCCTCCTCTTGTTTCTCCATGTCCTCCTCTCCATCGCTGTCCGCCCCCGTCCAGTCGCCATCAGCCAGACGCCGTGCATGGTTGACATAGTTCAACCTTTTACTGCGATGCAAAAAAAGGCCCGTTCAGCACCAGGAGGGCCGCGTCCCTTCATCTTCACTCGTTACAAAGTGCAGATTTATCCTTCTGTATCAACATGATGCCGTTACACAACATCTCATCCTTCCAACAATGAACTTTTCCCTCCAAAGACATTAAAGTGATGCCAGAAAAGAGGAGGTCTAATATTTTTATCAGTTGTTAGTAGTCGAACGTTGATCTGATCCCGTTTAGGACAGCTGTAAGTCACCGGTACCTCGTTGGAACAGAAGACAAAGGAAAAAGCTCAGACTGAATCTAAAGTGTCTCATTCTCAACTGTGAGCACATTTACCTTTTCTGCAGCTCAAGAAAACGCCGGCGCCGCTCGCTCTGCTCCAGCACGCTGTACTTGCTCTTGTACTGGGCCAGCCGAGGATGGGGGGCCGCCGTACTGTTGGGCTCCTTGGACACAGCGAAGCTGGCCGAGAGGGCTTTGGTCAGGTCATCCATGGGGACTCTGTCAACCAACACGACCACGGTTAGATATACCTCCTGCCCCGTCGGAGGTTTACGCACCACCCCCCTTTCCTGAGACGACTGAAGACGCTCTGATTTTCTGATTAATCATCCGGAAAATAACGGCCCTCTTAGTGGAACTGGTCAACCATAATCACTGGGTTCAAACTGTATGACCGGCTTCATTTGTAAGAGGAGGACACCTGAGAATAGTCTGCAAAATCGAATGTACAAAGCCAGAGCATCACAATAATAGTGATGATCTGAGGCGTCTGAATCTGAATTATCTGCAGGTTGGTGGTTTGATCCCTGCAGTCCACACGTCCAAGTGTCCTTGAGCAAGATACTGAACCCCAAGTTGCTCCCAATGCTTGTTGCATTGGTGGTTGAATGATGGCGTGAATGGTTACTGAGCAGGTGGCGCCTTGAATGGCGGCCTCCATCATCACTGTATGAATGTTGGTTTGTGTGAATATAAAATATAAGTACAGTCAATTTACCATTTATCTGTTTATATAAACCATAATACGTTGTGTCTGTAAATATTTTGATTTAATGAGTATTTCACAGATGGATGATTTTAATCATCATAGCAGAAAATGTGGCACATTTCATCTAAGCAGTGGGCAATTAAGAAATGTGGTGATTTGAATAATGAGGGCCTTCTTCGCTGTAGAGCTTCCTTTCTGGCTATCCCAAAACGTACAATCATGTATTAACAGGTGAAGTTTAAGATTAGATTATCTAATCATTGGATTTATCTGCAGCATCAACCACTGCTCCTCAAACATGGAGTCTGAACCCCAGAGAAGTAGATAGAGTTGGGTTTCATCTAAATCACTCTGTTGTCTTCTCTCACAGGAGATAACCTCTGGTCTGAGGGGTTCTAATGGGTTTCCAGGCCTGTGGGCAACAGTTTAATTAGATTACTGACTGCTGCATCACTACAGTTACCTTCACAGCTAGCACCATGCTACAATTGCTAACATCGTGTGGGCCGACCAGCCGTTAGCAACTCAAATCAAATATTACGTCACGGCTTTAATATCTAAATTGTTACACTGAAGCAACGAACCTATACGAATTCCCGTGCACTAATTCAACTTTCACAATGGCTAAGAGAAAGGTAAATGATCGCTGAATACATACCTTGGACATACAGAGGGGCTGCCGCAGAAACGTCAAGCTGCCATTTTTCTCATCAGAATGGGATTTCCCGCTGACACATAGCAGCGAAGGACACGCCTACTTTACGACACACGCTCATAACCGTCACAGCTCCGACGGTATTAGGCATTAATCTACTTCTTTAGAAAATAAAACTAACAATTTAGCTATTTTTGAGAAAATATCACGATTTCGAACTGATTAAAATACATATATTAATCTATGAAGTAATCTAAGGGGGCGTGTCCGGCAGAAACTTTTTGGTTGGCCAGTTAAATGTGATACTATTCCGGAGTTACAGCACAACAAATTTCTGTACACTGCATTTCTATGAAGCACAAAGGTATGTTAGTAGTTTGTTAAAAAGCTATGAGTAAATGAACTATATATCATATCATCTCATTCATAGCATTATTATATGATATTACTCTGGGATAAAACAATTTATTTTACATATGGGTATAAGTTATGTGGTTCATTACTGCACCATTTCTTCTGTGAGGTCTAATATTAAAGGGTAATAATATTAGAAATGATTGCTATTATATTTCCTCATACTAATCATGATCATGATTTATTTAAATATATACTAAAAATACTGGGACTATTGCTATTAGTACTACTACTACTACTACTAATGATAATGAAAATTAATATTACATGGACATATATTTATCTATAAAGTCAAACAGGGCCAACAGAACAAAAAAGCTGTAACTGTGATGATGAAGAAAGTCTTACATTTTTAAATATGAGTAAATATTGTGTATAATTTAAGACTTTGGTTCGTATAAATATTTCTAACTATACTAAAAAAAACACACACCATAGAACACCATAACATATTGAATTATTATTTATCAACCATAATTATATAATAATAATAATAAAGTAATAATAATAATAAAGTAATAATAATAATAAAGTAATAATAATAATAATGGTAAGGATGATAATAATAATGCTATAATGATAATAATAATAATAATAATAATAATAATAATAATAATATAATAATAATAATAATTATTATTATTATAATAATGATTTAATAATAATAATAATAATGATGATAATAATAATAATAATAATAATTATTATTATTATTATAATAATAATGATAATAATAATATTAATTATTATTATTATTATTATTATAATAATAATGATGATATAATAATAATAATAATATTGATATAATAATGATAATAATAATAATAATGATAATAATAATAATAATAATAATAATAATGATAATAATAATAATAATAATAATAATAATAATGATGATATAATAATATTAATAATATTGATATAATAATAATAATATGATAATGATAATGGTAATAATAATAATAATAATAATAATAATGATGATATAATAATATTAATGATGATGATATAATAATAATAATAATAATAACAATAATAATGATAATGATGATGATATAATAATAATAATAATAATAATATTGATAATAATAATAGTAATATCGTAGTTATAAATGTTGCTCGGACGTATAGTATATGCAGTACTCCCGTTCCTCCTGCTGGGGGCGCTGCGGTGTCAGTTTCTCCGCTAACAAACAATATAAAGGCTGTGGAGAGAAAAGGGAGAACTTGTCTTCAATTGTCTGCTCCTCACGTCACGGAGAGTCACTTTGTTGGAGCGCTCACGGGAATAAACCCGCAGAAACAGCCCCAACCGGCGATGTCCGCTGAGAACCGGTATCGGGAGGATGTTCGCAGGCAGATTCTTGTGATTTCTCTCCGTTAAAAGGATCGAGTGAAGATGCGCAGGAACCTGTTTTCACGGCTGCAAGTTTCCGAGTGGGGGAATGCGGACCAGGCTCCGTGTGCGCCGGGATACCATTACTCATCCTGGAGTTTTCTTCACGTCTGACCGCTTTTTCTTGGAGCTACTCGCACAAAGGATCATTTTGTTTTAAAGGAGAATCAAGTGTTGACCGACGGAACTATGCGAGCTGTCCTGTCTGAGGATTAAACCCACTTTTGGTTCCTTTCCTTTTTTTTTAGAGGAGCTGAATCCCCAGTTCTGCTTTTGAACCTGTTGTGTTTGTGATGTAAAAAAGGAGCCGGAGTTTTCTATAAGAGGGTTTTAAGAACCCTGAGGATGTGGTTCTGAGTGAATACATAATAAAATACCCAATGATGTTAATCCCAGCAGGCATATTTTAGACTTCTCCTTCAAGGTTCAGTGTTTACTCAGTGATATATCATTAAAATGACATCATGTGCTCTTGCACACCTGATCCCGCTGCATGTAATCTGAGAGGGGTTTAAATTTTACAGTGAGCTAGTTGTTCCAGGTCCAGCATGCATCCAGACACGAGCGGCGTTTTATTGTAATCCAGGCACCATGTGCATGGACGCTTTTCTGCTTTAGGACGCCACTGGAGTATCAAGATGTCAGTGAAAGCGAAAGCACTCTACACTTTTATGAGTGAAAACAAGGAGGAGATCAGCATCCAGGAGAACGAGGAGGTGGTGATCTTCGACGAGAACTCTGTGGACGGCTGGTTTCAGGGAGAGAACAGCCGAGGGGACAAGGGTCTCTTCCCCGCGTCCTATGTGGAAATTATTCGCACTCGCTCCAACTCAAACGTGACCGACTGCTCCATAAGCCCGGCCGGATCTTTAGGAAACGACTCCTCCTATTTCCCCTCCACCCCAAACACCCCTCTGCACTTGCAGCAGAACTACTATGACGACGACGACGATGACTGGGACGACTGGGATGACAGGTCAACGGTGGTGGACGATGGCGACCACTCCAGAAGCCCAGGGGCCAATGGACATGGCCATCAGAGCCCAATGTCCAACAACCCCAATGTGCACTACCGGTCCAAACCACACATGGAGAGACAGGACAGCATCTCCAGCTCAAGGAAAGGCTCTATGGTGGGCAGGAACCTGAACCGGTTTTCCAGCTTCGTCCGCTCCGGGGTGGAAGCCTTCGTGTTGGGCGACGTACCCATGATGGCGAAGATAGCGGAGTCTTACACCATCGAGATGGGTCCCTTAGGGCCCCTGTGGAAGGAGAGCCCGCAGCCTTTCTCCTGCTCCATTGAAGACCCCACAAAACAGACTAAGTTCAAGGGCATCAAGACCTACATTTCGTACCGGGTCACGCCGAGCCACACCGGCCATCCCGTCTACAGACGCTACAAACACTTTGACTGGCTGTACAACCGGCTACTGCACAAGTTCACCGTGATCTCGGTGCCTCACCTGCCGGAGAAGCAGGCCACGGGGCGTTTTGAGGAGGACTTCATTGAAAAGCGCAAGAGGCGACTGATACTGTGGATGAACCACATGACCAGTCACCCGGTCCTCTCCCAGTACGAAGGTTTGGAGCACTTTCTCATGTGCGGCGACGACAAGCAGTGGAAGCTGGGCAAGAGACGAGCGGAGAAGGATGAGATGGTGGGCGCCCATTTCATGCTGACCCTCCAGATCCCTAGCGAGCACCAGGACCTTCAGGATGTCGAGGAGCGGATCGACTCCTTCAAGTCCTTTGCTAAAAAAATGGATGACAGCGTGATGCAGCTCACGCACGTTGCTTCGGAGCTGGTGCGGAAACACCTGGGCGGGTTCAGGAAGGAGTTCCAGAGGCTGGGGAACGCCTTCCAGTCTATCAGCCAGGCGTTCATGCTGGACCCTCCCCACAGTTCCGACACCTTCAACAACGCCATCTCCCACACCGGCCGCACCTATGAGAACATTGGAGAGATGTTTGCAGAGCAACCTAAGTATGACCTCTTCCACATGCTGGACAAGCTCTCGCTCTACCAGGGCCTCCTCGTCAACTTCCCCGACATCATTCATCTACAGAAAGGTAAACATCCCCCGTGGTTAGGTATCTGCCATGTCCGTAGACACGCATGCTCCGCTAAAGAAAAGTAACAACGCTACGTTAATGATGATGTCATCAGCAGCTAGAGAGAACTTCACAACTGTCACGAAATCTTGAACATCCCAAAAAGTTCAGGTGCGCCTTAAGCGCGTGCAAAGAGTCCATTATCTTTTGCACCGCCATGAGGAGATCATCAAGTGATTCGCCATTCTTCCTGTGGGGAGTTTCACGTTCTCCCTGTGTTTGTGTGGGTCCCCCTCCAGGAATGTTTGGACCCACAGTCAGAAACTCTTAATGTACATACGTATGGTAATGGGTGGTTCTGTTTGGGCCGTGGGCGTGAATGTGAGTGCAGTTGTTTGTGTCCAGGTGTTAGCCATGTGGTGAACAGGCGACTTCTCCAGGGTGAACCCCGCCTCTCGCTTTTTCTCACCTGGGATGCACTGTAAAAAAAATTTTTTTTTTAAATCTGCAAAAATTTACGGTAAAATACCAGCAAAGAAATTTACGGTAAAAAAAGGAGGGTCATCATGTAGAAGACATTACGGTAAATAACCATTTAAAAAAACAGATATAATGTAAACTTGATTACCGTGACATAGTTACTTACATAAAATCACGGTAAATTACAATGTTTTGTTAACTTACACTGTAAAACCTGTCAGTAGAGAAAACTGTAAAAAACAATCAAATATAAACATTAAAAGACGGTAAACTTCAAAACAGTATAATTAGTATATATTACTACATAAATCATAAATCAAGAAACAGTAAATTTTCATATTTCTGGTCAGATTATGAGGAAAATACAGAATTTTACTGTGAAAATACAAACTTTTGTCTGTTTAAAGGAAAAATGCCAGAAAATCACAAGCAAGTAATTACTGTAAAAGTATACCTTTGTATAAATGTAACTCTGTACAGCATTTAGCAACAACATCCCATTATTTCAACAGACATAAAATGCTAGAAAATACAGTTTATATTTGTGAAATGAGTTTGAAATTACTGTAATTTACTGTAATTTTATGTAAATAAGTATATATTCTCAGATGTTTTCTTTTACATTATATCTTTTTTTATGGTTCTATTTACTATGATATCTTGGGTCACCACATTTTTTGTGGGTAAAATTCTGGAAATCACAGCTGCCAGTATTTTACCGTTTTTTTTTTTTACAGTGTAGGCTCCAGGCTCCCTGGAGCCTGAAGAGGATAAGCGGTTACAGATATTGGGTAGATGGATGTTGTTAAGTACGTGATGAGAAATCTACAGCACTTGAGAACGATACACAAAGTGTCTGCTAATGCGAACAAACGGCCCCAAAAGACATTTTGTTTCTCCGTCGGAGTTGTTTGTTTTTGTAAAAGACGACGGATCCGCTCAGACTTTGGCGTTTGGGTCCCAGAACACGATATTTGTGTGTTTGATGTGTCAGCCTGGGATAAATATTAGGTCACGGTGTTTCCTTCCTGCCTCTGTGAACGTCTGTTTATCTGCCCACGCCGAGATGAAATGTCATATAATGGTGTTATAATAAGTTTCCTAATCGCCCAAATCCTGGAGAATTCCAATGTTCCGGAACACTTAGACTCCTGATGTCAATATTCCTCCACGCTTGTGTGTGTGACGCCTGTTTTTCCACATGTCAGAGTGAAATATTAGTTTTTGCTCTCCTCTTGAATCTCAACCTTTGTTCTACGTTGGCCTGAGTCCCTCAGAGGAATGTCGTATCGGCGTTCTGCCGTCAGCTCGGAAACAAATAACCGCGTCGCCTGATTGGACGGTCCGTTCAGGAAGGAGGGAGAGGATGGTGATTAGGGATTTATTTTCTCCTTTAAACAGCTGGAGGTCGTCATCGCTAGAAGGTTCGTGATGCAGCCAGAGTCACATTTAGTGGCTCCGCCCAGGGGGGAGGGATCAAAACAAAGTCATGTGACTGATTGTAAAGGGTCAGTCCGCTCAAATCAGAATAAACTAAACCAGGATCTGTCATTTTGGATCACCAAGAGCCCCACAGGGGGTGAATAGAAAGATTGATCACTGTATCTTTGGTGAATTAACCCTTTAAAGTAGAAATGCACTCATGGTTATTTTCGTAGCCGATCACCGACTTTTATTAAGTCTGACCGGTTTAAAGTTTATAAATCATATTGAGTGAAGTATTTTAAGTGCTCTTATTTTGAAGAATCGCAGCGGAAGTGACTTCTGTGGCTGGTCGGCATTGTGTGTGTGTTCTGACCCGTCCTCCCCGCCGTCCGGTCCTTTAACCAACTGTTGGGCATTTCGAATTAAAATAAAATTTTCGTACGACTCGTTCAGTCTGTTATATGTTATTTTGTTGGCTCCCGCTAGCTTTAGCCGCTCTGTTAATGTTAGCTTTTAACCTGCTATTTTCCTCAGGCGATTGATTAAATTTGAAGTTTGTGATTAAGTTTGTTGTGCTGAAAGTTTTCGGGGTCGCTGCTCAACAACTTATTTTGTAAATACCGGTGTTATAAATTGCGAACTTTGTGGTTTTCTGGTTTACTTGTGAGATGTTTGGAGCCGCGCTAGCTAATGCTTGGTTTGTGTGTACGGCGGATTTTCTTGATGAGTAAACAAACGACTTTAACTTTTCTTTATGTTTAATACTTAGAGCCTTGATTCGGAGTTTTAAGGCCTAAATCGACAAACACTTGGACGTATAGTGTAGAAGGTTAAATATGTTTACGTTCATTTAACTCTACTTCCATTTAAACCCTTACATTCAGCTTCCTAAAGAGTTTCTTTGTGAATAAATTCATTTACTTTACACGTTACTTGGCCTTTGATGTCCAGAATTACAGTTTTGCCAGTCTGACTGTGAAAGAGGAATAAAATTCCTTTAAAAAATAAACTTTTAAATTAATTCTTTAACTTGCTGAAACCCTGTATAAACATTTCTCTTTTTATTCTCCTGGCTAGGACTGAATATCCAATCCTATTGTTTTTGTTTTTAACCGAAAAGACAGAGTTTGTGTAACGCTGGAAAAGATTTTCTAAGTTGTTTAACCTTTGATTAAAATGTGCTTATTTGGTTAAAGGGATAGATCAACATTGTTTAAGAAACCATTTTTATTCTTTCTCGCGCCGACCGTGAAGCGAGACGTTTGTTCTGGCTTCTCATGTTTGTACAGTAATTATAAACCTGGACCTGGAGGACCGTTGTGTTAGCTTAGCATAAAGCCCTGGAAGCAGGTGGAAGCTTCTATCCTGCTTCCGTTGGAAGCTGCACGCAGTAATTCTCACTAATTAATAAAGAGAAAATTGCTGTTTAATGTTCTGGAATGCGGGAGTCTTCTTGTCGGACCCGTCGTCGGGGTTATCAACGGAGCTTTGAACCGTTTGGAACCTTGCCAGAGCCACTTATTTCCAGCAGAAGTTAATAATGAAGCCAGATCTAACGGCGTACAGGAGGAGGATTAGCGGCCGTGTTTTTCTTCCGCTCTCTGCTGGGTCTTCCCTGCAGCTCCACAAACCTCCGCCTTGATGTGACTTGTGTTCTGCAGAACCAGATACAGCTGTGGCAACACTCAGAACACACAGAACCCGGGTCAACCCTTTCCGGTGGACTCCTCCTCTGCATCTTTTTCTTTCCTGACCGACTTTCCCCTTTCCTTTTTTATGCTTTTCTGAAGCTGAGATCCTGCTGAGCAGATGAACTGCAGGAATGTTAACGGCCTCATAGTATGACCGAAGGAGGACAGGCTTTTGGTTAATGTCGGGAAAGTCTCCGGCTGTGCTGAGACTGTGGACATAACTTTAAATTTAACTTGAGCTGTCCAATCAGGGGGATTGCTTGTGCAACGCTGGAGATTGGGTACTTTTCGGGTGGAAACCCCTGCTGTCAGCATAGGTTTCCTTTAATAACAAAGCGCCACCTAGTGTGGGAAATATGAACTACTAGAGTGAAATATATGTGAAAGGTTGATAAAAACTCGCCAAAATATTGACTAAATTAGACCAATGGTTAGAGAATTATGTCTGAAAAACTGTGTTTTGAGTTAAAACCTCCCCTTGGTGAGTAAAACATGAACTATTACAGTAAATCATCACATATATAAGATAGTAGTCGATTCATACGCACCAAATTTGGACTTAATCGGACCAACGGTTGAGAAATTATGGCCTGACAATTTTGGAGATAAAGCTCCTCCTAGTGTGAAAGTCAGAGATGTCAGTGAAGCTACACTGTAAAGGTCTCTTCTGTTCCTCATGCTGTGTGAAGCAAAGAGAGCGCTGCCGTCTCCGCCTTTGAGGCTCATTGTCTCCTGTTGAACACTATAATTAGTTCAGAGTGAGCCGGTGTGATATCAAAGTTCTCTCGACTATTATATATCTCTCGGCTAATATTCTCGGTAATTGCAGCAGGTATTTCAGCTGATGGGTTCCCAGAGATCGGAGAAACATTAACGCGTCGAACGAACACAAAGGTTACACAATAGACTGAAAGCGAACCGCCCGGCTGCATGAGAGTTTTTTTCCGACCCGGTCCGATGACTTGTCGTGTGAAGTCAGTTCTTTGTGGCGTGTCATCAGAATGACACGCTGTTTAAAGTATGCTAACAAGTCTGTTCAACTTATGTCAGCCAACCAAAGCAGCGAGTTAATTCAGTGTTAGATTGAACGCGTACCAAAGGAGGCGTGTTTTCACTAGATTTGTTCACAGTGTGTGGGGTCAGTTTGCAGACACGCCCTCTTCCAGGCGCATGTCTAACATCTCCAGTCTCTTTAAACTTCTTCATTATTGATGTAACTGTTCAAACTGACATTTTGAACTGCTGAGAGATGTTCTTGTCTCCATTGTCAGATTTGTGCAGCTCTACAACTTTTCTTTGCTCCTCATTGCTGTGTTCTCTGGTCTTCATCATGGTGAAGACCCTCAGAGAGAATCAGGCCTGTGTCACCTCATATTTATACCCCAGTCAAACAGGAAGTACCTGTTCACCACTTCATAGTTCCTGCTCACACAGGTGAAGGTAGAAATAAAAAATATGAATTATAATAATAATTTAATTATAGATCTGCATATAGACAAAACAGACAAAGTCATTAACGGCGTAGGGCCACGTATGTCCTGTGAAGAAATCAAAAGTCAACCGGACAAAAAAGAACGTCTACAGCCCAGAGACTTTCATCCCATAAACTAGCAATTATATATATATATATTTTTTTCTTTCATTTCAATTTATAACAAAGGCTGTTTTTTCCTGCTCTTGATCTCAACGTAGTCTTTTAAAGCCAGGAACAGCACCTGCATGGAGACGAAGAGTTCCTCCATCTTCGTTGTGGCGCTTGAGTACTGCAGACGTAAACAGAGAGTGACATACTGACGTTAAACGGCGACATAATGGCGTGGCTCTGACTTGGCCCCTTGCCAATGGAAAAGCAAACAGGTTCTTAGGAGGTGAGCGAGTTGAACCACCTAAGCACTGGCAGTAGCACCAGAACCGAACTAGCACCAGGTTCTTTCTGGTGGAAAAGGGGTAACAGAGTCAGATGAAGCCTTGACGATGACGACGTGATGGTATGCAGTGAAAAGTCCTCCACTGTGTTTTTTAAATGAACTGGGTCAAACTGTTGGGTGGGGTTGTTTTCCACTCAGTACCATTGTACTTGAAGTTTGAAGTCTTAAAGCAAAATGACATAAAAGACATAAAACCAAAGCTGAAGTCATGATTAATACGGTGCAATAATCTGTAGAGCATTTTTCTAAAAATAAAGTAAAGCAGACTTCAGCTGTTCTCCTTTTACTTAATTACAGTAAATGTTCCTGGTTCCCCTTGCAGCTATTGTTGTGAGTGGGTTAGAACCCGCTATGATCCACACCAGTAAAGCCTTTTCTCACTTCCAGAATGAGCTGGTTCCCCTTAGGCACCTCCGGACACCAGTTTAGTCGTCCTCCACATTGTCAACACATCACAAAACCACACGAAGGCTCTTCGTTAGGCTTTAGGGGAGAAAATGGTTTGTTCTAAGATGTGAGAAGAATGTGGGTCAAACGCTCACCGATAACAAGAAATCCTCTGAGATCATTAGGCTGGTGGAAGTGGACGCGTCTTCTCTGGTGTTTTACTCTGTTGTGTTCAAGCGAAACATGGAAAGAGAATAGAACGAGAGAAAAAGGGCGACCCTAACCAAAAACAACCAGCGTAAATACATTAATCCCACTTTCACCAATATGTTAGGTCTTTATTCCGACTCAAGCAAACGTTTCATGTGGCGCCTTCATCTGAGCAAGAGGAAGATGTTGGTTGTAATCAGGCAATTTATAACAGGTGGTTTACATTTGTTCTCTGATGTCACAGTGTGGGGAAAAAAGAAGGATCAAAGGATAAGGGTCAATGGAGATGGGCCACTAGATAAACAGGAAGTGTTTTGTAATTGGCCTCTGATGAAGACCCCATGCCGACTCTGTCTTGGTGGCCTTAGGACACGCCTACTTGACCTAATTAAATAACACTTGCTGTTCATCTTCTGACCACATCTCCATTTACTATTATCCTTCAATCCTTTGATCCTTTGATCCTCACATTGTGACTTCAAAGACAAATTGTATAACACCTGTTCTAGACTGTTTGATCTCACCATATTGTCTTCTTGCTCGGATGAAAGCACACTAGCCGAAATGTTAGCAGGAGTCGGACTAAAGACCTAACATGTCGGTTTGTTTGTTTTTTCTTAATGCCGCCGTTTTTTTCTCTCATTCTATCCTCCAAGATCAGGTTTTGGGATTTTGTTGCATGTTTTGCTTGTATCGTTTCCTTAAATGCTGAGCAGGAGCTCATCGTGTTAGCATTGTTGTCGGCTTGTCTCAATCTCTGAACGATGCAGTGGCCCGGCCCGGTTGGTCCACCTTTCAGCATGGATTGTGTTTTTGTTTTGTTGGATCCAGTCCTCTTTGCAGATTCTGGTTCCGACAGAGAGCAAATGTTTTCTCTCTCCTGTGTTTTTCCTCCCAAATCTTGACAAAGGGCGAGGCCTTCGCCTTCACGCGTGGACCGTCCTCACGCATTCCTGTCCGTTCTGGCCTCAGGCCCTGTTGTTTCACACCGAGGGAGATTACAGATGTCTCCGAGAACTCTTGTCTCAACCATCCCATAAATCAATGAGCCAAAGATTTCCTGGTTTTGTGTCATTTGGTTGAAAAAGGGTCTGAGGTAAGAGAGGAGTTGATGTTGGAGCTACCCCTCGCTAGTGTTTATGTACAGATAATTCTCACGATGTCGTAGAGTCCAGGCACCTTAACTAAACCCGTGTTTTCCTCCCCGACAGTCAGGGTCCATCCCCGAGAAGCCCCCAATCCCCTCCGTTGTAGAAGCATTTGCCCTGATTGAACTCTTCACGTTAAATATAAATGTCCACAAACGTTATGTCCAGAGTATTTTAGTGAAATTCTCACCAAAACTGAGTGAAATATGAACTATAAGATTAAAATATAAGAAAAACAAGGTGGATCTCCTCGAGTCGAGGCATTAGTCTGGATTAATTCGGACCCATAGTCGAGAAAATATGGCCCAAAAACTTTTGCCGATAAAACTCCCCCTAGTGTCAGATAAATGCAAAAGATCTGTCCAAAATCAATCCAGTTCTTCCTTGCACTAAGATCTACGTGGGTAAGAAAATGATCCATGCGATAGTATTTGAGTTATGTCCAGAAAACGGTGTTTTTCATGAAAACAGCCCCCCCTAGTGAGTAAAATATGAACTATTAGAGTGAAAATATGATATATGTAAGATAAAAAGTCCTTCGGTTGGTTGATATGCAACCGGTTTGGACTAAATCAGACCAACGTTTAGGAAGGTTTGGCAGAAAACATTTGGAGTGAAGCTCCCTCTAGTGTTGGTAATAAACCACCGACCGTTTTTAAAATCACTACAGTTCTTCTGGTTCTTCAGTTATCGCTTTAACACTTAGGACCTGCAGCGGCGGCGGCGGCAGTTAACGCCGGTTCTGATGGAAAGGTGCCAGAACATACAGATCATTGCAGTGTTGTTATGGTGGACCAACCCAATGTCCTCTAATCTTCTTTTAGGATTCTTGTTTCTGTTGGTTTTGTCCACGCAAGCAGCCATAAAGGTTATTATCCTGAACTTGGAAGGATATCTGTCGTTTTGGGGTTTAATCCACGCTTGGATGAGATTGTTTGTTCAATAATCACCAACGATCCGATCAGCCAAATACCTTTCATCATAGGAACGCTTTTTTTCTTGTTGTTGTAAATAGCTGCGCTTCTACTCGAGGCATTGCAACACTCAGATAAAAATTTGCAAACAAAGCAAATGGAGCGAATAAAACATCTGTTCCATAACAAAGAGCTGAAACTATTACAGATAGCTGCAACAGTCAGAAACAGAGAAGGACTTTCTGGGGGGATTTATAGAAACAAAGATAAACAGAAGAATTGCAGCATCTCGGTCAATGTTGACTTTTATTTTTTTGGGGATCAGTGAGACAAAGAAAAGGCATCTAGCACCAAGGGTCCAGATTGCCTCCATCATCATCAGCTCACCCCTCCCTTCCGGGAATGTCGGTGGCATCCAAGTGTAGAGAAGATGTTTCATTAAAGAATGCATTAATCCCCTTACAAGTGAAGACGTTCCTTAGATCTACTGAGAAACTCTATTCAGTCATTTCTTCTGGAAAACTGTTGAAAAAGTGTTAAAGGTGTTGACAGTCGCGACTCCATAATAATAATAAATAATAATCACAGGCCTCTACGTTCATCCAGCAACAACCTATCCATCCTTCTTCCTCACTGGTTTTTAGAAGTGACGCCTTCCTTCGTCTTCTGTACTCTAGAGCCTCTCTAGAATGTTCAGTTTGTTCCTTCTTGGCTACGATACAAACGTGGCGGTACATTCCTTCAAAGATATAGCCGCTATCAGTGTTTGATCAGTGTTTGAGGACGGGCCCTACTTAACCAACAATGTTGTACGACTGAAGTTGTGAAGGTGGTTGAATGTCTGGATGTTTTAACTTTGTGGGGTGTCCGAGATTCAGTGGCTCTTCCACGTTTTTCAAGATCAGTAGTCAAGTCCTAGGCTATGGCGACGCGTGGAAGGTCTCCATGTGTCTCTTGATGCTTGTTCCACTGGTGTTTGAATATTACGTCACTTCAGAAAGTATGTCCTGTATCCTTAAGGGCTTAAGATAGGAAGTATGGCCTGTATCCTTAAGGGCTTAAGATAGGAAGTATGTCCTGTATCCTTAAGGGCTTAAGATAGGAATTATGTCCTGTATCCTTAAGGTATTAAGATAGGAAGTATGTCCTGTATCCTTAAGGGTTTCAGATAGGAAGTATGTCCTGTATCCTTAAGGGTTTCAGATAGGAAGTATGTCCTGTATCCTTAAGACCTTGAAATTAAAAAGTATGTCCTGTATCCTTAAGGGCTTGAGATAAAAAAAGTATGTCCTGTATCCTTAAGACCTTGAGATATGAAGTTAGTCCTACAAACTTCTAATGGTGTGTTTGCGTGGGAGAATGTGGCAAGTTCTGTTTCGAGGATTCCCTTTTCCCCCAGTTGACTTGAAACCCACTCTAAAGTCCCCGGACTTCATTTCCTAGTCACCATTAGGAGTTGGACGGGACAACTAAGGAGGAACATTGAGATATTAGCAGAAGACTTTTATCAGCGGTGACCTTTCAAACCGGTGTTGAACAAATCTCCCTCGTTAAATATACATGTTGTCGTTGGTGACGAGTGGCGGTTCGCTCCTCCAGCTGTGAGAAAGTGTGAAAAGCGTGTTTGATTCTGGGTCACAGCTAAAGAACAAAAACATCTGTTGAACATCTTTTCGCATGGATCGAATTATGAAATCCAGTTTGGGGGTTGGCACCAGAACCAGCGGTGTGTTGAGTGTGTCAGAAGCGAACCACTCGCAGGACCGTTTTTTGTTTGCTTTTCCACAGCATCAGCACCAGCTCCTGGCTCTCAAAGCCGGTGCCAGACAGGAGCCAACTCTTTACTGTAGAACCAAGAACCGCTTACGTTATACGGTGATGTAATGGTGTGGCTCTGACTAGGCTACTTGCCAATGGAATAGCAAACAGGTTCTTAGGAGGTGTAAAGGTTGAACCAACTAAGCACTGGCACTAGCACCAGAACCGAACTAGCACCAGGTTATTTTTGGTTGAAAAGGGCATGATATTCCTTTTTCCAGCGAGCTGGTTCCAGGGCTATTTCGGAACCGGAGCCTGTCTTAGCACCAGATCTTTGTTCTCAAAACTGGTGCCAGGCAAGCACCAACTCTTTGTTGGTCTAGAGCCCAGAACCGACTACGTTATACGGTGACGTAATGGCGTGGCTGGGACTTGTCTCCTTGCCAATGGAATAGAAAACAGGTTCTTAGGAGGTGTAAAAGTTGAACCAACTAAGCACTGGCACTAGCACCAGAACCGAACTAGCACCAGGTTTTTTTTGGGGGAAAAAGGGTCGAGGACTGGATTGGGACCGGACCCCAATGCTTACGAAATCTCTTTTTTCTGTACTTGAATCGTTTTCGATAAACATGTTACTACAAATCCAAAGAACTGTGAATAATTTCTGGACCAACGTCCCATGAAACATAAGAGGAAAATTCATTCCTGGAATCTTTCTGAGGATTTCTGAGCATGAATGGATCTTCTCAGGTCCAACCACATCATCTCGATCTGGTTCAGGTCCAGACTTTGAGTAGGCCGGTCGTGCTGAGAGAACAGGAAAGAGCAGGAAGTCTGAAAGGAGACGGCAGATGTGTGACATAATAAAGCGAGGAACGTGGAATAACATGACCTGAAGAAAACAGCTGAGTCAGCAACTATCGGGCGTCACAGATTAAACAGTTCTGGTAATTGTGGGCGATGACGGTTCTGTTTGGACCATTCTTCATCTCTAAAGCAATAAAGGAAGAATGATTTGGAAACATCTGTGTCAGCGTCCCGCGTTGCACTCTTCAGGGTAAACATTCTCCGGGAAGAAAGACGGACTGAGGGTATTTTAGGTCTATGGAGCGATTCTGGCCCGGTTTCCCAGAATCAGATGTTTCTGCTGTAAACAGCAATACTGGGAGCTTACTCAGCAGTGGCCTCTCCATGTGTACCGGCCCACAAGGCTCTGCAGCTCCTCTCTTCTCTCCTGCGTCGACCGTGACGGCGCTTTGTAAACAATCAATCGTCATGTCAACAACAACAACAACAACAACAACAACATCAACAATCGTTCAGCCACACTGATCTCGTGGTCGGGTCTGGAGGCCAGGGAACGCCTGAACCTCACATTGTTGTTGGTATTTCTCCATAAGGGTTTCCTGCGACTGCAGCCTGTATTTACTCCCATCATCCATCCATAACATTAAGACCATCTGAGTCTAAGACACACACGCAAACACACACACCCAGTATGCACACACACACTCATAAAAACACACACACCCACGCACACAAACACAAACAGACATTAACACGCAAACACACAGACCCAGTATGCACACACACACTCATAAAAACACACACACAAACACACACAAACACAAACAGACATTAACACGCAAACACACAGACCCAGTATGCACACACACACTCATAAAAACACACACACAAACACACAGACCCAGTATGCACACACACACTCATAAAAACACACACACAAACACACAGACCCAGTATGCACATACACACTCATAAAAACACACACACAAACACACAGACCCAGTATGCACACACACACTCATAAAAACACACACACCCACGCACACAAACACGCACCCACACACATAGACATTAACACGCAAACACACAAACGCACCCAGACTCACATAACGACACACACACACACACATCTGCACACACATCTGCACACACATCTGCACACACGCAAACACACACACACACAGACACATACAAACATTCGCACTCCGACAAACACACACACAACAACACACGTCCTAACACACACAAACACACACACAACAACACACACACATCCTAACACACACAAACAAGCACTCGCAAACACACATACACACACACACACAAACATACGCACTCCGACAAACACACACACAACAACACACACACATCCTAACACACACAAACACGCACTCGCAAACACACATACACACACACATACACACACACACACACACAAACACACCCATCTCTTTTATCTCCACCCGTTGGCTAACAACTGCGTTTCACCACCTCTACGTTTTAGTGACGCCTCCTCTGTGTGACAGAAGGAAGGATCAATCAGCTGTTACTGGAAACGCCGGCCCGGATCAGAAACAGGTCAAAAAAAGAAAAGACTTGAAACTGCTGCGTTCACAAGTTTAATGTTGGATCTGCAGAGTTTGGAGAAAAGTAACTCTGGCTCTGCTTTAAAGACAGACTGTCTGAGGAACGTCGTCATCGCCGGTGCATAAATACCAGCTCGCTGCGCCCGGCGCTGTAAACAAAGACAAGCGTCCTCAAGATGGGCTTCCGCTCCGGGCTTGATGCGGCGGCGCCGCCGATTGTGGGATTTCAGCGGAAGCCTGAGAGTTGAGTCAGAGTTGAGTCAGAAACTCAGACTCTTCTACTAACACTGATAAACACAAACATGTTTTATAGGAATTAAAACACTGAATGAGGCGTTTAGTGTCTGATTCACCAACGGGGGTTTTTGAGAATTATGGGTAATATGAGCAATGTGAGGAAAATCCTTAGAGATGAGGTGTAAAGAGCTCCTCCACGTTTGGAAGTCTTGCAGTCAAGTCAAACTTGGAGGAGAACCTGGAGGAGAACCTGGAGGAGAACCTGGAGGAGAACCTGGAGGAGAACCTGGAGGAGAACTTGGAGGAGACCCAGAGATCGCTGAAGAGGTCATGCATCTCAGCTGGTCCTGGGAGGAGCTGGAGAGTGTTGCTGTGAGGAGGGACGTGTGGGAAAAACCCTTCTTGGCCTGCTGCCTCTGCGACCCAAATGTTGATTGGACCCCCCCCCCGCTCTAGTCTCTGCTCCGGACACATTCCTACGTACCCTGTCCTCTATGACCCACGGACCCACATTCTCTCTGCTGATGCACATCCTCCTCTCATGTGGAACACAGAGTGCGTGAATGTAGGTCAGCAGCACCGACTGCAGTCCGTTCGCCTCCTCCTCACCGGAGCAGACCCGCGGTGCTGCTCCTGCTTCTCCCAGACCTCTGTCAGAGGTTCCACACGGAATCCAGAACTCACGGATTCAGCTGACGGATAGAACTCGCCAACAAGAGCGGGTAGATTATTAAAGACGGACTGGTTGACTCGTCCGGACTGGTTCTTGTCAGCATCACGGCGTCTGACTGCGAGCAGACTTCTCGGTTCTGGTTTTGAGACTGATGTGAAATGCAGCGTGTCGACGTTCCGTTAGGCTCCGAGATTTCTCCGCTTGGAAAGTGACGTCATGGCACCGGGTGGATGTGGTTGCAACCAGCCCGCGGCGTCTGAGACCAGACGTTTTGGAATGCAGCGAGACAAAAGATAATTTGTGCGCCGTGTTCCGAGCTTCACCTATAAAGTTTGCGTTACGTTAAAAATCCGAGGGGGTGGAGGAGGTGGGGGGTGTAACGATGTTGGTTTTAAAGGGCGGAGGCTGGAACTCCGACATGAAACAAAACCCTGCACAAACTACTTTTTTTAATTTATCTTTTTTTGTCCCTGACTTTTTTTTTTTTACAAAGCCTGAAAATAGAGAATATTCTGTTTACAAACAAACAGAAAAGTTTGTCAAACTCCAAACTCCTGTTTCCCAGCCCAGTATTTTAAAATCAGAATCTTCTGCTAGGTTTTGATCAGACGGTATCCGCCAAAAGCAGCAGGGAAATAGGCCCCGCCCCTGGAGTCCGGCTAATGGTGGTGGTGGTGGCTGATGCAGTCAACCTCCACCACAGAGCTCAGGCATCCGGGAGGCGCTTGGAGTCGAGTCGCTGCAACCGGGAGGAGAACCCGAGGTGGACCCAGAACTCACAGGAGGGACTGGGTTTCACATCTGGTCTGGGAAATGCCTCGGGATCTCCCAGCATGAGCTGGAGAGTGTTGCTGGGGAGAGGGACACCCGGAAAATCCCTCCTGAGGCTGCTGCAGCGGCGACCCGGGGTCAGCGGCAGAAAATGAACGAATGAACGGAGTTAAGTACTGAAAACCTGAATCTTCTGTTTTGTCTTCCTCTTCTTCGACTCCAGGCGCCTTCGCCAAGGTGAAGGAGAGCCAGCGGATGAGCGACGAAGGGCGGATGGACCAGAGCGAGGCCGACGGCATCAGGAAACGCTGCCGGACGGTGGGGTTCGCCCTCCAGGCAGAGATGAGCCACTTCCACCAGCGGCGGGAGGTGGACTTCAAGGACATGATGCAGGCCTACCTCAGGGAGCAGATCGCCTTCTACCAGCGCGTGGTCCAGCAGCTGGAGCGAACGCTGCGTATGTACGAGAGCCTGTGAGACGCAGAACCGCCGCCCGGATCAAGACGCCGAAAGAAAAATGAAATGCAAAAACAGGATTCTCCAGCTGCGGTTTGAAAAGACTTTTTTTGGCGGAGAGACGTTTTGTTGTGGGAAGTTCTGCCGAACAATCTGGTTTGTGTAAAAACACATGATAGCGCAGCGTGTCTGTTTATTTTACATAATTTAAGGCCTTTGTATCATTAAAGTAAGAATGTAGCGTTCAGAGAATTCACGGCAGATCCATTCATTGTTGAAACGGGTTCTGTACTTCAACCCCCCCTCCACCTCCTCCTCCTCCTCCTCCTCCTCCTCCTCACGCACTTTGGCTTCTCGTAGGACCGATTCCAGTTGGTAAAAACAACAGCAGACTAACGTTCCACGTGTTTCTAATTTTCACAAGCTCTGGATTCTTTGGGGTCACTGATTCTTTGAAACGGACCCTGAACAGCAGCGGTTCTGTCCAAACGCCGGCGCCGGACTCCTGAGGTCATCTCCTTCAGAGCCCAACTATCTCAGGTGCTTCCGAAAGAATCCCACTTCCCCTCAGCGCACATCTGTCTGAACCCTGCAGCGCGTGGAGGACTGACCGTCAGCGTTGCCAGATGTTTACAATTACCCTATTTGGAGAAAATTTGTTGTCCTCAAATCAGCCATATCATTATAAACACCTGAAAATGTCCAGTGTCGCCTTCATAATCTGAATTAAGTCATTTTCATATGCAGGAAATGCCAGAAGGACAAGATTGAGAAAGTAATTATCTTCGTTTGACCCGCACATGTGGACCAGTGGGCAGGAGAACCCGACAACATGTAGACCACAGGCGGTGGGATCAAACCACCGTTCTCCAAATTGGGGTGTGGCTTCTGTCCAAACTGAGCTTCAGCTGGTTGTTATGTTGGCGAAGCGGCCAGGACCCTTTGAGCCATGAACCCCTCCAGACCTCTGAGGGTGTGCTCTGGACTCTGGCTTCAATACGTTTGCAGCAGAACCTTCAAGATCTTGTTAGGTGAGGCCTTCATAGATTAGACTTCCACAGTTGCCGTGTTCCTCAAACCTTTCGTGAACCATCGCAGCAGAGGGATAGGGAGCACGATTCGGCTTTTCAAGGGAACACCGGGTCCGTGGCAATCTACCAACCCTCAGGCGCCAGGCGTGATAAGCAGCGAGTTCAGGATGCACGGTGTTTTCTGACACCTTTCCATCAGAATCAGCCAGAACTTGCTCAGCCTTTTGAGCAAAGGTAGCTCTTCTGTTGGATCAGAACTCATCATCCGGTTCACCGTCTGTCCTTCCTTAGACCACTTTTGTAGATACTAAGCACCGCAGAGTTCTTCGGTTCTGGATCTCTCAGATCCTTCGACTTGTCCTTTTTTTTTCCTGCTTCAGAAACATCAACTTTTGGACCAGACGTTCACTTCCTGCCTGATATGTCAAAGTCACTGACAGGTGTGACCAAACACAAGATTATCGTTGTTACTGACTTCACCTGTCACCAGTGGTTATAATGTTATGGCTGATTCAACGTTTTCACAATAAAACTTTTTTTTTTTTTAAAACCCAGTTGATGTAGAATCTGTAAACAAACAAAAGCAAAGACAAAATACCAGCCGTAAAAGTTATGTGTCATAAAAAAGGTCCGATGATTGACTGTTAGTACCGATGTGATCGATTATCCATCACAGAGGGTAAAATCATCATACAGAAAAGATCGGATGTCCTCCGGCGCCGCTTTAGCGACGTACTCCCTTCACCTTCATCCGTACACTTAGTGCCGCCTAAGGGTTTGAGAAATTCTGATGGAACCGGCATTTTTGTAAATGGACCATTCTTAGTTTTTCCTAGAGGAGTTAATTGCGTTTAGGAACTAGTTTTGCACATGTTTGAGTCAGAGTTAGTTGGTTTGTGGGTGAAAGGAGACAACTACTGAGTGGATCACTTCCCTCTCCGATGGCGTAACACAAAGAATGATATGTTTCTATGTAGCAGCAGGTTTATGGCGCCGACTAGTGTCGGCCGTTCAGAGAATGGACCGATCGTTAGATTCCGACTTTTCTTACGTTTAATGTCGATATTCAGTTTAAAAGATATTTTAAAGTAGCATCACATGCAGAAAAACACATTAAGTCATCGAGATGATCTCCATGCTCTGAGTTTTCCACTCCCATCTGTCTGTGAGGTTGAAGATAGAGTTAGCAGGTGGCTAGCTTAGCATGCGGATTAAACCTCCAACCTCCAACTTCACTTCGTCCGACTTTCCATCGTCATAAGTCTGAGTCCATCTTAAAAAAATATAAATTCAAGCATTAATTAGGAAGCATGGCGTGGGTAAATTTAACTACCTCTCTGCAAAAGCCAGGCTTGTCTTTTCCTCCTGTATGCTAAGCTAACTATCTTCTGGTTAGAGCCTAAAAATAAGCCTTCAGACATAAAAGCTGTGTAAATTTTCCCGTCAGACTCTAAGCAACAACGAAAAGATGCTAATTTCACAATATGTCAAACTATTCTTTCTATGTTTTTCCTCTGTATGCTAAGCTAACTAGCTTCAGATTAAAGCCTGAAATTTTTCCTACTGACATGGAAGTGGTTTGAATGTCCCCATCAAACCATTTGAAGGAATGCAATTATTCCAGTTTCCCAATATGTCAAACTTGTCTTTTAGAAAGTAGTAATAATAATAATAAAGCATTAATTATCAGCTAAACATGGGTTTGATTCACAGAACTAGGTTCAGTTCCCTCCTGTATGCTAAGCTAAGTAAACGAGCTTCTGGTTCTAGGCTTCAACGAACCCCACAGACATGAGAGTGGTTTAAACCCAAGATGCAAATGTCCCAGAATGTTTTGACTTTTCCTTTAAAAAATAATGCATCTACCTTCTTGCTGCGATGGCAGCGACATTCTTACGGCGTGAGGTCACTTTTCCACGCTGTGAGCGACCACGAGGGTTGGGTTTTTTGCATTGTTAATGGCTAAAGAAGCGTTATTCCAGTCAACATTACTCATCCCGTTGAAAAAAGGACGGAGGGAGGAAGCGTCGAGCCTCTTTGTGGCGTCTGCGCTGCATTTATAAGCATTACCTCAAGAAAGTGCAGGGAATGTTTTTGTGAGCTTGACACACTTTTCCTCTGGCAGTTTTTTTGTTTTTGTCTCATTTGGACGGAGGAGGGGTTTTGATCTTACAGTCGTGTGTCTGCGTCTGGAGGAAAGTGTGTGTGTTGTTTTGTTTTTTTTGCAGAATTTGAAGTTATTGTGGTTTTCTTTCAAAAAAAAGTGCTGATTCAGCACTTCAGCCGAATTCGGCGCTGGTTTCTCCGTAAAAGAAAATGTTCCCAGTGAGTGAGTGTGTGCGTGACTCACACATGTCAGTGTCTGGTACTGCTCGGTCCACAACTGCAGCCTTTAACCCTTTGCTGTCAACATGTGCTGTTGTTTATGTTTATTGTTTTGAACAAATACTCAAATTTGCACTCAACGCCGTTTCACACCGAGACCAAATCATTCTGAAGTTCTCTACCTGGGTTTCTCTCTCTCTCTCTCTCTTTCTCTCGCTCCCTCTCTCTCTTTTGTTGTCGTGAAATGCGCTCCCTGGTTTTGTAATTGAATCTATTCTACTTGGGGGGAAAATGTGAAGACAGCATTTTGGAAAAAGTCAAGAAACATTCCTTCAAGAAAAAAAAAAAAAAAAAAAGTCTCAAAGGAAATCCAAGGCAAAGAAAAAGGAAGAAGTGCGAGAAGCAAAAGTGAAAAGCCATCGGGTCTGGTGGTGACTCCGCCCCCGTGTTTGGGAGCTGCGTGATAAAGTGAAACGCCAGACGTTTCACAGGAGGGAGTGTTTCTTGACGCGGGTGTGTGACCCGGTGGGCCGCATGAACTTTCCCGTTTCAGGCACTGAAATAACAGCTGGTGGTTTTCAGGAAGTCATTTGTCACATGATTTACTGGGAGGGGAACTAAAAGTCCAAAATAAAAGCAATAATGTTGGACTTTCCTGTCCTTTTCTTTCTGTGTCTGTTCCTGGAATATAACAAAGCTTCCTCTTTAATTCACAGCACGGCCCTTTAAAAAACAAAGAATCACTTAAACTCGCTGAAGCATGCCGCCGCTTATTTCCCATGAGTGCCGTCAGTTTTCTTCCTCCCTGATCGGAATATTTCTGCTGACAGTTTGTCTTCGTCCAGAACAAAACAACAGACTGAACTTCTGGGTCCATGTGAACAACGTTAGAGCAAAAATAGATGAGACACAAAGAAAACTGAAAAAGTCTCAAATAAACGATTTTGGCTCGTATCCGGCGCCGCTGTGTGTTACCTGTGTTTTTCCACTGCGGCTTTTACCGCAGTCATGCTGGGGCTGCTGTGGGTGGGACGCATTCCAGAGGGAGGTCCGATTGTTCCTCCAGAGCCAACATAGAAGAAGAAGAAGAAGAAGAACATTTATTTATAGAGCACATTTCATATGTAGAACTAGAAAACAAAAATCACTCAGAACCCAAGAGAACCCAAACCTCCACCAATGAACAACATTCGCCAGAATAAAACAATAAAACAGAATAAAGCAGAATAAAGTAAAAAAAAAAATTTGGTGATGTGTCTGTCAGACGCAAGATGAACTATCGCTTGGATTCCGGACACAGGTGGTGGTGGTGGCTGATTACTCGGCTGAGCCGGATGGATAAGTCATGGCGTATAGATAGATAGATAGATAGATAGATAGATAGATAGATAGATAGATAGATAGATAGATAGATAGATAGATAGATAGATAGATGATAGATAGATAGATAGATAGATAGATAGATAGATAGATAGAGAGAGAGAGAGAGAGAGAGAGAGACAGACAGACAGACAGACAGACAGACAGACAGATAGATAGATTGCGTTTCTTTTACAATGACAATGTCAACTCCCGTCATCCCACATCCCTGGTGAAGAAGCTACATGGCGAGCGTTTAAAGCGTTGAGACCTCTGCTCACGCTACATTAATGATTCTGAGGGGAAACGGGGGGGGGGGGGGGGGGTTAACAAGTTCAAACAGCCATTTTAATGTAAACTTTTACGTAAAACAACATTTTATAGAAAGTCTCCGGATGTTAGCCAGCCTCTCCTGCCGGGTTTACTCTTGGAAAGATTTGATGCGTGCCAAATTATATCTGAGTGCAAAACGTTAAAGTGAGACACTGGCATTTCTCTTAAGATGCCTTCCAGATGTTTTGGATGTAAACGTCTCATTTGAACGGCACAAATCGACACCTCTGTTTGCTGGAAGGGATTAAGTGTAACTGCAGATCTTAAGGCCGGCCCCCTCTTCTGTTCCAGCCCCGACAGGTATCTCATTTTCATACCTAAGATCTAACGTTTTTTTTTTATGTTCCATATGCTCCCGGAACCTCCAGATGTTTCCATTTCAACCAAATGCCTGCGCTTAACGGTCATTCTTGAGGGACTCTCCGGTTTTGCGTTGAAACTGGAGTTGATGCATGAAGTCACCTTCACGATAAGTCACGTGAAAAAAAAACAGCGTCGGGTTCACTCGTGGTTCCACGACCGACCGGCTGACTGAGAGTCTGAATGTGAAGCATGAATCATCGCCGCGGCGAGGAGCGAAGGACGATAGGTCAGAAAACAGTCGACCGCACGCTCATCACAGACGATGAGTGAAGCAGCAACGGAGGTAAGGCGACACCTCGGGGGGAAAAAACTTTAAAGTCGACGCTAACGTAACGCTAACGACGCACTTCTGTGAGGAAGTCCTCCGATTCTTCTTCAAATGCCGCGATGGTGCAGAAAGCGCCTGGTTTGTGTCGGCGTGCGTTTCTTCCAGGTTTGCGGCGTGTCTGCAGGGGCAGATGGTGAAAACGTTACGGCCAGCAGATGTCTATAAAAACAAGAGGCGGCGGTTAAATGTCGGCGTAGTCTGGGGAGGAAACTCAACCTCCAGTAGATCCTTGGAAGGACACTTCAGAGGAGAGGACGGGTCCAGAGTCCTCGTTAGTTCCCTTCATCAGACGTCCGCCGGAGCTCCAGGGAACAAAAGGGTTTCAGACCCGGTGGCCTTTGACCGCAGACATAATTCAACTTTTTAAGCTTCAGGAAGTTTGAAGCTTGAATTTCCTGTTATTTCGATAAGTGAGGTTCTGTTGGAGCTACTTCAATCAAAAAGGTGATGCTTTCATGGTCGGCCAGAGAACGTTTTCACGCCTGGACCGCTTTGAGTGACATGGACTTGACCTCCACTCCACAGAGGATGATAGAGTCTTCCTCCTCCTGCTCCTCCTCCTCCTCCTCCTCCAGCATCTGAGGGTGAGACACAGACAACAGATGGTCAAATAAACACACATGCTGGGTCTGCTAACGTCTCCGCCTCCTCCTGCTGCTGCAGCCGCGGCCAACATCGCGGCTCAGCCAACAGCTGACGGTCGGATCAGTTCCACCGCTGATGAGAGAAGTTCTGGCAATGAGTGGAAGGATCTGATGATTGGGGTTTTGTCTGATGTTCAATCGTTTCACGCAGACACACTTGTGGGTTGATTCTCCTCCATGTGATCGCGGCGACCAACTTAAAACAAGTTCATATCTACTTGTGACCTTTGAACCCGGGTCATGTGGCCTGATGTTATATTGTGATCCTTTCACACAAGACAATGTCTCACTCTGTCCTCTGAAATCTGACTTACAGAGGATTACAAAAAACTACAAGAAAAACACATGAACGTATATTTATACATGAGATAAACATTCCTTTTATCAAACAATGTAGAAAAACTGTTTATATATGACACAACAGAAAAACTGTTTATACACGACACAACAGAAATACTGTTTATACACGACATAACAGAAAAACTTTATACACGACATAACAGAAAAACAGTTTTTACACAACATAACAGAAAAACTGTTTATACACGACATAACAGAAAAACTGTTTATACACGACATAACAGAAAAACTGTTTATACACGACATAACAGAAAAACTGTTTATACACGACATAACAGAAAAACTGTTTATACACGACACAACAGAAAAACTGTTTATACACGACATAACAGAAAAACTGTTTATACACGACACAACAGAAAAACTGTTTATACACGACACAACAGAAAAACTGTTTATACACGACACAACAGAAAAACTGTTTATACACGACACAACAGAAAAACTGTTTATACACGACACAACAGAAAAACTGTTTATACACGACACAACAGAGAAACTGTTTATACACGACACAACAGAAAAACTGTTTATACACGACACAACAAAAAAACTGTTTATACACGACATAACAGAAAAACTGTTTATACACGACACAACAGAAAAACTGTTTAGACACGACATAACAGAGAAACTGTTTATACACGACATAACAGTTTAACAATCTAAGAAAGGTCAATTAAAAATGTGACTAAACATTGAAAAAAAACAAAAAACACACGAGTCAGCAAAAAGCCGTGTCAGCAGTAAACGCTAAGACAGTACCGTAGTACTTGTAGTATTGGTACTGCAAACGCCCCGCCAAATAAATATAGTATATCTAAGTATTCCCATCAACAAGTTAAAAAAAATATGAATAAATTCGGGATAATTGGGAAATTTATTCGTTACCGGACATTTTTTAGCGGAGCTGCTAACAACTGTTTTTTGAAAGTTTTGAAATCAATCAAATGAATAATTAAACCCATGATATTATTATTATTGATATTATATATGATACTATTGAACCAGAGAGAAAAAAAAAAAAGATTTAAATTTCAAATAAAAAATGTTGTTTCTCAAAAAAGAAAGTAAAACTTAACTTTCACCATTTCGCCTTAAACTATCGTTGTGCCCCTTCAAAGTCATACACCAATCCGCCATAACATTAAAACCACCTGACTCGAATGGTATAAGATGTGCCCCCATGCACATCCTGAGCTTTGGGACCCCGTGACCCCATGATCGTTGACCTTCTTCAAACCAATAAGTCTCTCAGATCCTTAGGCTCCTCCCCTTTTCCGGCGTCTAACAAAATGTTAATAGATTCCACTGACTGGATCCTCGGTAATGAGGTGACCGATGTAACTCTGACGTCACGAGTCAGTGGTTATAATGTTAAGGCTGATCAGTTCGTTTGGACCTAAACAGGTTTTATGGTTACCATGGATTTTTAGAGTGTTTGGAAAACAGGAAATGCTTACGTGAGGAATTTGAAACCGACGGGAATCAAGCAAATGATGTCATGTTTGTTCTTCTCAACCTTCAACCTTCTGTGTTCGTCCTGAACCAAAGCCCAAAGGAGATAAACAGAACACGGTGTTTGCATCTATTGTCCTGTCTCCAATCCAGCCTGTGTTATCAATACCCGTTTAATGTCCGTTTAACTTACCAAGGAAAACAGCACATTTGGACGCTAAATGGATTTGACGCTGATGACAATGTGGTCACTGTAGAACCCAGAGTGTTTCTGGAACGACGGAAGAGGAACCGAAAGAGGTCCAGTTCATGAAATTGGATTTCACAGTGGAGACAGAATCCAGTAGGGTTCCGTGTATAATCGCCTCAACGTAGCATCAAAATGCTACTTTGTCGAATTTTTGCTGGAAAAATCCTGGTCGCATGATGTATCCCGGTCCGTCCTGTACCGGTACTGATCCTATAAGGACCGTTAATGACCCTGCCTGTTACCCCTCAAAGGTGCGACTCCTCCCCTGCACCATCACAACAGTTAATGCTATGCTAATGTTAGTTTCCCGGTTTTCTGTTTAATGATTCATTTAGATTCTGACAGAATAAGAATTTGGGGTTTTTGGGAATCGTCAGGAACCAATCATTTTGTACTTTATATATAATTGTTCACTCGTCATCTTCGACGTCTTCTGTTCTTTGAAATCACGGCAACAGTGCCCCCTTTTATTTGTGGCGGTACTGCTCCACGTCATCCTCACTCAGAAACTTTCAGAAATGAGACAAGAGTATGTACCAGTCTTACACTTTGAGCAAAAACAAGCCTTTAGCTTAGCATGTTGCTAGCATGGTAACATCTGCTTGTTGACACTAAACAAAAAGCTATCCTCTCTGATTAGCTGTAGCGTGAAGTTGATGCCATGTTTGTTTCTGTCTGTCTGATTCTACGCCTGTCTCTGCTACTGTCTGTCTGTCTGCCCTCGGCCCCCCCGCTTTTGTTGCCCCTCACTCACAGGCTGATAAGGGGGGGTGTTCTGGGGGGGGGGCAGACTTCAGCCTGACTGTTTCCAGACGCATTTTATTGCCTGAACCCCTCAGAAGAGAACAGATCAGCTGGGTGAAGGGATTTTTTTTTTCTTCAACAAATTAAGAATTCCAGATTGGAGGAGACACGCTGAACTATAATTCCCGTCACATGCTTCCTGTTCTGCAGCGCAGCCCACTGTGGGAACGGATCGCTGAATCCACTGGAAAGAGAACGGTGACATTAAATGACAAGAAAGAAAAAAAACTATGCAAACATTTTGTTTATGGCGTCGCCATAGTAGGATACCTGAAAATTAAAAAAACTACCCTTGAAGCCATGAAAAGTGGGTGGGCTTTAGAGGGACTGCTTTAAAATGTTTCAAATCCTCCTTATCCAATTGGACTTTCTCAATAGCCTTATCCTCTGTGGCCCCTTCAATTTGCCGGGTCCCCCAGGGCTCTGTCCTCGGCCCCTTATATTCCCATACATGACCTACTATGTGGGAACGTGGGGAAATACTTACAAAACCGTCACAAACCATATAATAAGAATAATAATAATACATTTAATTTATAATGCATATGAATTATAACTCCGTCCAACTATTTTGAATCATGCAACACGTGATATATGAAATTACATACCCTTAAATCCCAAGTAAATAAATATATATAAATTATATGAAGGGTAAGACCAAGTTTTATTTTATATCTTTACAATTTATTCATATTTTTTTGACCAACTTTTGGACGGTCTTTGCTTCTGCTGGTTTGGGAGAATATCTAAAACAAAACTGGATAGATAAGTAAACATAATAATAATCTATATGATTTCTTCTGTGTGTGTAAATATGTGAATAATAACGTTGGTTTGTTGTACGTATGTAAATATTCATGTGTGCGTATGAGAATGCCAAAAACGTAAATATGACCAAAATACATCAAATCTGAAGAATCTGATATTATAAACAGACTCAGTCACATTTTTCAATAAAAATAGTCTCAAAATAAGGAACGCTTTAAAATTTAAACTCCATATTCACTATTCCTTTGTTCTGTGTTGTTCAAACTCTAAGGTCAAAGGTTACTGGCTGACCTCTTACTGGGAATGTTTGATCTTGTGGTTCTGGTAAGACTATCCAAACCCAGACAGGTCTCTAACATCACTCCCGGCTCAGCCAAGGGACATTCCGGTGGGTTGGACGCGACGTTCCTCCATATTTTTCTGGAAAGTTCCGTTGAAATGTTAAGCTGTCAGATACATCTGCTGACAAACAGGCCGCGGCGGCCCGGTTCTGCTGTCGTCGCCGGGTGACATCACAGTTTCTGAGAAATAACATGTTTTTTTCCCCCAATTCGATTCAGTCTCTTAAATCTGGCCACTGAGAAAAAATGTTTAATATAGGAAACTAGAATTGTTGTCACCTTTTCCCCTTAAATCTCTTTTTACAGTGTTTATTATCCCTGCGTCTGTCAATACACTTATTTATTCTGGTATTTTAAAAAAGTACCACATTCATGCAACTTTGAATAAACTTTTCTGCATGCTAAGCTAGTGGTGGAACTTCTCAGCATCATCAGCGTACAACAAAACATTTGACCAGATCATCGTCGCCGATCAAACTCAGCAGATCATTCTGTAACTCTACGGTCGGCCATCGTTCTTCATGTCGCTCCATCTGTGCGAGACATTTGGGCCATGTGGGAAGTGGAGCTGCGTCGTCACCACCCTCATGAGAACCTCGTGACCAGATGGAGACAGAAACCGAACCGTTGTGAAAGGATTACAAACGTCATGGTTATTGTTGTCACTATTACTGTTGTTGTTGTTACTACGGAACCAGCTGCTGTGTAGCGGCTGCTGTATTTAAAGAGACAGTAGCAGGATAATAAGCTAACAATGAAAGTGTGTTCGTGTCATCAGGGCGGTGTGATCGGGTGACGAGAACATCTGAGATCCAGACAAGAGCTTCGTTCACACGGACACTCCTCTTCTTCCAGAATGAAAGCGTTGCGAAAGAATATTTCCTGTTTGACGCATTCATGCGCCGTGATCTCATCGGAGATTCTGACACATCAGCGGTGTGACGAGCTCAAAGAAACCGGTACCGAACGGGTTTTAGCAGAAGACGTGCGTCTGTCATGTGATCAGCGTAGTTTCTTTTCTTTTACGGTAATGCTTTAAGTGAAGAGAGGAAAAGGTATTTCACAACAAAGTCTGGTCGGTACCTCTGAGTGGTTTTACTCGGACTAACGTTTCATCCGTACGACGTTTGCAAACATGAAGTTATTTGCGTTAAACTCACCAGAAATGTCACGTTAAGTAGAAACTCCACATCCCCAGCTTTTATTCTGAAAACCCAGACCCACAGCCGCTCACTGCGGTCCACTTCCTCTTCATTCACTTCATTCATTGATAAGGGGGCATAAGGGGGTCCACTTAAACCCACCTAGAGACAGAACCTCTGTGAGAGAGAACTTCTTTTGTTTGGGTCAGGCTGGTCCGCCTACCTGGAGGGAGTTTGAGTTTCCTGTATAACTGATTTACACTTGGGTGTGTTTCAGAACTAAAGTTCCCTTAAAATGAATCCGTCCACGGGTCCACTCAGTTCTGATCAGCACCAACAATCCTGGCGGCACCACATGTTATGTGCGACACTGTTCCTGAACCGCTCCCTTTCTGTTAGTGTGACATCAGAACCAAGGGTGGGACCGACTCCTCCGACTGGTTTTTGGATTAGTCGTAAAAACATGACCTCATGCGTCTCAGGCCAGAGAGTCTTCAAAGTTCTGGGTGCAGTACTTGATCTCCAATCATGGTTTTATTCAGCCGGTAGCCGGGGGGAGAACATGTGACGCGTCGGTTCCGGGACTCTGCAGATATCTAACGAGGCGTGTTCTGCATTTCAAACCATGAATTCCTTTCCTCGCCACGGGTCCGGACAGGCATCGCAGCAGAGGTTTCAGGACGTCACGCGTCTAAGACTCGTTCCTCCAGCTGAGAGGATATTGTGAAATCCACAGATCTTCCGATAGACTTGAGGCGCTTGCAGAAACTGCAAAGGCTGCTGGGAGAAGCTTCAGGCGTCCATCGTTCAGCGGGGGACATAAAGTGCTGCAACACGCCGCAACATCCGGCGGGCAGCCTTTAAGTCCTTTAGTATCTGCTGAGTCATCACGTGGGAGCTGCAGAGGCTGTTCTTCTGTTCCCTGCCCGGCGACCATGAACCTTTCTCTGACCTTTGACCTTTACCCTTTGAAACAATCTCCTTCTTCTTCTTTTTTTTAAATTTATTGTTTTACTGGATGCGGAAGTGTGGGTTTCATATCATAAGTTCATATCCAGACTTTTGACAATCACTGGGTTCTACACTGGTCAGCCATAACAATAAAACCACCAGCCATAACAATAAAACCACCAGCCACAACAATAAAACCACCAGTCTCGTATTGTCTTAAAAACAGCTCCATCATTGTGCCACTGCAAACCAGGAACATCCAGCAAGACCTGGGGATGTTCTGACCCATTCTTCTAACTATCACACTCAGAACTTTAGGCTTTCCCATTTTCCTGACATCAACCTCCGGACAAAGTGTTCAATTAATGCTGAGTTATAAATATTTTGACTATTCCTGTCACTGGTTATAATGTTATGGCTGATCAGAGGGTACATCCAACTCATTTCAATCAGGAGACACAAATTAGATGATTAAATACGACAACTGGAAAAGAAAGAAGGCGTTTATTCGGAATAGAATAAAATAGAATAGTGACCTAGAAAATTAGTAAAAAAAAAGAAGCAACAAAATCCTTCATATCTGGTATAAATATGAAAGATCTGCTCCATTACATTCAATATGCACCAGATCTGGGCTTAATCGGACCAGCGGTTAAGAAGTTATGTCTGAAAACAAATATGGACCATATGAGGAATTATCAGCAAAAAACATTAGGAGATATAACTCCCCCTAGTGTCAGAAACATAGAAGCAACCTTTACCAAATTCAATCCAGTACTTCCCCACTCTAAGGTCTATGTTGGTATAAAGTTTCAAAAGGATCCAGGTCGTGGTTATTGAGTTATGACGTTAACAAGAAGGATCTGGACGGTTGGGTTGGGTATTAAAAACAGGTTATCGTAATTTCCTCTAACGATCACCGTCGTTTCTCTAAACCAGAAAACAAAGTTGCAGATTGCTGCTCGTTGCCTCCACGCATGCAGCCTAGAGTTAAAATAGTTAGACAGGTTTGTCATTTCCATCAGGCGACCCTTCAAGCTCTCTCACTAGTAGTCTTCATCGGACCGATCCAGAACCATGGTTCTGCAGCTGGAAACAGAGTGAAGCTAAGAATTGGTACTTTATATCTTCATGTTATTTGTTAACGTTAAAAAGACTCGGTCTTTGACCCTTCGCCTCTGGGCCGGTGGCCTGGTCCGAGAAGTTCCCTCTGGAGACGACTACCATTTCCTCAGAACACAGTCGGCATTCCTGAGACGCTGCCCACTCCCAGTAAACAACATTCCTGTCCTTGGAAATAAAAGCCACAGACAGCCATTATCTCACTGTCCAATCCCAAAAAGTCTCTCTCCTGTGCAATCTCTCTCTCTCCCCCTCCCTCTCTCTCCCCCTCTCTCTCTCTCTCTCTCTCTCCCTCTCTCTCTCTCTCTCTCTCTCCCTCTCCCCCCCCCCCCGCTCTCTCTCTCTCCTCTCTCCCTCTCTCTCTCTCCCTCTCTCTCTCTCCCCCTCCCCCTCTCTCTCTCTCTCTCTCGTGACGTCCATCTTATTCTCTCTCACACTAATTGCTCATGTTTGTTTTTTCCTGTTCTGGCGTTTCTGACGTTTCACTGGAAACTTTCTGGCAGGTTTCGTGACAGTAATTGAGTTAGACAGCTGACAACTTTACACATATTCCCACCCTCTCTGATTCTGATTCTGATTCTGATTCTGATTCTGAAAGCCCGTGAACTTGAAGCCCCGAGGCTCCGGAAACCAATAAAACTACAGTTAAAGCAGAAATTCTCTGAGTTTTATTCATGTTCTTCTTTGACTTGAAGAATGAAACGTTGACTTATGATGACATCGTACCCCTGACCTTCACTCTAGAAACGTCCGGGCCAGATTAGGTGAATTAGCGGTGACTAATCTGGGGTTATGCCCGGTTCAGACTACACAAGGTTTCCGTCCAACACGAGGGTCTTTATAGAATCACCTGTCAGATTAGAGGCTCACAGAACCACAAGTTCTAGCCATGTCTTCATCGGAAACTTTGCAACGCTACAAGTTTGACCCCGCCCCTTTGAATACATCAAGTCATGAGACACAAGATGAGGAGGCGTGTCAGTCAGAATGTGTCACCTGCCTGTCAGAACCAGAATGACCTTTTGTGTTTTTGTCTTTGTTTTTCGTAACTCTTCACTTGAGTTAGCCCTCCGGCCCGAAACGACCACCCAAACTAAGATCCAACCCTCAGAGAATGACTGAATGTGTGACATCAGACTGAATGTGTGACATCAGACTGAATGTGTGACATCAGACTGAATGTGTGACATCAGACTGAATGTGTGACATCAGACTGAATGTGTGACATCAGACTGAATGTGTGACATCAGACTGAATGTGTGACATCAGACTGAATGTGTGACATCAGACTGAATGTGTGACATCAGACTGAATGTGTGACATCAGACTGAATGTGTGACATCAGACTGAATGTGTGACATCAGACTGAATGTGTGACATCAGACTGAATGTGTGACATCAGACTGAATAATAATAATAATAATACATTTAATGTGTGACATCAGACTGAATGTGTGACATCAGACTGAATGTGTGACATCAGACTGAATGTGTGACATCAGACTGAATGTGTGACATCAGACTGAATGTGTGACATCAGAGACACAAGAGGCCAAAATGAACATCCTTTACAGGAGGTGTTGAGTTCAGTCCTAGAGGGAGAATGAGGAGGTGGGATATATTTAAGGTAGTTCACGCATCTGATGAGGACAGCTCCCTTATGTAACCCCCCTCTGGAGGGTTTCTGGCCCTCTGGGGGGAGACCCTGGGTAGCCGGAGGGATTACATATCTCATCTGGCATTTGAGTGACATGGATCCCCCGGGATGAGGCACGTCTGGATGCCCTGCTTAGCCAAAACCCAAACCCAGACAATTGGACAAAGATGGATGGATGGATGGAGGAGAAACACATTCATGATTGTCAGAACCCCCCCCCCCCCCCAGAACTGGTCGGTGCAAACGTCAACAATGGAAACTCCACCAACATGGAGTCATCAAAGTGCCATTTACTCGTCCCTGATGTTCCAGAGGACAGATGACTTCATGCTACACTCATGTTGAGTGACTTCACTTTAACGTTGGGTAAACTCTGCGTTCCCCCCCCCCCACCCCCTCACCGCCCTCAGAGAGAAAACATCCATCCTGAACGCAAAGACGAGGGAGGAAGAGTACGGAAGGAGGGGAGTTTTGACGCAGGAATTAAATGAATAAATGTGCCTAAAATGTTATTTTAGGTTTTTCAGTCCTGTGCGTTGGTCTGGGAATAAGATTACGGAAAAAGGAATAGACAGATTTCCATAAAGTTTTAACCAGATGTTGATCCTGGCGTATTTTCATTTCATTCCTAAGATGCTCCTATGTATGGGACTGAGTGGGCTGACCAGAGACGCTGAAGTGGAAGGCGGAGGAGATGAGCGACTACAGAGTCTCTGGGAGATACTCAGGGAGTTTGTTGGAGTTGTCGGTAGATTTAGAGGCTGGCAGGAACTCAAGACATTAATGGAGGAACCTGCAGAATCTTTTTTTTTTTTTTGCGAGTGAGTCAAATAGGATTTATTCAAGATAGTTCTCCTCCAGTCGATTCAAAAGCGCCGACTTTGACCTTCATGAATACTTAACACTAAAGATAAATAAATATTCAAATGAAGTACAGACTCAAATATAAGTAGAGTAATAAAAGATTTATACTTACCTCCAAACAGCTCCTAAAAACCGTCAGACACTGGTGAGTGGCACCGATCAAATAAGCTCCTCCTACTCCTGTCGGTGCCCAGATAAGAGTTTGACCTAGAAACAAAGTAGTTTCATGTCTGGTTAATCTACCGGCGGCACATCCTGTGCAAATATCACATCCCACATACGGAACAAAGGGAAAACGATAAGGGGAATCTTTCCCGCCAGCATTTTCCCAACTTCCCTGCAGAGTCTCGGGTTTGAAGTCGTCCGACGCTAAACTTTGAACACGTCCTATCAGCCATTAGACGGATGACGGTGAATCATCCAGAGGGAGCAGAACAAACATCCACTCTCGCTGTTGCTTCATGTTGGACATAAGGTTCGGCCCGCCGAACCGGCCGAGAAAAACAACAACTGTACATGTAAATATAACATGTTTATATACATATATATACATATATATACATATATATACATGTAACATGTAAATATAACATGTTTATATACATATATATACATATATATACATATATATACATATATATACATGTAAATATAACATGTTTATATACATATATATACATATATATACATATATATACATATATATACATATATATACATATATATACATATATATACATGTAAATATAACATGTTTATATACATATATATACATATATATACATATATATACATATATATACATATATATACATATATATACATGTAAATATAACATGTTTATATACATATATATACATATATATACATATATATACATGTAAATATAACATGTTTATATACATATATATACATATATATACATATATATACATATATATACATATATATACATATATATACATGTAAATATAACATGTTTATATACATATATATACATATATATACATATATATACATGTAAATATAACATGTTTATATACATATATATACATATATATACATATATATACATATATATACATATATATACATGTAAATATAACATGTTTATATACATATATATACATATATATACATATATATACATGTAAATATAACATGTTTATATACATATATATACATATATATACATATATATACATATATATACATATATATACATATATATACATATATATACATGTAAATATAACATGTTTATATACATATATATACATATATATACATATATATACATATATATACATGTAAATATAACATGTATATATACATATATATGCATATATATGTATATATACATGTAAATATAACATGTTTATATACATATATATACATATATATACATATATATACATGTAAATATAACATGTTTATATACATATATATACATATATATACATATATATACATGTAAATATAACATGTTTATATACATATATATACATATATATACATATATATACATATATATACATATATATACATATATATACATGTAAATATAACATGTTTATATACATATATATACATATATATACATATATATACATATATATACATGTAAATATAACATGTATATATACATATATATGCATATATATGTATATATACATGTAAATATAACATGTTTATATACATATATATACATATATATACATATATATACATATATATACATGTAAATATAACATGTATATATACATATATATGCATATATATGTATATATACATGTAAATATAACATGTTTATATACATATATATACATATATATACATATATATACATGTAAATATAACATGTATATATATCTATATATATTTATATATGAAAGCCCTTTAACTTGCATATTTTATATCTTTGGGGGCATTTATTAATTGAATATCTTAGACACTTTAAATTTACAAAAAGTGGAAAACATTGGTGGAAAAAAAATAAAATAATTTTATTTAGTGATTTAAATTTGTATTTCTGGGAAACAGTCAACCTCTTCTCAACGCCGACCCTTATCACACTGTTTTTTGTTGTTGGTTGGTCTGAGTTACAAAGATTTTGTCCTCACATGCTGAAATAGTCACAAAAAAACAAATAAGATTTTCTCTATAGTTTGTTAGCCCTTTGATCTGTGGTGTCCTCCAGGGCTCCGTCCGCGGCCCCTGACTGTTTAGCACATACATGCTGCCACCGGTTCACAGCTGAGCCGGGCATTAAAGGGTTAATTGAGCTCCTGCATTCAGAGCCAGACTGGAGCTCCGGCATCTTCAGCTGCGTCGCACATGTTGACACATAGGCGTGAGAAACAGTTGAATCCTTTTACTTTTATACTTTTACTGATCTTTCTGGAAATAGAGAAGCAGAAGAACATCGGTACCACGTAAACACACTCTGGGCTCGGTCTGATTAATGGATGTCCCGAACGTCCGCGTCCTTCTAAACCTGCATGAAACATAAAATGTCTGATTGACTGATACCAGGAAACGTAAACCAACAATATTCTGCGCTTTTATCTGAGCAGGCTGAAGGAGGTCACATGACAGATTCCCTTAGATAGCAGCGACACGATGCCTCAGTTCACGCGTTTGATAATTCTACCGACAACAACACGACTTAAATCTCATATATGACAATCTGTCTGTGGTGTCCTGGGTGATTCAGTTCACCTCTCTCTCTCTCTCTCTGTCTCTCTCTCTCTCTGTCTCTCTCTGTCTCTCTCTCTCTCTCTCTGTGTCTCTCTCTTTCTCTCTCTGTGTCTCTCTCTTTCTCTCTCTCTCTCTCTCTCTCTCTGTCTCTCTCTCTCTCTGTCTCTCTCTCTCTCTGTCTCTCTCTCTCTCTCTGTGTCTCTCTGTCTCTCTCTGTCTGTCTCTCTCTCTCAGTCTCTCTCTCTGTCTCTCTCTCTCTCTCTCTCTGTCTCTCTCTCTGTCTCTCTCTCTCTCTCTGTCTCTCTCTGTCTCTCTCTGTCTCTCTCAGTCTCTCTCTCTCTCTCTGTCTCTCTCTGTCTCTCTCTCTCTCTCTGTCTCTCTCTGTCTCTCTCTCTCTCTCTCTCTGTGTCTCTCTCTGTCTCTCTCAGTCTCTCTCTCTCTCTCTCTCTGTCTCTCTCTGTCTCTCTCAGTCTCTCTCTCTCTCTCTGTCTCTCTCTGTCTGTCTCTCTCTGTCTCTCTCAGTGTCTCTCTCTCTCTTTCTCTCTCTCTGTCTCTCTCTCTCTCTGTCTCTCTCTCAATCTCTCTCTTTCTCTCTCTGTCTCTCTTGTGCTCTCTCTCTCTGTTTCGCTCTCTGTCTCTCTCTCTCTGTCTCTCTCTATCTCTATCATTCTCTCTCAGTCTCTCTCTCTCTCTGTCTGTCTCTCTCAGTCTCTCTCTTTGTCTCTCAGTCTCTCAGTCTCTCTCTCTGTCTCTCTCTCTTGTGCTCACTCTCTCTGTCTCTCTCTCTCTCTGTCTCTCTCGCTCTGTCTATCTCTCTCTCTCTTGTGCTCACTCTCTCAGTGTCTCTCTCTCTCTTGTGCTCAGTCTCTCTCTCTCTCTCTCTCTCTCTCTCTCTCTGAGTTGGTTTAGTTGTTTCGGGTCGCGCAGCTCATCTCCTCACCTGACATCAACCACTTCATTCCTTCCTTCTCATCGGTACCGGTGAGTTTGACACCAGGAGATTCTCTGCACTGTAAAAAAAGAAAAAAGAAATAAAACAAATCAGGATCATTTAAAGTTAAACAGATAAAATTTAAACCTTTTCATGGTTACGTACATTAAGTAACAGTAAATTACAAAAATAATAAACTATCTTACGAAACTATGGGATGCTGTTGCTAAATGGTTGAAGTAGATTCTTCATGTTTTCATACCAGCAACAATCTTTATTGTATTTTACTGTAAAATTCATTTTTTTCCACATATTCTGACAAAAATAGGAAAGTTATTTACTATTTCTTAATCCATGAAGAATCCTCCTCTCTACCACAGAGATACTTTTCACCCTGTTTCACTTGAAGTTCTGCAAACTCCATGGAAGTTCTTTTCCATCCCTTCTGCGGTGACCTTTCCTGAGAACATCTGTGATGAGGAGCAGAGGAGGAAGACGGCTCAGAGTGAGTTTCCAGAAGGGCCCTTCCTTTAAAACAACTTCCCTGTCGAGTCAGGCCCACCCGGTTCTGACCACCACCTCGCCCAGCAGCTCCTGCACCCTCAGGACCACCTCAGGACCACCTCAGGACCGCGCTTCCTCTGCTCACGTTACATTCTGGTGGCCTCATTCTCCAAAACCAGGAAAAACCGATTTTCTTCTTCATCACGAAACCTGACTGAAAAAAAAACATATATAAGATTTAAAAAGTATATATATTTTTTAACTATGTCTTAAAGTTCTTTTGCACTTTTGTCTTGATTGTTTGTGTGAACTTTGACCTGCCCTGACGCTGAACTGTGCTCTAAAAATAAAGTTGCGTTGCCTTGAGACGGCAACTTTTTTGAAAATTCTCCGAAACGACTTCCTGCAAATACGCAAAACATCTAAACATCATAACTGTGTTTAGAAATTGTTCATCAAACATGAGAAAGTTTGTGTCTTTGTTTTCCCTCACAGACGTTCCAGCGCTGGTTCTGGACCGGTTCCTCCTTTGGATCTGGTTTGTTGTGTTTCCACAGCCGAAGAATCAGGATCTCAGCCAAGACAACTTGTGCTAGAGTGGAACTGAAACCTTGAGGGTCCAGAAACAACGAGGGTCTACGTCAGTAGCTGAGGGCGAGGTAAACATGAACCAGCAAAACATTATGACCACCGTACTTAAAACCAGTGAAGATGAAAACAGCCAAACTCAACAACGAAGAGTTGAGGCACTGAAGAACACAGCAATCAGCACGAGTGATGCTGGGGGAAAAGAAACTGGGACCTCACGACGTGGCTCTAGTGTCTCTATAACGGAATGACGTGGCTCTAGTGCCTTTGTGACTAACGTCACTCAGTGACCTGATATAATGGCTCTAGTGTCTCTATGACATCATTGATCTTGTATCAACCTGAGAATAAGGTTTTCGGCGGGCGTCACAGGGAAAAGTGGATGGCAAGGCTGGAGTGGAGAATGATGAGACGCAACGGAGGGAGGGAAGAGAGGAGGGTGGGAGGCAATATTGGACCAGCGCTGTGTTGTTCTTGGCTGACTCTGTAGTCTGTCCCACCCCACTGCTGGGTATTACACCCACCCGCCCCACTCACACAAGGGCAACACAACAGAGATTTCCATGACAATGGCGTTCCAGCCAGTGGGAGAAACACAGCAGGGCGACCACTGCTTCTCTCACAGAGGAGGAGGAGGAGGAGGAGGAGGAGGAGGAGGAGGAGGAGGAGGAGCAGGAGGACAGGGTGAAAGCCAGCGCTGGACCCAAAGAATCATCTGCTCTGCTGGTCAGGCCATAAAAACCAAATAAGCCGTGTGATGGCTTCAGAGGCAGCCCCCCCTGCTGGTAGGGGTCTAAGTGAGGTGAGGGTTTGTCCACAAGGAATAAGTTGATGAAGTGTTGGATGTCAACAGGAAATGGTCAATAAAGTGAACTGAACTCACATCATTTACTTTAAAACCACAGTGACTCACCAAAACTGTGACCGGATTAACGTCCAGAACCGTTTTTATGATCCATATGCGCCAAACCAGCCACTAAAGGGTCAAAGGTCAGTGTCCTTTTGGTGCCGGTCCCAAACCCGGATAAATGGGGAGGCTTGTGTCAGGAAGGGCATAAGACGTAGAACCTATACCAGGCCAATATACGGAACACGCAAATTCATTTCCCAACCGGATCGATCGGGGCCCGGTTTAAAAATGACCGGACCCCCGAGACGGAAACAAATGATTTGCTGTGGCGACCCCTAAAGGGAAGAGTGTCGGGTGGTGGGGGCTGGAACCTATCCAAGCTCACACTGGGCTCACCCTGAACAAGTTGACAACATTGATGACATTGATGCAAAGAGTTCCTTTGATGTTCCTTTGAGGGTGGAGCTGGGGGCTCAGTGGGCTGAACAGAGACACTGAAGTGGAAGGCGGATGAGCTGCTACTGATTCTCTGAGAGAGTCAGAGAGTTTGTTGGAGTTGTTTGTATATTTAGAAGCTGGCATTAACTCCTAATGGAGGAACCTGCACACATTTTCCTAAAGCTAAGAACCTTTGTTCATTAGTATCAGGTTCTTTTTTCTAGTTTTCTTTTTGTGATTCCTTCTTTTTTCTTGGGGCAGATTCTGTTTTTTATCCTGAGCTTGTTAAAAGGATATGATACAGAGAACCGGTTCTGCTGCTGTTCTGTTCCAGGTCTTCTTCAGTTATTGGAATGCTTCCCTCATATTTAGTTCTGCCTACAAACATCAAAGCAGCATCAATCATTCTTCATAATCTGTCGCCGGGAGACTTAATAATTTTGACCGTAAGAATCCAAAATGAATGTCCCTCTTTAGTTTTTGCCAGGAACCTTTTTTGTGGCCGGTCGTGTCGGCGTACGAACGCGTTAATGTAATGACGGGGAATAAGTTGCTGACTGTGAATGGAATGTCGCTCGGAGACTTTATTAACGGTTCGAGGGGAAAACAGAAACTCCAGAACACAGAAATGCAACGTGACCTAAAACCTGTAAGATCAGTGTGTGACAGAACTCTCCTGGTTCAGAACTTTGTGTTTGTCTGTAATCTAATATCATGATCCTCAAAAAAGATTGAACACAAACATAAACCAAACCTTTGCTTTCGTCCCCGACAGTTTAACATCCCCGAAAAATCCCTAATTCCCTATGTTGGAAAAAACCTGTTTTTTGTCAGGAAAAGCTCCCCCTTGTGGGTAAAAGAGGGACTTTTAGAGTAATATAGAATGGATCCAATAACAACAACAAAAAAAAGCGGGACGAAACACTAGATTTATGTTTATAGGTCAGATTTTGAGACACAAAACCTTCTAATATTAGTCAAATATAGTTAAAAATTTGATTTCGAGATTTGAGACTTTATATATATCACACCTTATTTTAAGAATTCTTACCAAGTATATTCTCATGTCTTCTATTAGCAGATTTTTGTTTTTAACTTATTAACGGCTAACATCAACTTGTATTAATTCTTATTTAACATATTTTTGAAGGGGTTAAAAATATCCTGTGACATCATCGATGCATCATCGGGCTGACATTCAGGTTATTATGGAACTTTGACCTCAGGGACCGACGTAACGAAGATCTTCAAGTTTCACATTAACATTAAACCAACAGTCAAAAAAACCAACAACCTTTGATCTGAGTTTTAAATTCTGTCCCTGCAGGTTTTGACAGGAGGCGGGTTTTCCTGAAACGGATCTGTGGTGTTCTGTGAGCGACTGCCGGGCTGGGAGAACATTTAAAAAGATTAAATATAGTATTTATAAATAGTAGAGAACGTGATGTGGAAAGTCACATAAAGGAGGCGTGGCCACGGCCGGCCGCCCAGATGTTAACAATCAGCGGTGGGGCCTGTGGCCCCTCCCCCCTCAGGACGGCGTGTAATGACACACCCTGGAGGTCGTTTAAAGATCAATGACGGAGAATCAAGCGCCGGGGCCTCCGCTTCGACGCCGCGGCTCTGCTGGGGGGTTTTCTCCTTCCAGGAAGTGACCCGTCATATTTCTGATTGCGTCTGCCATGGGGGCCACGTTTCACCAGAGCCGGTCTTTCAGTTAGCCGGATTAGTCAAACCCAGCTCAACAGATTTTTCTAGAACATTTTGAAGGTGGTTGGATTAATGTGGGGAAAAAACTCTTTACTTCTATCTAAAGGAAGTTATAGTTACAATAAAAGTTATACAACTGATATAACTCATCATTTTTGACCCCCGTAGTGTGAGGAAGAACTGGAGTGATTTTGTGTAAAAAGTCAGGCCATGACTTCTCAAACATTTAGTCCAAACTTGTCGTTTATGAATCGACTTGAAAGATTTATTTTATCTTCTAGTTCATATTTTACTCACTATGTTTTTTCGGAAAAACATTTTTCCCGACTAGAATATCTTTGCCGTAACTACAATATATTTCATGGACCTTTTTTTCAAATTTTATGTATAAAGAGACGTCAGTGGGAGGAAGAGGCAAGTGCATTCTGGGAAATATTGGTTATTTAGTTTTGACAGTTTGGAACGAGATTTATTACAAAAGTTTTAGGGCCATAAATGATTCTTTTAAATATACTATTTTATACATACAGACACACACACATACACACACACACAGACACATAAACACTTGCTGTCCACACACACACCCAGATACACAGACACACACATACACACATACACACACATACACACACACACACACCCAGATACACACATACACACACACACACACCCAGATATACACACACACACACACATACACACATACACAGACACATAAACACTTGCTGTCCACACACACACACACACACACACACACACACACACACACACACACACATACACACACACGCACACAGACACATACACACAAACACACACACCCAGATATACACACACACACACACACACACACACACACACACATACACACACACGCACACAGACACATACACACAAACACACACACCCAGATATACACACACACACACACACACACACAAACACACACATACACACACACACAAACACACACATACACACACACACACAAACACACACACACACACACACACACACATACACACACACGCACACAGACACATACACACACACAAACACACACATACACACAAACACACACACCCAGATATACACACACGCACACACACACACACCCAAACACATAGACACACCAAAACATACACACACCCACACACACACACAAACACATATACACACACACCCAGATACACAGACACACACATACACACCCACACACACATATACACACACACCCTCACACACACACAAACACCCACGCCCACATGCACAATCTTACACACACTCTCACACACATACACGTATCCATATGCAAACACACCCACCTACACACAAACACACACACCCATACACACACACACACACTCTCACACACGTACACAAACTCACAGACACGCACACACCCACCCACACACAAACACACACACACACACACACACACCCGACCACACACACACACACGCCCACACAAACACACACAGGCACAAACCCACACACACACACACACACAGAGGCACAAACCCGATCATTAAGCCCGGTCCAGCTGTCTGTGTTCTTCACACTGAAAGGTCTCTCTATCTCCAGGACCAACTGCAGCAGGAGGTTCTGCACAAGCCGCTGATCTCCTGACCCCAACAAACGTCTCCAGGGACCGGCCTCCTCTGACAGCTGCGTGTTCTCACGGCACGCGTGTCCGTCACCAGAACCAGAACCAGGACCGGTTCACAGCACAGACCTAAAGCAGGGTAACTTTAACCCGGTTTAAGGAGCAGCTTTATTTTTAATCTGCTTTTTCTATCTTGTTTTATGACAATCACCATAAACCCAATGACTCCAGAACTAATCGGTACATTTGATTGACACATCATGGGATGTATTTTATGACTGTGTCACGAAGGTAGAATCATCGCTGGTTCTGCCCAACATTATATATATATATATATATATATATATATATATATATATATATATATATATATATATATATATATATATATATGAGAAAAAAAGGGAGTTCTGTCTTCTGGCCCGGTCGAGGGGCGGGTTCTGAACATTTCTTCAATTGTGGTTTTCTCTGCTGCCAATAAAAGAAGTTGAAATTAAAAAAAAGAAAATCCTAACGCCTTCAACTAAATCAGGATTAGAAGCGTCTTTGAAACTTTGACTTCATTCCAGAACCAGAGTTGGGTTCATGTGTTATAACCAGGATGATGTCACCACCAGAAACACATTCATACAAACCACAGAAACCCTTTGATTGACACATGGACCCTGGGAGCCCCCACAACATCAAACACGCTGCGTCGCCAAGACCAGAGCAAAACAGGAAGTTGTGGGTAAAAACCGCGTCACTCACAGAGAAGTTGCCCGGACTCTCTGGAGGAACCGTAATGCGCCGACCAGGTGGAGAGGATTTACGTGAGGTCGTGACCTCTGCGCCGACATGAACGCCGCCGTGGGGAGGCGGGACCAGGATGCCCTGGAACGCGTCCAGGTTTTGAGATGGTGGATCGTTGAGTGGAGTCCAGAACAAACGCTCCGGTTGCTCCTCCTCTGGGGGCGGAGTCAGAGTCCGGGTCCAACTTTAAACCCTTTAAAGTCGCCACCCAAAGAAAACATGGAAAAATAATGTCAAATTATTTGTTTTGCACATTTATTACTTTGATCATTTGGAAAATAAAAAAATAAAATAAAAACTCCTGTTACAAACAAATATCTGTTGGGCCCGTCCAGGGCTCTGTCCTCGACACCCTTACACTTCATCATATTCTTGCATCACTTTTTCCAGAACACTTTTTATACTCAAAAGAATATTTAACCCTTTAATGTCACCACTGATATCCATTTAAGAAAATAAACAAAACCCTATCAAATAAACTTTCTCAAAAGCCGGGGTCAATGCCTCTTCCTCGGTGTCCCCCTTTGACCTGTTGGGCCCCCCCCAGGGCTCTGTCCTCGGCCCACTACTCGTCAGCATACACATGCTGCCACTGATTCACAGGTTCAGTCCAAGCTGCTCCTTTTTAAACATTAAATGGTTGAGGAGGACATTTAAGGGTTAAGAGCCGAAGCCAAAGTCAACAAACTTCGGCTCGGACTCGTATTAAAGGTTAACAAGCAGAGCGAAGCGCCGGAGCTCTTAGAGGCTGGAGATAATGCCGACTTAATTGGGACAGAGGAGGTCAAACGTCTGTCAGAAGAGACGGTATCTCACTTCCTGCTGCTCTTTCGCTACTTTGCAGAAAAGCGTTTGAAGATGTTCAATCAGACGAGACACTCCTGGAATCTTCACGGTTTCCCTAAACGTGATTAGTGAGTTCAGCTCCTGCGAGGTAACGTCTTCGGACCGGAGGAGCGTTCTGTCACAGGCGGGTCAGAACCCCAGGCGGGATTGGGAAACCCGACTCCGTCCAAAAACATGAATCCGAGGCAAAAATCTGCAGAATTCCGTTTGTGGTCGCAGCAAAGATGCAGAGTTAGCATTTTCTTTTGACAGCAAGACAGAGATTTACAAAACCACAAACTTCAGCACCAGAACATGAGGTCCGTCTCCGGGTTTTTCATGACGTCTTTGTTTGTGTTTCTTAAAGTCACGGCGATAAAATAACGTTCTATTTCCAATACTTTGATACATTTATGTAACATAATAACTCTTTTTTGTGATTGTCTGTTTGTTTGTTTGTGAGCAGGATTATGAAAAGAAGAATAAGTAATAATAATAATACATTTATTTAAAACGTAACAGTAATATCTGTTTGGAGTACTGATGTCACAATGTTGCTATTACAGCCTTTGATTCCATCGATGTACTTTTAGTGATGGAGCTGGGGGCTCAGTGGGCTGAACGGAGACGCTGAAGTGGAAGGCGCCGGAGACGAGCCGCGACAGAGTTTGTTGCACACGGACACAGTTTGGCATTCTGAAATACCGGTTCTGCTATTTGGAGGAAGAGTTCTATACAGCCAAGAATGTCGTTTTCTCTCTATGTTAAACAAAGCTAGCAAACATCACGTGTTGGAGCATGATGTCATAGACGTGGAGGAGGAGACCAGCTGCCCGGTGGTCCCAGAGGAAGGTTTTGTTATTTTGCAAATAACAAAATCAAAAGTTGTTTGTTTTTTGCAATTTTGGTGACGCTAAATGTTTTGCAGAATTTAAAATGAAATCTGTTTGGAGTAGTGACGTCATAATGGGAACATAGCTGCCTTTGTTGCTTTCATGTTCCTTTGGGGGTGGTGCTGGGGGCTGAAAAGAGACGCTGAAGTGGAAGGCGCAGAGGACCAGCTTCTACGGAGTCTCTGATAGATACAGTTTGTTGGAGTTGTCAGTAGATTTAGAGGCAGGCAATAATTCAGACATTAATGGAGGAGTCTGCAGGAATCTTTCGGTAACGTCGGGTTGGACTGGGCTTTGTCGGAGGTTTGCGTTCTCTGATTTTTACAGTTAGAGATGTAATCCGAATGACTTCTCTGCCGTATAATCACAGTTTATTTACAAACGTTTTACTTTCTACACGACAATTCTTACTTAAAGTTTAGTCCTAACTCCATGTTTTTACAGCTTTTCTTTAGTTTTGGTTAAAGTTTGGATTTGACTGAAAAGGTTTAAGTTTACTAACTTTACTAAAAAGCCAAACACAACATCCTTATTTCATCCAATACCAGACCTCAGAATTCTGCAGCCAAACTTGAAACCAGAACATGTTCTGTGACCCGTCCAAACCTTTCATCAAAGTTCTGAAGTATTTCTTTGAACTTTGAATGCGGTCCTGCAGCGATGCGGCGCCGATGAATCATCTAAACACGTAACAGTTTGTGTAGCAACAAATTAGAAACTAAATGGAAACAGCGACTTTAAGAATCTGAAGACAGAACCGGACCCATGGATTCTACGTGTTCTGACACCTTTTAAAAAAAACCAAAATCCACTTTTCCTACAGAATCTCAGGGACCAGCCTTCAATCCTAACTCGCATCAGTGAGCCTGGGTCGACCACGACCCTGGTCCAGGTTCACCAGTTGTCCTTCTGAAGACCGCTTTGGTCGGTACCAACCACAGCAGACTCGGAAACAACTTCTGACATGCCAACTTCAGAACAAAAGTTCCAGTAGTTCACCTGCTGCAGGATAAAACCCACAGGTGCCATTATCAGGAAATAATTCAATGCCACTCTGACTTCCTCTCTCTGTGGTTATAATGTTTTGGCTGAATGGTGTGCAGAACTGATAAAGACACCGTTTAAATCCTACGGTGTCGTTGTGTTGGATCCAATTACTTTTAAATCATCAATAATTTCTCGTCAGTATTTCCCGGTAGTTCTGGTCGGGGACGGAAGCAGAAGTCTAGTTTAAACGATCTCCACCTCGGAGGATCGGCTCTTCTAAACCTTTTACTTCTATAAAACCTTTATATAAAGCTACAGGATAATTGGACCAGAGGAGGGGAAACACTCCGGTGAAGGTCATCCACTGGAAAGAATGTCAGATGAGGAGAAACTTGTTGAATCCTGACAAATGGCTGCAGGAGTTGATCTGGATTCAAAGAAGAAACAAAAACACTTTGTGTCCTGCTGCCCCCTGGTGGCCGGACAGAGTAACAGCACCCGCAGAAATCAGATCATAATAGAGAATAATCCTTTTATTTCTTTTACTGTTAATAACGTTATAAAAAATAAGGATGTGTTGAAAAAAGTTTTTTGAGACTTTAATAAAATAATCAGAGTCCATTTGGTTTACAACTTCATATTTTTTACACGTCATTTCTCTAATTTTGCACAAATCAGCCTCATTGCTTCTTGCTTTTTAAAAGCACCAGGACTTTACTTTGAAAACGCTTTTACTCTACAGTCATTATTATATTCTGGTTTTTTTACTAGTCTCCTCTTTTTGTGTGTGTATTTCTATCCAAACTGATGCTGCAACGAGTGGAATTCCCTGTTCAGGGATAAATAAAGTATTTCTGAGTCTGGTCAAAGGTCAAAGGTCAAAGACATCAGCGAAAGCAAACAGATGTTTACTTCCGTTGAAGTACCCGATACTCAAGTACGAGGAGAAGTCCAGCATTCAAAAACTTACTCAAGTAAAAGTATGAAAGTTTCAAAATAAAAGCACTTAGTGTCAATATTTTGTATGCGGTGCTTTTATTTTGATACATATAAATATACATATATACAATAATATGCTCTGATCAGGATTGGGTTGCCCACGATTTACAATTCAGTCCATATCAAAGTCTCTCAGATCGCTTTAGTAGTTGGTTTTTCAGAATAAAATCAAAGTCACAGTTCTTCTAAATCCGGTCCCAGGCCCGGTTAAATGGGGGAGGGAGTATCAGGACGGTCATCTGGTTTAAAAAATAAAAAGATGTCAAGTCATCATGAAGAACATGAAACTGATCTCAAAACCGGATCCGTCAACAACCGGCGCTGGTTCTGAGCGCCAGAAGGGTAGCGGGGGTCCGTTTCAGCTGAAGAAGAAGAATGGATAAACACGACGTTTGTTGCATGAAGGTTTTTTATTTCTAGTAGAGAACAAGCTCAGACGCCTCCTGCTGCAATAAGATCTGTCATCTTCTAGAACCGGGACCAATCTCTGTGTCATCTTCATCATCATCACCTTCAAAGGCGCCTGCAGTTTCTAGCTTACAGCCCGTTTGAAATGACGTTTAAAAAGGAGCTTACGGGTCATAATGTTATGGCTGATCGGTCTGGTGAAAAAAACCCAAACTCGGGTAGGAACTGATGCCTTGGAGAGAAAAGAGGAGCAATAAATACCGAAGAACGAGCTGCTGATGAAGATCTGGAGAGAATGAAACTTGCACAAACACGGGCCTACTGGGCAGAAGATCGGTCCAAATGAATGTAGAACCTATCAGAACTTATCGTATGTGGAGACTAGTCCAAAAATATTTACTGATAACATACAACTGAAACGCTACAACGTGAATGTTATCTGTGAGAGACGACGTCCCCGGAGTCTCACTTCCTGAGTTCTGCTGTCTGTAGAAGGTCCACTTACAGGTTCTGCTCTCAGAAAGACACCAGATCAGCAAAATCTTATATATATATATTCAATATGAGGCTAACAAAGAAGAAGGCGTCATAAGGTCCATACAGGATGAAAAAAACAAAGTCAAACAGCCTTTTCAGGAAGCAAATGGTCGTTTGGGTCTCGGTTCTAAAGTGGGTCCGGTTCTTTAGTGGGTCCGGTTCGCTCATCGTGCACTTCCTGTTTCACAGTCAGTACGCGACATTCACGACGAAAGCCATAACTCAAAAACTACTTCATGGATCGTTTTCAAATTTAAACCCACATAGACTTCAGTGCGAGGAAGAACTGGGCTGATTTTGGGAAAGGTCAGTTGTATATTTAGAACACTTATGAATCGGCTCCAGGAGTTCTATCCGGTATTTATCACATTTGACTCTCGTTGTTCATATTTTACTCACTAGGGGGAGTAAAATGTTTTTATGTACGTATATAAAGACACTTTGGACGACGTTACATTTACTTTAAAGTCCAGTAAAGGAGATTGATGGTGCAACGCAGAGGATTGGGGCCTTCGGGTATATATCAATCCTGTTCAGCGTAGGTCCAGTTTGGACCAAAGTCGGCCCGTTTGCTCAGAGGAGGATTCAAACCTGCATTTCTTGATCTGAATCAATCTTTAAAGTCAAAGGGTCTCGACCCAATGACATCCTGAAGGTGTGAAAGGAACCCGATACTCCTAAGTATGAAAATAAATCCGTCTGATTCAAAAGGTTTTGATGACGTCACTTCCTTCTTCTTCTTCTTCTTCTTCTTCAAGCGGGTGTTGTGGCTACGCTGCCCTCCGATGGTCACTTGTGGTACTGATCCGTATACTCCGGCTTTCGTCGCACGAGTTCGGACAGAAGGTTCCGCTTGTATCCACTTTTAACCACAAGTGCAGATGAACCTTTCATAGAACGAGTCCCAGGAGGAACCAGATGATTCCGCATCTCCCAAAAAAAAAAAGTCATGACTTCAATCTGAGAAAAAGTGTAAAAACGGAATGTACCGAATGAAATAAGAACATTTTCAAACACGAAAAAAACATTTCAGCACCTTCATTTTTAAATCAATTCATCTTTAAGAGAATATTTATTTGCCCCGCCCCAGCACCTTTGAAGTTTTATGGATTCTTGCAGACTAGGAAACTGGAATAATCCCAGGTTGAGATGACATCACTGAGTCACGGCCAGTGATGTCATCACTGGAGCACGGCGTCCCTCCTGTGCTCCAGAAACTCAGCGCTGGGCCGGTCCGGTGAATATTTACAAGCAGCGTGAAAGCATGCAGAACTTCTAACATATATAAGACAGAGGATGACAAAAACTCTGAGCTAAATTCAGTCAAACCGGTTTTTCATTTTGAAATGTTTCGCCTTCTTTCCAGCCGAGAGCGAAAAAATCATGATCATGTGATGAAAACTAAAGATACACTGTAGCTCGACATTCTGGGAACTGACGTTTATTTACTCTCTCACCTAAAGGTAGAGCAGAAGATTGATGCCAGGAGACTTGTTAGCTTAGCATAGCATAGCATAGCGAAGAAATCCGTGTTATTCTGACGTCAACAGACTTTTTAAAAGCCTTTTTTAAGATGACTTTTTTTTAATTCTTTTGTTTAATATTGAATAAAACAGCGCCATTCAAACTGAAATAAATGATTTATCCTCATGTTTCCTTTTTTTGTTGATTTTCTTCTTTTTTGAATTAGCTTCCAATTTCTCATATATGTATAATAAATGAGGAAACTGTGACACCCATCCGAAACAGATTACACACGGGGTGGGTGGTCAGCGTTTCAGCGCTGACGTCTCAGCGGTGGAACAACTTGACCCCCCCTCTAGGTCACAACTGGGTTTAAACAGAACCGAGGGATGGAATGAAGTAACATCCAGGCCGGCTGTGAAAAAGCTGTTTTAAAAGGAGCCAAAGGTCATAATGTTATGGCTGATCTGTGATAATTATTGCAAATTAAAGATTTTTAGAAGTGCTGCTTTGAATTCTGTCTCCTTTTTCCTCATTATGTTTATGTTTATGCTAAATTGCCTACACTGTAAAAAATATATAAAAAATCTGTATAATTTATACGGTAAAATACCAGCAGCTGTGGTTTTCAGAATAATATGACCATGTGAAAGATGTGACCGTAAAAAATAATAAAAAACAAACATAAAAAGATAAATTTGTTTACATAAAATGACATTAAATTCCAATAACATTTGAGTTTTTTAAAGGCTTGAAATCATCTTTTTTTGTAGAAATTAGGGTAAAAACTGTAAAGTGCAACAGTTAAGAAACGGTAAAATTCAGTAAATTATTGACTACGGCGAATTACCCATAATTAACAAATTATTTTTGTCAGGAAAATCACCAAAACTTTGTATTTTAAGTCAAAATATGTGACAAACAGAATTTTACTGTGAAAATGAAATATTTGGTAAATTTAAGAGAAAAGTACCTTTAAAATTCCATCTAAGTTAAATATTTTACTGGTGTGTGTACTGAGTTTACCACAAAGAAACATTCAACAAGAGTATTACGTAATATCATACAGAAAACGTAGTATTTAAAGTTCACTACCACAGCTGTCGGTATTTTACCGAGAATCCTACAAATTCTTTAAAAGAAATTTCCAAATTCTTTTCTTAATAGCGTAGCTTTAGCGTCTAGCCAACATATATGCGAGTGGTATCAATCTTCCTGGATTACCCTCAGGAAAAAAAAAGTGAATTAGCTTATTTTCCAAAATGTCGCAATGCTCCTTTAAACTGAAATCAGCCCTGAGAAACATTCAAAAACGCACTAAAGAGAAAAGACGTTCAGGCAGTTGTTCACCTCCTCATCTTCAAACCAGCCTGTCCTGAAGAACCAACCACTAAAATGGACGCAGAGATATTTAAATGACCCATCAGCGCCGAGGAATAATACCGGGCTATGACATCATACGAGGTCAGAACACACCCACAATACCGCTGCAAACACAAGGCATGTTCATGTCTGTCTTTGTGCCCTTTGACAAAGAGGAATGATAAAACTAAAATAAATATTGCCTCTTTCTTTGCCAATAACTTTTCAGTGTTTCGTTGCCTGAGAATTTCTCCACACTTTTTCTTGAGATACGTAAAAACCCAAATGGTGTCGGTACATTTTCTTCTAAATGGGCGTGGCAAGAGGTCTTTAACGCTCAGAGGAATGGTTGGAGGATCCACCTCCTTCGGTGGCGTCTCAAGGGTCTCAAACCCAGTACTGGTTCTTTTTCAGAGCCGGGTTTGTTGTCCGACAGTGCTGCAACAGCTCCGGGTCAGCATCTTTGGAGTCAATGTTGGACATGGGGATGTCGTTGGCAGGGTCGGTTTTGCGAAAGGTTTCGTTCCCCGCCACCTCTCCGTTCTTGGGCTTGCTGGCCGCCGTCTGGACGTTGTGTTTGCCGGTCTTGTTTTTACGGATCAGGTAGTAGGCCAAGACGGCCGCCAGCATGGAGAGCAGGAGGATCACCAGGATGGGGATGAGAATGGACCAGATGTTGCTGCGCCTTGAAACATGTGGGTTCCCCTGGGAGTTGGTTCCAGGAGATGGTGTAGTGAAAGCAGCTCCATAGTCCATATTGTCCCTCCAGCGGGGGCCGGCTGGAGTAGCTTGAGGAGACCCGCCCACACCGGGGAGGTCATTGTCGTCCTTTGTGGATCCGTCTGTGGGAAGCCTCAGCAGGGTGGCGGGGTAGAACCCGGTTTCATTGTAGGAGCCCGTCTGGAAGGATAACACACACTCGGCCGGGGGAACCCCATGAGCTTTGAGCAGGAAGCGGGCCTCATCCTGAATAACATCATCTTGTGATCCAGAAGTGCTATTTAGGATTTCCATAGCGACACGGCCCTCATCCAGGTCCTTCTGGCTGAATGTGTCCACCACCTGGCCTGCATCTGGACCTCCAGACCTCACAAACTGAGCTCCAGTTGGCTGCTGGATGACAGTGAAGGTGGGATTGGTTCTGGTCTTGTTTGCCAGTGGACTTGCGTCCAGAAGCTTCCTGTCCAGTTGGACAAGGGCCCCTTGGGGTAGGAGAGGATGCTGAGCAATGTTGGCCAGAGGCTGGACCGTGATGTTGAGCACAGAGGAGACATTAGCGGCCCGGCTACGAGCCACAAAGGTCACGCTGTCCCGGGGGGAAGTGGACTTGACGAACCGAACACTGACCCTTCCCTCGTTGATCTGTTTCTGGGTGAAGGCGGACGTGGGCCTCCGGTCCACCATGACAGCAGCGTATTTAGGGACACTTGTGATCTTGTAAAGGATGTCCTCCTCAACTGGCCCCCCAGTTGTGGCCTTTAGCATCTCCTTCGTCACCAGGGTCTCATCATCACCTTGCTTCACTTTGATCTCAGGAGCTTTTTCCAGAAGCAGGGTGCGAGCTAGGACGCCGATGTGGAGGGTGTGCGGTTCTGTTTGGTGTCCCCCATCAGAGACGATGAATTCCACAGAGCCGTCTGCGAGGCTGCCGTCGCTGTAGAAGCCCACCTGCCCACGATTGATCATCTCTTGGGTGAACTCAGAAATGGGGTCCATTGTGAGGGAATCAACCAGTCCGCCGTTACTCGGGCCTTTGGTCACCTTGAAGCGGACCTCATCCGGGGGGCTGTCCTCGTCTTGAGTGTTGAGATGCTTTTGGGTCAAGACGGTCATAGAGCCTTGCAGAACCTCCAAGAGTGTGTCTACGGTGACTACTTCAGGGGGTTCAGAACCACGCCTCTTGACTGAAATGGCGAAAACTTCTTCCAGAACCACAGACTCAGCAGGTGAGGCCAAATCCCGTCCCTCAGACTTTAGACGGGCCCTGAAATGGAGGCTGTCGGTCGGGTCGCCCGAGTCGTCGTGGAGATATTCCACGATTCCTTGGGCCACATCTTTCTGCATGAACATCGGGGCATTCCGTGGAAGGTCCTGACCGCCCAGAGTGATCCGACCGTGGCTGGGGAAACGCTTTATCTCGTAAAGGACGTCCACGTCTCCTCGCTGATCTTCTGGTACGCTGGCCAAAAGGTTGGAGGCATCCAGAATGGACTCGTCTATGGCTTTCCTCTGGCCTTGGACCATTTCCAGACCTGAGGAGTAACGATGAAAAACAAGCAGGATTTGAAATGTCATAAAAAATGATTTTGTCACTATCAAATGTGGCGGTGAGCTCAGAACTTTAGACCAGAAGATACGGGGGCAGCAGGGGTTTTATTGTTTCGGCAGAAAGAAGGTATGGGGTGACAAGTCCATAAGATTTTGCCTCTTCTCTCCACATCCTGACCCACCTTTGTTCTTCCACAGCTGGGAGGAGATGTTGCTGTGAGCGGCGTAGTAGGAGACGGTGATGGGCAGCATGTGATGGACGTCCGCGGCCGGTTGGGAGGACAGGTTAAGCTCCATGGAGTCCTTGACCACCCAAAAAGGCTCCTCAGGGACCTGGTGCTCGTAGAAGACGGCGCCGGACTCCAGCTGTGGTCCAGAGGAAACAGAATCAGAAAAGGCATTAATATTAATAATAATACAACGTAAATGTGACCCAGAACGGTTAAAGATGACTTTGTTTTGGTTTTACAGCGTTAGATTATGACGTCTGATCAGATTGGAGGTTTTTTCACATCCGTCCAAACTTTTATTTTCTTGATTCCGTTTTACAAAAATATTTCATTGCTGACGTTTGCGGCCAAACCGGAGCTGCTGCAGTGGTTTGGGTGGGCGGTGCCGGTGCCGGTGGCCCGGGTTGAGGACTGGAATGTGACGGCCTGTGCTCTCTGAGGTCACTGTGCTCTGGGCAGCAGGAGTGTGTTCATGCATGCATGCACAAACACAAACGACACTTTCTCTCAGATATTTGCTCGTATTCTGAGCGGGTCTGCAGGAGAAGAACTCCTCCTCGACCCAAACTGGTCAAAAGTCTGGAGGGGCAGGTTTGGGCCCGGCGTGTGTGTCAGAACCACACAGTCGGGTTTTGTGAATAATCCTTATTAAACTTGGGGAAATAGAAGAAGCGTGCATGAATGAAAATAACTCCAGGTCTGGAACACGACCTTCACTTTCTCGCCCTTTAGATGATAAAACATTAAAGAACAACTCTACGGAATTCTCCTTTAAAAGAGCTGAAATCACTTTAACCCTTCATGTCCTCATCAAGAACAAAACAAATATGGAAAATAGGATTTTTTTGCATTTTTATTTTACCATGAAATATGAAAATGCAGGCTAGACACACACTCACACACACACACACACAGACACACTCACACACAGACACACTCACACACACACACAGACACACGCACACATACAAACATACACACACACATAAACACATACACATACACATACAGACACACATACAAGAACACACACACATAAACACACACATACAGGAACAAACACACACACATAAACACACACATACACACACACATAAGCACACACACATAAAAGAACACACACACACACATAGCAATCAGAAAACATGGAAGTGTCTGAAACTCCTGATAAATACTTTAAAGGGACATTAATATTAATAATAATACAATGTAAATGTGACCCAGAACGGTTAAAGATGACTTTGTTTTGGTTTTACAGCGTTAGATTATGACGTCTGATCAGATTGGAGGTTTTTTCACATCCGTCCAAACTTTTATTTTCTTGATTCCGTTTTCAAAAATATTTCATTGCTGACGTTTGCGACCAAAACCGGAGCTGCTGCAGTGGTTTGGATGGGCGGTGCCGGTGCCGGTGGCCCGGGTTGAGGACTGGAATGTGACGGCCTGTGCTCTCTGAGGTCACTGTGCTCTGGGCAGCAGGAGTGTGTTCATGCATGCATGCACAAACACAAACGACACTTTCTCTCAGATATTTGCTCGTATTCTGAGCGGGTCTGCAGGAGAAGAACTCCTCCTCGACCCAAACTGGAACTCAGAAGTCTGGAGGGGCAAGTTTGAGCCCGGCGTAAGAACACACACACACACACACACACACGCGCACACACACGCGCACTCACACTCACACACACACACACACACACACACAAACTTGTTAAAACACGTTTTTAAGAAACTATCTGACCTTTATTGGACTTTGGTTGTTTTATAAAGTAAGTCAGTTTTCACCTGCTTTAATAAGACAGAAAATAAATCCTACTTATCAAATAAAATGTTCTCTATAGTCCCTTCACGGTGGCCCCTGTGTGCTGTGGTGGCCCCCAGGGCTCCGTCTTTGGCCCCTTACCCTTTAGCATACATAAATGCTGCGGCTGGCTCGGATTATAAACACGCTCAGCTCACAGTTTACAGAAGTAGAGACTCCAAATGTGTTCACGCAAACAGCTGAGCAGGACGTGAAAGGGTTAATTAAAGGCCCAGTGCGTTCATTAAATGCTCCCTGATGAAGGTCAGACGCTGTAACGTTCTGGAGTTTGTGTTTCATAGCTCTTAAATGAGCACACTGTGACTATAAAGGCATTTTAATTGTTTTAAAGGAAGGTTTATTTGTGTTTTTCAATAAAAAGGGGAGCTTTGGGAAATGAAGGAAGGCGCTCCTATGAAGAGAGAGAGAGATTAGGTTGTCATAGCAACAGGTAGATTAAAACACAGTTAAGACAATGACTGAACATTATGTGATTTAATGAGATAGGAGCAAAGTGATGAAGATGATGACTGTGAGATAAATATTATAATCTGCTGTATATAAGAAAATGATGTATATGTGACGCAATCCCAGCTCATATAATACATTAAATATAATCTAACATATGTGATATGTTTATAAAATTCTAGCTGTGTATAATAACAGTGTAATAACGGTACATGTGACATTGTCGGGGTAGTAGTCATGAAAGTTGGCATTTAATCTGAGTATTTGTTCACAATATGAGGATTCTTTGTCAACTTTGCAGTATAAAATCATTTAAAAAAGATTAAACAAAAAATACCCCGACATCTCTTTATTTGTTAAATATTATTATTGTTATTATTATTAATCATCTTATTAGCATGTGAACTCCTCCTGATGGTAAATCATCAGAATGTCAATGTCGCCCCCTGCTGGTGAACCAGAGTAACTCACCCTGGAACAAACTAACTAAATGTTATCTTTGACAAGAACTATAAACTGTCTATTCTAATGTAATAACAGACTTTAATTCAAGATTGGTGCTTTTTTCTCTGATGACATATATATATATATATATATATATATATATATATATATATATATATATATATATATATATATATATATATATATATATATATATATATATATATATATATATATATGTATATATATATATATGCACCGTTAATGCAACCTTTGTATTGAAAACAAACATCAAAAGATTTGGTTTTCAGTTTTGAAGCATTATTTATTATTTTTACTTTAATTTATTTTTTTATCCCATTCAAATTCCTTCTTTTCCCTCTTATTGGTAATTAACATTTACGCTTTATGAAGATAATTAATTGTTAAGGAGGGAGGAAATTAGTGCATCCTAATGGAAACACTTCCCAGAAGCTCATTCATCATCACACACACATGAACACACACACACACACACACATACAAACACACACACACATGCACAAACAAACACACAAACATACATATGCTCCCACACATACACACTCACGCACATACACACATACACACATACACACACAAACAAATACAAACACACACATGGATACACACACAGGAAAAGTAATTACCTGTGTTTGTGAGAACTGGGTGATTTCCTCAAACTGGTTCCGGTCGTTAGCCAGGATGAGTCTCCCCAAACGAGGGGGGCGGGTCAGAGAGTAGCTGATCTCATTCCCATCCTCATTGGTCACAGCCCCCAGATTGGCGCTTGTGATGGGCTGCCTCGTTCCTGTGGAAGCGTGTACACACACACACACACACACACACACACACACACACACACACACACACACACGCACGCACGCACACACACACACACACACCTTTTTCATCTCTGAAAATAAAATCTCTGGTGAACATCAGTCGTCATTTTCTTGCCCCCCTGGATAAAAGGATAAAAGGATAAAAGCAGTCGAGGAGCAGATCTTTAAGGCGGCGCAAGCCTACCTGGGAAAACCATCAGCTCTTCCTGCGTCACCATGGTGATGGTGAGCGGCCGGGCCGTGACAACAAATCGATAGAGAGGAGAGGTGTGCTCGCCGTCCGTCACGGTGAAGCTGAAACCTCCAGACTCCTCACCTGGAGGAGGATCACAGGGCTTACAGACCAACGCAGAAGACACATGTCAAAGGTCACCAGGGGTCACGTCCTGTCCTCTCACCCTCGTGGATGAAGATCACCTCCCCTTTGTTTATCTGAGACTGAGTGAAGTTGAAGAGGTCCTCCTCCGGTGCTTCTTTCAGCGCCACATTCCCGCTGGCGGGCGACTCCACGTTGTAAACCAGCTCCTCTGCAGGCGTGTCGGCGTCGTCCGTCTTCAGCATGCTGGACGTGATGTCGGCCTCCTCCCCGGCCAGAACCTGAGAGTGAGGAAGAGACGGAGAGGGAATTCACACAAGAACCCACGGCTGGACCAGACTTTACAGACTGGGACTACGCCGCACCCCCCCAAAAAAGGCCCCAATCGGTCCCCTTGATTGAACCCCTCAAATCATCCATGATAGAGTTTATGAGTTGTCGCATTATAGTCGGTTACGAATCCATGACAGTTTTGGGGAAATAATCGTGAAAAACAACAAGAAGTTTGAGTGAGAGAAACAGGAAGTTTAACTGAAAGAAACAGGAAGTTTAAATGAAAGAAACAGGAAGTTTGAGTGAGAGAAACAAGACGTTTAAGTGAGAGAAACAGGAAGTTTAACTGAAAGAAACAGGAAGTTTAAATGAAAGAAACAGGAAGTTTGAGTGAGAGAAACAAGACGTTTAAGTGAGAGAAACAGGAAGTTTAACTGAAAGAAACAGGACGTTTAACTGAAAGAAACAGGAAGTTTAACTGAAAGAAACAGGAAGTTTAACTGAAAGAAACAGGAAGTTTAAGTGAAAGAAACAGGAAGTTTGAGTGAAACAAACAGGAAGTTTAAATGAAAGAAACAGGAAGTTTGAGTGAGAGAAACAAGAAGTTTGAGTAAAAGAAACAGGAAGTTTGAGTGAGAGAAACAAGAAGTTTAAGTGAGAGAAACAGGAAGTTTAACTGAAAGAAACAGGAAGTTTAAGTGAAAGAAACAGGAAGTTTGAGTGAAACAAACAGGAAGTTTAAATGAAAGAAACAGGAAGTTTGAGTGACAGAAACAGGAAGTTTGAGTAAAAGAAACAGGAAGTTTAAGTGAAAGAAACCGGAAGTTTAAGTGAGAGAAACAGGAAGTTTGAGTGAAAAAAAAGGAAGTTTAAGTGAAAGAAACAGGAAGTTTGAGTGAAAGAAACAGGAAGTTTGAGTGAGAGAAACAGGAAGTTTAAGTGAGAGAAACAGGAAGTGAACTGACAGGCGATGGCGTCCAGAGCACTATATATAGTATAGTATATATAGTATTCAAAGGGTTGGTTATTCCACAGTGGCGGTCTGGAAGCTCCTGTTAATAGAAGATGGAGCACAGCAGCGCCGGCTGAACGACTCTCCCAGGGTGGGGGGGTGGTAGAGGGGGGGCTTTAATGGAGTTCTAATGGTCGGCCGGCTGAAAGGAGGATTAATTGAAAGAAATGGGCCGGATCCCTGGGAAGACATTCTTAAACAGCTGGAATGTGATGGGGGAGCGGGAGGAGGGCGCCCCCGCGGTTCGAGGCGAGTATTGATTTCCGTTCTTCCTCTGGAACCTTTTCTCCTTCTACACTTTCTCAACGTCAAGGATGAGGAGGAGCAGAGAGGAAGACTCATTTGTGGATATAAGAGCTTCAGGTGCCGAGAGTCTCTGAGCGAGAAAATGTATTAAATGAGATTAAATGAGATACAACGAGATAAAATGAGATTTAATGAGATAAAACGAGATTTAATGAGATTTAATGAGATAAAAGGAGATTTAATGAGATAAAATGAGATTTAATGAGATAAAAGGAGATTTAATGAGATAAAAGGAGATTTAATGAGATAAAAGGAGATTTAATGAGATAAAATGTATTAAATGAGATAAAACAAGATTTAATGAGATAAAATGAGATTTAATGAGATAAAAGGAGATTTAATGAGATAAAATGAGATTTAATGAGATAACATGAGATTAGTGGAACCTTCTAGAAAAACACTTTTTTCCTTATTAGACTTTTTTAATTCTATTTTATTTGTTGTAGGATATCTTTGAATGCTATCAAAGGAAAAACAAAAATCATAAGTATGGAATTGGACTTTCTCAATAGTCATGGTTTATGTCTCCTCTTCCTCCTCCTGCTCCTCGTCCTCAGCGGACCCTTTCACTTGCGGTGTCCCACAGGGCTCCGACCTCGGCCCCTTACTGTTTAGCATGTTTAAATAAAAAACAGAGAACCAAACAGCGGAGCAGGACATCAAAGGGTCAAACAGAATCATCGTTTCGGACCCACAATGCATCATTTCACTTTTCAGCGCTGGATTTTCCCCCCCTCAAACCTGCGACAGCCTACCGCTCATGTTGGTGTTTTAATACCTGCTTTAGAATTTAAAGATTTGAATAATAATATTCTCACTTTTGGAGGTAAGAAGGTGGCTAAATTTGGGTTAATCCCCAGGACCTCAAGGGATCAGTGGAGATTGAAGCGTGCTGCTGTCATGCGGAGTAAAGTACCCGCAACTTCAGACGAATACGTGAAAACGCCTCAGGCGCCCGCTGATACCGTTTACCCGGCTGTGATTAGACTATCGGAGACGTCCTGTCAAAGTGATCAAAAACGCCGCGCGTGATGATGACGGCGCCTCACCTTCAGAGGAAGAGGTGTCACTGGAGCGACACCTGCGAGCTACTTCAGGAAGTCAGCTGGAGTTCAACATGTGACACGTCTCATCCTCTGTAATCATACACTCCACAACCTCTTGCTGCTGCAAGTCCCCGCCTTCGCCCCCGCCGCCGCCCCACCATACACCCGCAGGCTCCAGCTATAGGGGGGCTTTAAGGTATTTGATCGAACGCATCTTTGGAGATTTGGAGCCTGGAGGACGGATTCTCTTCTGCTGCTGTAAGAAAAATCCCCGACCTCACGGGTCCGACTGAAACGTTGGTTCTGGATCCCTTCAAGCCACCGTTGGGTTCTAAGGTCATATAGACGGATCTCCACTTCCTGTCTACAGGAAGTGGAGCTAAGAACCAACAAAGGTAAAACCAACCAAGGTAAAATTCATACTCGCCAAATTTGGACTAAGTGGGACCAACGGTTGAGGAATTATGGCATGAAAACTCTGAGATTTCCGAATCTAGTTTCTTCTCAAAGAGTTTTTCAGGCCATAATTTCTCAACCGTCTGATTTGGTCCAAACGGGCCTGTATGGATCAACGCCCATCGTCCATTCATCCCCTCAGGGTCTGCATGTTCTGCCCGTGTTCACGTTGGTTCCCTCCAGCCTCAACAGTCCAGAAACATGCAGCCGGTGCAGTGACGGTTCTGAGTCGCCCACTGGTGAGAGTTTGAGAGTCGTCCCTGTGACAAACTGGCAGCCGGGCTGGGTTCTAGCCCGGCTACCAGGAGGGGCTAGAACCCAGGAGGGGACATCTTTCAGTTTCTTTGTTAGTAAAAAGGCATTTTTCATCATCACTAAGGAGACATTTTTTTATTAAGTAGAAACTCCAGATTTGTTTCCCTCCAGTGATTTTTTTGAAATGTATTCAGTGGTTCTGTGAGGGAACTGGTTCTGAAGCTTCTGGCCACCCACTCAGCATGAAAGAACATTTTTGGGAGCTGAAACTGGAGCCGCAGTGACTCACCATCCCTCTTTCACCGCTACCAACGGAGCTGCAGGTTTAATGTAACGGAGGAGGAGAGAGAAAAAGAAAATGTGTTTTTTTTCTCCATCATGTTTAAAGTTTGATTCCAAGTCACATGACCGAATGTTAACCGGAACTCACAGCGGATGAAAACAGTCAAAGAAACCGGTGTTTAACGTCTGTTCTGTTCTTTAAAGGAAGCATTGAAAATCGCGTCTCACTCTTAAGTGTCCTCTGGAAACACTTCTGCTGCGTTGTGGCGTTTCCTCTGCGTTTTACAAATGGCGTCCAAATGCGATGAAGACGTTTTCTAAATTTCACGTGTTTTGTGAAGTTGCAACATTTGATAATTAAGTTGTAAACACTTTGAAAATCATTAATGAGCTTCTAGAACTCATTAACTATAACAGAGATCAGAGACCTGATGCTTGCCAAATAATGAGCCCACTAATCTGTACTGCTACCTTGCTATTGCCAAAAAGTGATCCACACTGATAAATTGAGAGTTGTGTTATAAGCTGTTTATAAACGTTAATAATGCCTTATAAATGGTTAAAAACCTAACTATACTACTTATAAATCCTTTATTACGGTGGTTTTTTTATTAAGTGGGACTATAAGGTTCCTCTGCATATCAGCACAGATGTTTTATTTTAGACCCAAAGGTTCTGAGTAAGATTTCATCATTTTCTTTTACAGTGTAAGACTCACTCCCCGACACTAGATGGCGACCTCGGCCCACCCCACAGCCAGGAGCGAGGCAGCGTCCAATCTAGGGCATGTCATTTGTAAAAAGGTGCTCCAAATAAATGTTTTATACAACAAATCAATCCACTTATCAGCTAAAAGCCCGGCTGCAAACTGGATTTGATCAAACACAATGACTCAAATTTCATTTGGAGGTAGTAATGGAGGAGACGCCATCGGCGGATGACTTGATGATGACTCAGAGGGTTAGCATCGCCTCCAAGGGGACTCTGAAGGACGCCCTGCGGCGTCCCAGACCGCATATCGGATCTCGGCCGGCATAATTGCAGGGGTACCGACCGTGTCCACATTTTTGACTGGTGCTGTTCACCAATTAGCCATAACATTATAACCACTTACAATGTATTAGGCAGGAAATGAGCATTTGGTCCTCTGAGTCCATGTGTTGGAAGCAGGGAAATGGGGAGACATTAGAATTTGAGGGACTTTGACATGTTACAAATTGTGACAGCTAAATGATTGGGTCAGAACATCTGGAGAACTGCAGATGACGGGTTCATGGTCGCCCATGGGTCATTGATGCGGAAGAGCAGCGATGTCAAACCGGTGTTGTTTGTGTAGAATCTCATTCACCCCGGCGCTGGTCATTCTTGATTGTTGGATCTGAAGCAACTGGACTTCTGGTTTAGAACTTTCACCTCATCCAAGAAGCTGAGAGGTGAAAGGTATTCAACTCCAAACCAGAAGTCCATTTGATTCAGATTGGACTTTGAAGGACTAGCCTGTTGGTGTCCACCTGTAGCACAAACTGTAATGGGTCAGTACCGGTACTGACAGAAAGGTGCCAGAACGCAGTAAGTATTGGGTTTCAGCGTAAAAGCTGATTGGTTTATTAGGTAGAGGGTAAGCAGAGTGTTGCTACCTTTATCCAGTACTTCTGAGGCCCAGCATGACCCAGATACCGGGTCTAACAGTTATCCCGGGCTGCACTCTATTACATTTCATCACCTACTCGGCGTGTTTGCGCGAGTCCAGCATTCAAAGCGGAGGTGTTCTGGAGAGGTTCTGCAGCTCCCCAAAAATGAGACGGGATCCGAAGACAGAGTTGCTCTCAAAAAAGAGAAAGGAAAACTAAGAAGACCGTCAGAAGTCGGAGCGACCCAGAGGGATGACGGTCCCGACACGGGAAGGTTGAGCAGAACCAGACAGAGGAAGAGTGTAAATCCTAATGAAGATCAGCTGGATCATATGGACCGGGCCAAATGGGTTCAACGGCGAGCTTGAACAGAGCCTGATCACGGTCAAGTTGTTTGTCGTGTGTGATCATGTGCTGCAGAGGTCAGGAGACACACACACACACACACACAGACACACACACACACAGACACACACACACACACACACACACACACACACACACACACACAGACACACACACACACACACACACACACACACACACACACATAAAACACACACACACACACACACAGACACACACACACACACACACACACACAAACACACACTCACGTAAAAAACATGCACACACACACAGACACACACACACACAGACACACACACACACACATAAAACACACACACACACACACACACACACACACACAGACACACAGACACACACACACACACACACACACACACATAAAACACACACACACACACACACACACACACACACACACACATAAAACACACACACACACACTCACGTAAAAAACATGCACACACACACACACACACACACACACACACACACACACACACACACACACACACTCACACAGACTCACATAAAACACACACACACAGACACACACACACACAGACACATAAAACACACACACACACACACACACACACACATAAAACACACACACACACACACGTAAAAAACATGCACACACACACACACACACACACTCACACAGACTCACATAAAACACACACACACACACACACACACACACACACACACACACACACACACACACACACACACACACACACACACACACACACACACACACACTTCCTGTCTTACATCAGTCCTACTGGTCGGTGTCTGCGTGGGGAGACATCCACATATTATCATCTTACACTCTGCTACAGAGACGCGGTCTCGTCGACTATCTTGGTTTTTCCAAAAATACGGGTTGCCAGGGAGACGTGGAGCCGCGGGCAGAGCAGGGAGGGCTGAGTGACACAGTGGGTTTCCAGCTCTGTGAGCTGATTATGGGCTGGATTTTTCCTACTGCCTGCCTCCTCTTACAGAAGAATCTATTCCACTAAGGCGTCAGAACTTTATCCCCCCCCGTGACGGATTCAAGTCAGCGTGGAAGGCTGTAAACACTCGCTCTGCCATCACAGCTCAGCCTCTCAGGAGGAAGATGCTGGCATTATTTTAACAGCAGTTTGTTTAGTATACAGTTATTTGTATATATAGGTCGTTAGGTTAGAGGAGAAGTTCTAGGAGCTGATCTCCTGATTCTTTTCTCTTATATCGGATCTACCTGGGCTCAGGTAAATTAAGACCCGCCCATCAGATGGAGACAGACCTGCTGTTTAGAGTCCTTCTATATTCTGCTCTCCCTGAACGTTAGCGTTGACAGTTCTTCAAACGTGAAACAAAGGCTTCCAGGTTCAGTCTGAATGTTTACTGACTCACAACAATGTGGAAAAATATGTAGCGCTTGGTCAGTTAGCTTCATGCTAACATATAATGGGAATTGCCATGTACATGCTAACGGAATTAATCAAACACTAAGTAATTGCAAATAAATTATTTATCTTTACGTATATTTATCAGTTAAACCTGAGAGATAAAAAAAATTTGAAATTATTGTTAATCCATGTTTTTCTCAGAGGTAGCTTTTGACGTAAACTAAGAGATGATTAAAAATTCTGGTGAGGTTTAGCATTTAAAATAAAATAAAATAAAATGACAAAAAGTGGTGTTGGATCGATAACGCCACCTTGTGGTGAAAACACGGTGTTGAAACTTTGCCTTTTTGTTTAGACACGTTTGATCCGCAGATGTATTGTTTTAAAGGCGTCCTCTCTGCGCCTGATTTTTATGTATTATCATATGGAGAAACGGATAAAAGCGGGTTGGGGGTGCCGGGGGTCAGAGCCGGGGGTCAGAGCCGGGGGTCAGAGCCGGGGGTCAGAGCCGGGGGTCAGAGCCGGGGGTCAGAGCCGGGGCTCCGGGCAGAAACATGTAAATGAGAGGAACGGTTCCGGAGTATCTGAGCGATACTCAGAGTTAGAGGCTTCTGTTGTGCCTCGGCCTTTTCTATATTTTTATTTCATTTAGAGTGAATTACTATTTTTCGTCGATGATGAATCTCAGACATCAATCATTAAAGAGCCAATTATCCGCTGGTATTCCAGCGTTTTTGTGGTTCGGGGCATCCGACCAATCCTGGAGGGAGGAGGGAATGTCCACATCCACATCCGCCGAAATCACAAGCACAAGCTTCTTATTTCCAAATACCCACAAAAGTGGCAGGAAATAAACCCGGAGCTGCGTTTTGACTCCATGCTCTTGTTTTGAAAGGTTCCAATGAAATGCCCCCCCCCCCTTAAACACAACGCAGTTGTGGTCGTCTTGAATTCTCATCAGTGGAAGAGACGTAGTAAAGGAAAAAGAGAGTGAATGTTAACACTTCATTGCCATTCAAGAATTTTTCCTTGCAGCGACTTTTCCATCCTGAGCGGTGACTGATGGATTGTCAGGACTTTACCTCCAGTCCCGTGTTTTGCGTCAGCTGCGGCGGCTCGTCGTTGACCGGTATGACGGTCACTGATATGGCGACTGGGAGGCTCCGGCGCTCGATCTCGTACGCCGTGGCGGAGAGCGTGAAGGTGTCCTCGCTGGTCTCGCTGCTGTCGTGCATGTAGTAGATGTGTCCAAGTTTCAGCTGGGACAGAAGACAGACAAAGATTCAGTTGTCACTCAGAGCAGAATGTTTTTATATACATACATACATATACATATACACACATATATATATATACACACACATGTTATAACGTACCATATAAGTAGAGAACTCTCTGAATCTTGTTTTTCTAAGCTGATAACATGTTTTTCAAAGTTTTTAGATAATTAGATTTTAACGTATGCTAGGGGCAGCTAAGGGCACGAGGGGGGGCGTCCCTGGTGGGACAGAACCTTGAGGGAAACCAGATGCACAAAGGAATAAGTCAGAGTGTCAAATGAACAAGAATGAAAACAGCACATGTGACCGGGCCGCAGTTCTGGTTTGTCGCTCCTGCATTCCTGTCACCACGCGTTCATGACGTCGCCCTGGTTCCGTAAGACGGCTTTACAGCGATCCTTCTACGAAGAGGACAGTCAGAACCACGTCCAGACAAAAAGACAGAGCGCCGCTGGGATGAGACGACCCGCTTCTGAGAGGACAGGAAGTGTCAAATGGATCATATATGACGGGTTTCATTCTGGAACAACAACCGGCGTCATCGTTACCGATCGGGGAAGGTCAGCGAGACGATCGGTCTGCTGGCGTCCATCACGAACAAAGAGTGATTGTTGGACAGGTGGTCTTCGTTTGTGTTCTGACGGGTCCACATTTGATTCTATCGCTACAGTTTATTTGGTTTTTTACATTGAGCTGTGAAACCTGAGGTGGTACCAGAAGCCGCAGGAACCTGCTCACATTATCCTGAAAACATGTCGCAGTGAAAAGCAAACAAGCCCGTTTGGACTTTTAACGGGTTTCCACAGATGGAGAAGAACTGATTGATTTCTGAAGGAAACATGAACCTCGTTAAGACAAGTTGGACTCTTGAAATCCTTCAGAAGACCATACGTCCTCCGTCTGGACCTCACTCAACCGGACTGTTGCTCAAACCGGACAAAATCACGGGTAGGATTTCCTGAGCAGAACCAGCGTCCGACTCCAGTGGTCCCGTGTCACATCTGGGTCACATGACCCGCGGAGTGACCTTAGATGGTTCTGTGTTGATGTAGACCCTGACGCCGGTGTTAGCATCATTACTCTTATTAAAACTCTTCAATTGATGATTTTTAAACTCTAAGCCCACTTAGATTTAGTGCGAGGAAGAACTGGATTGTTTTTGTCGGTTGTAAATTTCAGACACTAGGGGGAGCTTTACCTCCAAAAGTGTTAGCAGTATAATTTCTCAACCGTTGGTCCGATTTAGTCCAAATATGTTGCTTATGAATCGAGTCAAGTAGATTTATCTAGTATATATATATATATATATATATATATATATATATATTATACTTTATTCTAGTAGTACACATTTTACCCACCAGGGGGAGCTTTCTGTTCTAAATGAAAAACACAGTTTCCTGGCCAGAACTCAAAAACCGTTCCATGGATTATTTTCAAACTGTATAACTTTATAAACCATAGTGTGAAGAAGAACTGGAGGGATTTTGGGATCATTTGTATATTTCTGACACTAGGGGGAGCTTTATCTACAAAAGTTTTCACGCTATAATATCTTAACTTTTGATCCGATTAGGTTCCAAATTTGGTTCATATGAGTTTGAGGGGTTCAATCGGGGGGATCGCTTGTACAACGCAGTGCATTGGGGACTTTCCGGGCATAGTTTGTGTTCTGACTCCTTACTGCCATCTTGTGGAATGTGAAGAATGCGTAGGAGCATGTGACCCTTGAAGGAGGCCTTTATTTGACTTGTGTGAACGACTGCAGCAGACGTGTCCGACAGGAACCGATCCCAGAGTCGGGGAGAAATCGTCCAAGTCGAGTCTCAGCAATGAAAAACAACGCAATGCAACTTAAAAGGAAACCCATCCGTGTTCTTCGGGTTTTAATGATATGCAGACTGAGTTGGTGTTTGTGAGAGCAGCCTTTGTTTAATTCATTAAAAAAAAGAAAAAGAAAAAGAGTTTCACAGCAGTGATAGAAAAGTTTTTTCTTCTCACTGTGGAAAATTATTCCTGTTCATATCTGTCTGTCTGTCTGTCTGTCTGTCTGCCTGTCTATCTATCTGCCTGTCTGTCTGTCTCTCTGCCTGTCTCTCTGTCTGTCTGTCTCTCTGCCTGTCTGTCTATCTGCCTGTCTGTCTGTCTCTCTGCCTGTCTGTCTGTCTGCCTGTCTATCTGCTGTCTGTCTGTCTGTCCTTATCTGTCCCTCCCTCCCTATCTCTCTCTCTCTATCCATACTTCCATCTCTCTATCTATCCGTCTATCCTTGCTGCAGATCGGACCATTCTAGGGTCTCAGTTGGACCTTTGTGAAACGGGTCTGGTAGCAGTAAAGCGCGGGGGTTCTGGGTGCGCTCACACTTTATTATAGGAATATACCGGGCCAGTTTATTTTGGCTTCAGGCGGTCCAAAGACAGCGTCAGTTTTTCCACAATGTTTCAGCAAAACAGAGTGCAGGCGGAGCGGGGCGAGACGTAGGAGCTGTAAGATTCTGTGGGTCTAACTGGACCCACTACACGGTGCTCCTCTCAGCACCGACCAGGATTTTCCGTCCATAACGACTCGTGTGTTTTTAATGTTTTCCTGAAGCTGCGGCCTAAAAAACCACACGGAGGGAGACCAGATAACGGCGCCGCCCCCGGATCCCCCCCCCCTCCGTCTGGTAGAACACAAGAAACCCCCCCTGAAAAAGTGCTGAATACTAACTGGAAAAGTTCCATGATGGATCGTCCGGTTCTTGTGTCGCCTGATAAATGATGAATCGCAGAATGAGAAAAAAGAATAGAATATTCATCCAACTTTTTTTTCGGATGTAATTTATTACTTAAGTTATGAGTCCATTTTGAACATTTCAGGAGTTTAAAAGTTCAGATGTTTACAAAAAAATATTTCAGAGGTTACTGGAAATATGGGTACTAAAGTAAAGTACCGATACTTGAAAACACATTTGCAGGTTTTGAGTCTGAGATCAAAGAGAAAAACTAATTCCACACTTCAAATTGAGTCACCTCGAGGAATATAGCTAGTTTTACGAAGCTAATGTTGGCAGAGCGGCTAAAGCTAATGATGGCTGTCAGTCATTGTTTTAAAACGTTAAAAAAAAAAAAACAGGAACCGGGCGAAATCAGCCAGTAAGATTTGATGAAAACCTACCTACTATTGAGAATAAGTGGTGCAGTGGGTTATTTTATGTTTATTTTATTAGCAACTAGCGACTCGCATAGTGCTAAGGTGTTAACAAACAAATCAAACAAATGTTTTCTGTTAAAATGGGCAGGAGAGCTCGCTAACGTAACTGTCAACTCGCTAACTTAACTGTCAGCTCGCTAGCTATCGGTCTACTGCAACCGATAGCTTAGCTTAGATTTTTGATTTGAAGGTTGGGGGTTCAAATCCAGGTCCAGCCTCCTCATGTTGGGTAGGCGGAGGCTCCCTTTGGATAGCTTTGTGTATTTTTCCAACTGAATGGAACTTCTTAGTTAGGTTAGGGTTCACGCCAAAGTTGACACCAGAGGTCACATACAAATGAAGAACTGAGGAGGCGGGACTTCTGAGGTGAGTTGTGTTGGAATCATTCTTTTCTCATACCAACCTCTTCCCAGGTGAAGTAGGTGAGTTCGTCTCCATGGAGGTAGCGGATTTCCCCGTGCTGCGGCGACTCCTCCACGACAAAGTCGATGTTTGCCGAGCTGTAGAAGGGATGCGAGATGTTCACGATCCCCGCATCGATCACCCGGCTGAGGCCCTCCTTCACCGTAAAGTTCAAGGTCTGTATGGGGATGAGCCGCGGCACGATGTTGACGGCGATCAGCAGGTCCTCCACGGTGTTAAAGCCATTGCTGACATCCACCGTGAAGTGGTCGACGCCCTGAGAGAAACAGATAAGCCTTTGATGCGGTGAAGATAAACCTGGGACACACCAGAGGTGCAGGCTTGGCTTTTACAGAGTGTGAATAAAAGATGGAGAAGTTTCTAACATCATTTATCAAAACAGAATAAATAGAACGCCGTCAAACCTGGACGGATGCGGACACGTAGAGAATGTTCCCCTGATCAATGTCCTCCTGGGTGAAGGAGTGGATGTAGTCCAGGATGGGCGAGGCCGTGGGCTCTGAGCTGTTGGTCAGTTTGACCACGTGGCCGAGACGAGGGGGCTCTTTGACGGTGAACACCATTTCTGTAGGCAGGATATCAGCTTGCTCCACCTAAAGGAAGAAGGTACATAATCAACATTCCGTCATCTTTTTGAGGTCGTTCGCAGCCGTCCATCGACAGCATAATAACTTTCGGATCTCTCCCGTTTTAGGGGTTTTCACAGCGGATCGCATATTGGGCAGCAACTACATACGACGCTACTGGCTAACGCTACTGGCGTGAGGCTACTGGCGTGAGGCTACTGGCGTGAGGCTACTGGCGTGAGGCTACTGGCGTGAGGCTACTGACGTGAGGCTACTGACGTGAGGCTGACAGTGTTCCACACTGTTTCTCTGCCACGCCCACTTTTGACTAGAAAACCTTGGAGATGCAGAGAATGAAGCCATTTAAATCTAAGGGTGTTCAGTGGTTGCAGCGAAAGGACCGAGTCTCCTAAACTAAAAAAAACATACTTGCTCAGAGGTAGACAGACCGCAGACGGTTGTGCAACTGTTCCAGTGACATTTGCTAAAATGACATAAAACACTTTTCATTCGAAACTTGCAGGAAAGTCCCTGCTGTCATTACCAACACAGGGGCAGTATTGTACGGAACGCCAATAAACTGGATTGTTGTATGTAGAAGAAAATAGGGCAGTCAGCTGTACAGAGAGCCTCAGGATACGGAATGGACCATCTAAGTGGGACATTGTAACACTAATTTATACTAGGCGTCGGTCATATCTGGTATTTGAAGACACGCTTTGCTGCTAGGATTATGGTCTGACTTTGAGAAGATTTAATAAACTCTGGAACCCGAGATGTTATTACTGTCTTATTAAGTCATATTCCAAAGATCACGTCAATCTGGTAAATACACAGGAAAACAACAAAATCTATTCATACATGTTTTCTCAAGAAAAGTAAAAATGTATTTTTCAATTGAGGCAAATTAATCCATCATCATGTCATTTTAGTAGAGTAGGAAATAGCTAATTTTTCCCAAATCTGTCTAAAAACAGGGGACATTAAAAAGAAGCCATTTGGAATATTGTATCTGGTAACTACTGAACTACCGGAGCTGAGACGTTTACTCAGTATCGCTTTGTAGATAAAAAGTGTACCAGGGCGTCCAACCAGCAAATCATGAAGACGGCGGTGACGACTGAGGGACTTTGTATTTGTGTAAAGTACAGACAAGTACTTGTAACAGGTGAAACTTTCAGTAGGTTTGCTATCAGATGTGAAAAGGCCAAAAATTATAATAAAAGCAATTGGAAGCGAGCTTTTGAGAAGACCATAAACTTTTTCTTTCTTTTTTCCGCATTTAAAACCAAAATTAAATTCATAAGAGCAAACTGGAATGCCTGGAATGTAACATGAAGCTTTTGCACTGTCTGAGTTATGGTGGGAGTGTTTGTGTATATCACTGTGTCGTCAGCATAGATACGTGTTTATGTTTTGAAATCTTTACCGAAGTCATTTATAAAAAGTGAAAACAGAAATATATCCTAAAACGGAACCCTGTGGGACACCTCTAGTTATTTGTGAGGAATTCAGATTTGTTTCATATTTACATAATGTATCTTTCTTTCCAAAGAGCCGGTCCAACTAAAGTTTAAACTTAAGTTAATCCAGGAAGGCCTCCAATTATTACATTTTTTTCCAAACTTTGTCTGGTTTTCAGACATATCTGTGACAAATCTAGGACACATACAAAACAGTGTTTGCGTTTACAAAACAGTACAGCAGTAAGTTCGAATTGTTTCAGTGTAATCATGGGTTCGCGTTCCTCAATCATGGGTTCGCGAACCTGCTGGTTCTGATGGAAAGGTTACAGAACACGTAGAGACCTGCAGAGCTCATTTTAACGCTGGCTTTTATAATGGCTCTGATAATGTGTCTGTCTATGTCGCTGAATTAAAATGCATCCGCCGTACTGAAAGTTAAGTTTTGGAAAAGATTGAACACTTTAGTTTCTGAAATGTCCCTCATTATCGACAAAGATTCATATATGGGGAGAATGTGTTTCGGACGGACTCACAGTTTAAACGTAATTAATTACCGTCCAGATGAAGTGCAGGCCGGTTCATCTAATAATTTACAGCGGGTTCCAGGAAGCTCCTCCAGGGATAATTAGTGTGCTGTTTTCCACTCTTAATAGACTGTAATTTAGTATGTAAACTAGATTAAAAGCGGCGACTTCACCATCATATTTAGCCTCGCTTTCATGTGGTCATAATGCAGATTAGAGAGAAGGTTAGAAAACAGGCTCCAGTGACTCATGGTCTGTTTTAAGGGGAGACACTCAGCTCCAAAGACACAGAGACATGCTTTGTTTAAATAATGGGATTGTTTTCTTTCCACATTACCTTGAGGTTGTCCTGGTTGATAACGGTGTGCTCTCCCTCGTAGGAGATGACAACCTCGTTTGTTATCACCTCAGGCTCAGAGAGGTAGCCTTGCTTGAATATTTTAATCCTGAATGTGCCCCCTACGGAATGTCCTTTCGCCTGGACGCTGAAGCCGAAGGAATCCTTGGATCTCAAACTCTCATAGTTATGCTCATATGACACAACGCCTTTTTTCAGGTCCTCCTGGGTGAAGGCTGACGCTTCGATCCCACTCACGATGATCTTGCCATCATTGGGTGGTGACGTGACTTGGAATTTGACCTCACTGTGGTCTCTGATGTCCATGTTGTAGTCAGCGCTCAACAGGGTGGTGTTGAGGGTCTTGGTGCTTCCATGGTCAATGACAATGATTGTGTTGTTTACTATTCTCAGGTAGGGCTCACCTGCCTGGATCTCAAGCAGTGTGGTGGTCTTATGGAAGCCATCGGACACCTGGAGGGAAAAGCGTTCCCGGTCTGCTCCGTGGTGAATGAAGAGGACGTTCTTGTCACGCAAATCGGCTTGGGTGAAACGGAAAAGGGCCAGTGAGGGATTAGACGTCGAGACGATATTGCCCGAGAGGATTCCCTCGCGAGCGTAGACAATCAGGGTGTCGTTGAAACCCATGTCATCGTCCTTAAACTGGATGACATCAGTTGTTAACAGACGCTGACCGTGACGTACAACATTGAATACTTTGTCTACAACTCTCACAGGAGCATGTTCGTTTTTGGATTGGATAGAGATTCTGAAAACACCACTGAGGGTCTCCTGGTCGGAACTTTCTTCTGCCTGATCAAATACTGTAAAGTGGAATTCATCACTGCTCGTCTTGGAGCCGTCATGCTTGTAGATCAGCCTGTTAAGTTGGAGGTCTTCATTGCTGAAAACTCTGATTGCCCCCTCAAATCGAGGCTGCCCGGGCGGGGAGTCTCTTATCAATCGGCCATGCTTTGCCTGTTGTGTGATGTGGTATACCAAATCGGTAGAAGCTGGAGATTGCGTCCAAAGATAGTCTTTGTTGACAGTCTCTTCACCACCTTGTAAGACAACCAGCAATTGGTGGGTCAAAACAGGAGAATCTGAATTGTCAGAAATGTGAATCGGGAATGTGTACTGAGGAGAATACTGGTCATCGGCAAAGACTCTGAACTGGAAGTGGTCTGTACTGTCCCAGGGTCTCCGTATGTCCACCCTGTAGCTAACAGCACTATCCAAAATGTCCTTCTGTGTGAAGATTTCACCCTCAGCCAACTCTCTGTCCAACAACCGGAGACTACCGAGTGTCGGAGGCTTGACCAGGATGTATTTTAAAGTTTGTGGATCTGGTTTTACTCCACGTACTTCTGCCTGAAGCTGTGTTTGCTCTAGAGTTTGCTCCCTTTCCTTCATCTCCAGTGCAACCAGGGTAGAAACTTTGACTTGTGCTGGTATGATCTTGACTAAGAAGCTGTTGTTCCAGAGGGAGAATTGACCCAAATGGGCATCGAACTGAATCCTCTCAGCCGCAACATCCTCCTGGTCACTGGAGTCCGTGCTGACATATCTAATTCGGGCTTGATCCAGATCGGATTGGTGGAAAGATGTCACTTGCTTGTACATCCCATCGCTGGTCATCAACTGTAGTTCTCCGAATAACAGAGGCTGCGTGATGTTATACACGATATCGCCATTACGAGGATGAGCAATGATAGCCAGATTTGGAATTGCTATGGACGCATTGCTTCCTTGAGACAGGAGAAGGCCGGTGTTGGTGACAATAGTCATATGTGGTGATGTCACGGTTAACTCGAAAGTAGATGACTGACTAACTGACTCTCCATCAGACACCTCCAAAGTGATTCTAACCGGACTTCCCTCCCTGTGTACAAAATAGATATCTCCGTCTTTCAACTCCTTGCAGGTGAACTCTGAGATTCTTCTTCCTGGCTGCTGACCGTTTTCCAAGTGTCCAACATCCATTGACGGCTCGGCGATGACAGTTACTACTAATTCATTGCAGCGGGTGTCAGAATCGGTGACTTTAATGAGGCTGGGACTCAGACGGGTCCTGCCGTTTTCCGTGATGGGAATTTCTCCTCCACCAAGTTGGGGTATATCATTGACGGGAAGGATTTCAACCGGCAGGATATACTCACGAGGACTTTTTAAACATTCCGGAAGGTAGCTGTTGGTGTTCGCCACCACCTGCAGGTGGATTTGATCTGCGTTCCTCTCATGACCATCGTGCATATACTTAATTTTCTTATTCATGATATCGAGGAGGGTGAACTTTTGTGTGCGCCTTGTGCCTGTGTTTATGTCGACTAGGCCATACCAGGGGTCACTCTGAAGACTGAAGATTATCTCAGACTGTCGCATTCCAGCAGCGCTGAGGTCAAACGTAGGGATGATGTTGCTTATTTCAATAAGAGCCTCCCCACCTTCAGGCACAAATAATGGGATGACGTCAAGAAGTTTTCCTACGTTTTGGAACATTGCTGGTGTGTCATCTGTTGGGGAGCAATGCTGTATGTTGATATCATATCGGAAGGTAACAGGCGGAGATGTTGTGGTTAGGTCTACGTCATAGTAACTGGAGTAATCGTAGTCCTCTCCTTCACATTTAACGTGCACATCTTTGGTTACTAAAGCATCTTGCAGGCTTCGATCCTTATGATTTACTTTTATTTCACCCAAGCAACCAATGAAGGATTCGGCCGTCATCTTCTCCTCCACGAGAACTAGGGATCCACTCGCACGGAAGAGATCCTTCATCTTGCCCTGAAGTCCTCCTAAATACAAGTTTCCAACCAAGTCCAATTTGTGTGACGAGTCTAGAGAGTTGGTGGAGGACTGGCTATCTACGTTGATGTCAAAAGTGTCCTGATTGATCTGAAACTTGACTCTGTGCCACTGGTCATCATCCAGCTGGACGTGCATATTCTGCAGTACCTTCACGCTTTCGCCGAGTGCCACCATACCTATCAGATAGCCTTTAACGAGGCCGAGAGCAATGAAATCTCTCTCTCTGCCAGGGTGGAAAACAAGTAAAGCATCTTCTATGGTGGTTTTCATGAGAAACTCTAAAACCCTTGGGCCACCACTCACTCCGCTCCAGGTTGGGAAGGACACAAAGGAATAAGGAGTGCTGAAACTAGTTGCCTCCCCATCACCAGCCTCGAACTCGGTGCTGCAGGATTCCTTCGTGTCGTGGCAATGTCTAAATGCCGTGCCAAGGATATCAAACTGGTGGGATTCGAATTTGACATCGGTCATGCAGCCACGGAAAGGGGGGATGGCATTGCTGAGATAAGGAGTATCCAGATCTCCTGTTCCTCCCAGCCAGATGCCTTGGTCTATGTTGAGCAGTTCCCCGCCATCATCCACAGGAACATACGTTGGGAAGAGCTCATCAATTATCATGGTGAATTTGCCGTCTTCCAGCGTGAGAGAGATTTTGTGGTCCACAAGGTTGTCCAGATGCACTGCTTGAGATGAAGTCAGTGTGACCTCGCCGGCTCCCATGTTCATCCGCGCCTGGGGGGAAAACAATATTTTAAATGTTTAGCATATTTCGCACACATAATCAGGCATATGGGGTATTTATTCTTGTCTGATCGAGTCGTGATTATGGACTGGAGATGGATGAGATGAAAGCAGATGATGGTTGGGAATACAGGTTGAGGTAAAGAGTACAGGGTAAAACATGTTGTACAGTTCGTCAGTATTCTTTTTGTTGACAACGATCGCTTTTGCTTATATTTGCCTTTCCTATTGGATCTAGTCAGGTAATTTCATAACTTATGAAGCATTATGGCTCCACTAGTATTTTATTCAAATTGGCCAACTTTCTGCTTGGGCTAGATTTTTGTCAAGTGTCTGTGCGTTACTGAATATATCTCATATTATTGTTAGACTAGAATTAGGGATTATTGTGATAAGTTGGTATATTTGACTTGTCATTGTCATGAATTTCGTTGTATGTTACTTAAACGGGTCGGCCGTAACATAAACACAATCTGCCTGATTTTGTCTTGCTTCCCTTTTCTCTAGTATCACAGCTCTGTGAGGCGCCGTGTTTTCTCACACATGTCTGTCAGAAGCAACATGAACTCTTTCAGCAGTTTGTACTACAGTAGTTCTTTTGTGGGATTCGGACCACATGGGATAGTCTTTGCTCCCCAAACGCATCAATGGGTCCTGTCTCCAGCTCAGCACTTGTCATTCTTCAGACCACTCCCGTAGGGACTAACCACTGCAGACTGGGAACACCCAGCGAGACCTGCAGTTCTTGAAGGGCCTTGACCCAGTCGTCTACCAATCCCAATTTTGCCCTTTTCAAATTTGCCATCATCTATCTATCATCCAACTGAGATAATGTTACTGGTGTTTTTACCACTTTAACGAATCTTTCACTAAAACTTCACTGAACAAAACCTAAAAAGTCAGAAAAATACTAACAGAGTTGGTTTATTTGGATGTTGTAAATAATTGATGCACCTATTTACCGCTCATATTTGTTTATCTCACGCTCATCATATTCAAGTGAAGGGAAATAATCTGGTGTGTCTGTTTTGCATAACAGACAGGCATCGTCTTCGTTTCTTATTAACGACATCATTTCAAGAGCAGAATGAAGCAAGAAGGTTGTTGACACATTGTGGGGGGTTGAACTGTTGCCTCATAGCAGAAGGTTCTAGGTTCAGGTCAACCTGAGGCCTTTCTGTTCTGTCCTTCCTGGCGTGGGTCCCCTCTGGGTTCTGCAGCTTCTTCCCACCAGCCAAAAACAACCAATACGGGGGAACTGACGACTCTATTTTGGCAAATTGTTTAGAATGAAGCCCACCTCTCGCTCAATACCAGATGGAATAGACACAGAACCCCTCTCGTGACCCTGACTCTGACCCTTTGGTGCAGGAAGTGGTGCAGGAGGTGGTGGTCGAATAAGAGCTAAAATCTATTTGTAATGCCCTTCTGAGCGTCTGTGCATTTTCCTTAAATAAAGTGCTGCTTTAAATGTTTGAGTCATTTTTTCTTGGTATAGCAGATCTCAACTAGGAGAAATGAGCTAAACTCAAGCAAAAATGATCTAAACCTTACGGTCACAGATGTTTACTATCAAATCTCAAACCCCTGCTCCTCAGTTAGCGAATTTTCACCTGGATTTTCCCGTTTAGGAGCTCGAGGAACAGGTAGTCCTCCATTCCTGCCGCCAGTAACAGCAGCCCACTTCGCCGACTCGTCTTGATCTTGAGCGACAGGTGGAACGTGGAGACATCTTGGACGGCTTGTAGAGCACAGAAGCTGTCTCCAAAGTAGGATTCTGTAAGACATAAGGTATGAAAATGAAGAAAGAGTCAACTTATAAATCCATGGTATTTAATGGCCAGAGTCCACGATCACTGTGAATGAAGACAAAAATGTTTTTTTGATTTTCATTTTGGGAGGGAAAGCATCAAATTCAAGGAAAAAATAAAGAAAAACAAAGCCTTTTTTTTTCTCTCCGCAATTTGAATTTCCCATTTCTGCCCTCGGCAGAAAGGAAGGTCTCAGTACATTGGGATAACACAAGAGAACACCTGCATACATTTCTCATCCTACACCGACCGGAGACCGATTCTGTGAATTTGAATGTTGAAGTTTGGAGAAACCAATTAGATGTGCATTACTCTGAGTCTCGCGGTACGGTGCAACTTCCTCCGGAGACATGTCTATATTATCAGGTGTCCTCCAGCTGCTCCTGCTGAAGAAGAGGAGCTCCTCTGGGCTCAAAAGGGATTCTCTTACTGAGACATCAGTCCTTACCCCTGCGGAGGTTTTTCCGGGCATATCGAGTCTTGGAGCGCCGGATTTCCCAGGCTGCAGCCGTCTTGTTGCCAATGATATGCAAATGCGTCCACCTGCCTCGGAGAGCGCTCTCAGGGCGCTTGACAAAATGCTAATCACGGAGGAAGTCAATTATTTCCCAGTGCGTATGCTCGGAAATTGAAATGGACCACCTCCAAGACCCATTTTCCTCATTATGGGTTTATTTTCTCCACGGGTTAACCAAGAACTGTAGGAAGGAGGAGTAGGAGGGGTTAATGTTCCAGTCTCAAGGAAAGAAGTCTTGTGACAAGACAACGTTACGGTAAAAGCCCTTTATCCATCAAGCTGACGTCGTCAAAAACAACAACACAATATATATAAAGTGAAACGATCTGCAAAAGCCACTAGACAGAAGAAGTGACAAACGTGTCCTGATGTTTTGATTAGCCGTGGTAGCTTTGCTAAACTTCCGGGTCGTACAGTCATGTGACTTCAAAATAAAACTTTAATCAATGCTTCAAAAAGAACAAATAAAGTTAATAATAACATGCTCAGAACCCAAAGCTGCAGGAAACAAGGTGTTTAATACATACAGGAAAAGTCTTTACCACCACAGCGCATTCTGACTTCAGTCCTCGCCATGGCAACGTGTCAACAAAAGCTGTTAAAATATGTGGTGACGCGTTTTCAGCAGGTATAAAACACCTTGTTTGTTGTACTTTTGGCTTCTGTGCATGTTTGGGTCATTATTAGTATTAAATCTATTTGTTGTTTTCGTGACGCTGATTAAAGTTTTATTATAAATCACATGACTGAATGACCCGGAAGTGAAGCGAAGCCACCACGGCTAATCAAAATATAAAATATCATAACAAAGTTTGGTATCATACCTGTTTTATTCACTAAATGAAACAATAAAACAAAGAATCCGGGGATTCATCACTTTTAGTGCCCTTCATAAACACTTCTGGTATTTTCTTAATTTGTTCTGTTGTCAAACTGATGATTGCGGAGCGTTTGACCCTGTCGGCCACCGTACAACGTTAATAAATGGGAGAACTCTGATGAAAAATCGCCTCTCTCTGCTCTGGTATTCAAAGCTAGAGAGTTCCTGTCAGGTTATGAAGGCCATGAACAGAAGAGGCCGACCCGTCATAACGAGACTTCTCATGAAACCAGTCAGAAATTAGAGGAGAAAACACAGAAACTAAACATTCACATTCATAGCTATAAAAGGCAATGGTGTCTGTGTGTGTTTGGAGGTGTGTGTGTGTTTGGAGGTGTGTGTGTGTCTCTGGGTTCTATCTGAATGAATGTCTCTGAAAACACAGCAGGTTAACATTTGTTTAGAACCAGAAGACAAACTATAAGCCAAACCTCTAGTTTGGTTCCGCTAGAGCTACTTCAGGAAACCATTTTTCTTTTTTAATGCTCAAGTTAAGCAATTAAGCAAAGCGAGCGACATTTAATTATATAAGTGGGGGATATTAGGGTTATCGTCATGACGGCCATCGTGATAACTCAAAAACTATTTACTGAATCATTTCCAAATTAAATACCCATGTAGACCTCAGTACGAGGAAGCACTGGATCGATTTTGGGAAAGTTCAGTTGTGTATTTGTGACACTAGGGGAGGCTTTACCTCTAAGACTTAAACCTATCTCGCATTTAATCAATTTTTAACGCATGTGAATGGATTAGAGGAGATCCATCGAGTTAATATCATATCTTACTCCGACGGCAGCGAGTCTAACCAGATCGGTTCAACGAAGGAATGGGAAAGTTGCGGAAGCTGGCAGGGTCAGAATATTGAGCGGTACTTTTGTCCTTTCCTTTCTCGTCCTCTGAGCGAACGCAAACCACCACATCAAATAATGAATGTTTTTTTTTTGTCCCCATTTTCATTTAGTCAATTACGTCAATTAAACACAGCGACACGGTCCTGCAGCCAAACAATCCAAAGAATCTAAAAACCCCTCCGGGAAATAAATCTAAAAACTAGAAGAAGCACAGGGAGGAGCAAACATCCGATAAGCCGCACCAGTACGCAAGTTTTATAAATACATGAAATTCATGTAGGTTCTCCAATAATTTCTGAGTTATTGCCGGCGTTTAAATCTACCAACTACTCCATCAAACTCTCTGAGTGTCTTCTCAGATGTTCTGTACCAGCTCGTCTCCTCCCTTCCACTTCAGCGTCTCTGTTCAGCCCACTGAGCTTCCAAACGGCTTATTTTTTTGGAAAATTTTATTTCATTTTAAATGCTGTGAAACACTTAACATCACCGAAATGTCATCACATCTAGGATAATCCAAAATCTACACCTGGGAGAAGTTCCATACAAATCCGTCCTGTAGTTTTTCCGTTATCCTGCTCACAAACAAACAGACATACAAACAAACAAACTGGACAAACGCAAAAAAAGGTTCCTGTGTTGAACCTTTATGGATACGGTGTGAAGGAGAATGAAGCTGATCATGTAAACGATCTTTCCTCTGACAGATTAGAACAGATGAGCATCGGTTATTTAAATAAAAAGGCTCTTTTCCGAGGTTGTAGTGGTTGGCGTTGAGCGAAGGAGCCGGAGGCGTTACGTTCCTGTACGCCACAGTTCGCAGACTTTCCCAGGAGCCTTCAGGCTGACACTGAAAAATGGGGGAGCAAAAATCTTTTCTTACAGGCAATTTCATTAACAAAGAAAAAAAATCGCAATGAGCTTCGTGGTTCTTAAAGCCCGGCTTTTGTGGGATTGTTCACTGAGCGCGAGGATAAAACGCTGGAGGAAGAGGAGCGACGCCAAGACAATTCAGCCGGGGGGATTTTTTCTGGTCCAAATTCGCTGCAGTTGCCTCCAGGAGAAAGCAGCACTTTTCTAGCCAGGCGCACAATAGCTCCTCTCTCTGCAGCGTACCTGCACCCGGAATTCATTAGTTCCCGGGCTGAGCCGCTAAAGCTCAGCCACATAATAGGCTTCATGTCGGGGGGGAAAAATAAAAGCACCTTTTCGCTACGCTTTCTGTTTAAATGTGCTGCTCTGTGACACTTCTTTGTGTCTGTGACCTCGCCGAGTCTGAACTAGGCGAAAAACCCAGGAGTCCGCTGCTTCCTGCTGCAGCACGCCATCCAGCCTCTGTCGGCGTTGATGGGATGTGGCTGAAGTGATTCTGCTGACGGAGCATCATTATCTGTAAAGGATCATCTCTGCTCCTGACTGTGAATCTGCCACTCTGGGGTTTTAACCACCTCAGAGGAGAGTTTCTTCTCCTCTCTCGCCATCGCACACGCACACGCACACGCACACACACACACACACACACACACACGTTATTGTCCATCAAGCCGATTCCTGGTGGCGGGCCAACGCAGATGGCCATAATTTGATGGCCGACCGTAACACTTTGAGGAAACACTTCCTGTGAATGAACACCCCTCTTGTACTTCATTCCCTTTCCTCCTCCTCGTCCACATCCTCTTTTCTTTTCAATCTACCAGCAGGAGTCCGGAAACGCCAGGGAAGACATGGAGAGGGAAGATTGGAGGACCAATCTGTTCCCCGAGAATCGTTGGTGCCGATTGAGGAACAAGTTTCGAGCCTTTTAGGAGTGGAGCTGGAACCCTTTCCAAACCAAGCCGAGGTCTAAATGGTTTTTTTAGTGAGACTAACGTTGTTTGATTCTATGAAGATCCAGCCAAGGTTCAATCAGAAAGACTATCCTCTGGTGCACTCGGTCCACAGTCACGGCTCATAGCACCCCGTTACCTCACCTTACACACATTCTCACACCTGAATGCTTCGCCCATCACCATCAGCTGCTGCCTTTAACCCTTTAATGTCCTGCTCAGCTGTTTGCTCGAGCTCATTTTGAGAGAAAAAAGACGTAACTGAGCCTGTTTATAAAACGACCCAACAGCAGCATGTACATGCGAAACAGTAAGGAGCCGAGGATGGAACCCTGGGGGACACCACAGGTCAAAAAGGGCCACTAAGGAGAAGGCGTTAACCCTGGCTTTAGAGAAAGTCCTATTTGATAAGCAGGATTTATTTTGGGGCATATTAAAGCATGTGAGGACTTAACTGGACAGAACTATAACTTGATAAAACCAAAGAAATCTAATTTCATGCTTTACAAAATGGTTGAGCTAATCTAATAAAAATAGATTTTTTTTCTGGAAACACAAAAATTCATCAAGATAGAATTTAATAATATATATATATATGTTTTTCTTCCTGATGACATTAAAGGATTAAAAAAGACTTTCTCTCAATCCATGTATTTCTGTCATGCTGCTGGTTTGTGTCTTCTGCCTCCCCATCTCCACACAGTCCTCAGAGATCCATCTCAGCATAGTAATCAGCCACCACCACCAGTATCCAGACTCCAGAGGGGCGGGGCTATTCTAAGACCCATTATCACGCATCACCTGCTGCTCTTGTAATACATCAATCATCCTTTCTACATTTTTGTCTTCTCTTCTTCTCTGATTGTATTAATATCGTTTGCTTGTTCTTTAAAATGCTGTGCAGAAAGCAAACACACCCAGCGTGTGTCACTCTTCGACAAACGATGCCATGGTTACGCCCGCCGGTGTCCAAACAAACCTCCCGGGTCAGCCTGACTATAAATAGTGGCTGCGTGGGTCATTTGTTCCCTCTGCTGGGCCGGGCCTTCTGCAGCGGCCCATAAAGGCTTCCAGATATAATCATATGAAGGATAGGGTGTTGCTCACCATAGATAGAACTGGAGCCCGTTTGGGTCTAATTGGGTTTACCATACGGCGACAGTCGTTTCCATAATGAGCACTTACTTCTCCCGTAAAGGTCGACGGCATTTGTGCTTATGATAAACATTCATTTCCCCATTATGTCCAAACCCAGATGATCCGGGTGATCAGAACCGCAGTATGAGGATTTGCGAATCAGAAATCTGCTGGATATGGTTGGTTTAATCAACCAGTTTAACAAATTGGTCAAATTTTCTTACATTTGCAAGTTTTCAGTTCCTCTTTTTAACGGATTGGTAAAAATAGGAACGTAAATAAAACACCTTTATGTTTAGGAAAAGTAATATAATCTCTCCGTAGATGCAAGTGGGCCGCCAGAAGAAATTTAAATGACCAAAGAACATGTTTGATTAAAGGAGCAGTGCGTAAAATTAAGTGGTACATAGATAAAGAGATGGATTACGCCTCAGCTCACCCCTCCCTATCAAAGAATGGCGGGAGAATATACATCGGCCTTCATGTCAGAACTGGGCCAATAGGGCTGTCCCTGACATCATTTGAAGTCCCCTATCCCCTGCATTGTACAAGCAATCCCCTTTATTGAAATCCTCTAAATTTAACGTGAAGTTATGCCCCAAATTTGGACTAAACTGGATCCATGGATCAAAAACAAACAAAAGTTCATTGAATGAGATTGTCTGGGAACATTTGACTGATTTCTCCTGCACAAACAAATTAACTCATTAAGTGAATGTAATTAGTCAGCATTACGAGTCCTTATAGAATTATTCGAGTACAAAGAGTCATTTCTGAGGGGGGGGTGCATTCGTGATAGGAGAAAAAACCCGGATAAACGTATGAGACTGAACGTAACCAATGCATCCATGTGAAGTAATTAAATAATTAATGAAGCGCACGGAACTTTTATTTACTTGTTATCATAAAAGCGCTCAGTTTTCAATTATGGGTAATTCAATTGATCATAATCGGCATTAAAAACAGAAAAATGATGATTCATGGAAGTTTTTTATGTCCAATGTTCATATGACTTTAAGCCCATGGGACGATTCTTAACCCGCTAACCTGGGGAACGTTTCCCGTTCTTCATCCTCTGTCGCACAAAATCTCACTTTATCCAAACACAGTCAGTAAAAACAGCCAAGAGTTGCATTACAATCATTTTTTATCGCAAACCACCGATTTACTTTTTGGACTTTCAGGTATAAATGACATATGTGAATAAAAGGTCGGTACCCTGATGGTAACCCAGTACCAGTGACGGAATTTTGTAAACCGGTCCGGTTTGGAACCGTGTTTGTGTTCCACATATGGATTTGGCATAAGTTTTACGCCCAATGCGCAACCCTTAAAATAAAAAACTGTTTTTCGGATGTCACTCCTGAATTTTTAAAACCGATTTAGTTCAAATTTGGCGACTATATAACTGACCTCAAGCAGATTTATCTCGTTGGTACCGTATTTTACTCTAATAGTTCCTGTTTTACACACAAGAGGGAGCTTTTTTTTTTTTTATTTATTGAAAAACACTGATTCTTGGACATAACTTCCAACTGGTTTGTCTGGTTTAGTTCAGATTTAGCGTAAATAATAACGTCAAAGAGATTTATCATGTTTGTGTCATATTTATGCTAATAATTCATATTTTACCCTCAATAAACAAAAAAAAAACTTTCTTAAAAAATTGTCGGATGTCACTTTTGAGCTTTTAAAACTGATTTAGTTCAAATTTGCCGATTATATAACTGACCTCAAGCACATTTATCTTGTCTGTGTCATATTTTACTCTAATAGTTCCTGATTTAATCTCTTTCTAGAGAGAGTTTATTTTTTTTAACGAAAAATACTGTGGACAAACTTCATGTTTAGTTTTGAGGGGTACGATCAGGTTGTACAGCGTAGGGGATTGGGGAATGCAGAAGCGGCGTGTTTACAGACCCGACCCAGAATCCTTCAGTCTGTAAAGAAAAATACGGCGAACTCCAGCGCCCGTTAAACCGGAGAGAAGCGGAACCACACGACTCTGCATACCTGCTTTACAACGACCCCCACATCGCATTTTTCTCCTTCTTTTTTTTGCAGGTTTTATAGAGCAATTTCTCAGACGAGACCATGTCAGCGTGAGAGCCAACAAATAATCATTTCATCCCTTTTTTACAAATCCAAGTCCCTCTGAGATGCTCCGGCGCCGGCGAGAGCGAGGAGGTACCACGGTTAAAAACACAGACTAGAGGAGGCACGGCGGGGGATCCTCCTCAGTGGTAATAAGTACAACTTTCCACTCTCTCCGGCTGTAAAACTCACACTTACACAACAGACAAGAAGTGGTGGCGGCGAGGAGAAAATACGACCCTTCGCCGTGGGAGGAGAGCGGCTGCGTGATGTAATTTCAGCTGGAGAAAAGGGAGGGAAAGGATGTGAAAGACTAAAAGACTGTCTGGGTTTGTGCTCTTAATGCCAGAACGGGCCTGAAAGACTTAAAAAAAACCCTAAATGAATAGGAGAGGGCCGCTTTCATTTCAGAGACAGAGAAAAAGGGGGAGGAGTCTCCTTGTTGAGTCTAGCTGAGTGTAAAAAAAACTGAATTATGGTCCGCCGTCCAATCTCCTCCTCCATCTCAAGGCTGAGATGAGATCGTGACCGGCAGATATGGAGGCGCTGAAAGGTTTCGGAGGAGTAGTTCAACCACAGAACATCCAATCAAATTATTGGAAAGCAATAACGAAGATCACGGCGAACAGAATATGATGATTATATCGCCGAAAGGTCAAGATATGATGGAAAGGTCATCCAGATCCACATCAGGTCCTCCGTGTTAGCACCATAATTCTAGAACTGTTCCATGGATCCTTTTCACATTTAATACCCACGTAGACCTTAGTGCGAGGAAGAGTTAGAATGATTGAGGGAAAGGTCGGTAGCACATTTCTGACACTAGGGGGAGCTTTATCGCAAGGTTCTTGGCCAATAACATCATGACAGGTGGTCTTCCAGCATTCCTTCTGACATGTCCAGATCCCGGTTAGGAGGCTAAACTGGTTCCCGTCAAATTGGTGATGTGGTGTTTACACGAAACCAGAGAAATCTGGTTATTAACATTCTTCGATGTATGATAAATACTTATATCCTAGTTACCGTTTACTGCATGTAAGCTGTTTGCACTGACTCATGTTGGGTGGAGCTCTGCATCCATGACTGGTGGTTAGAGGGTCATGTGAGGTGGGCGGTAACATGTCTGTCCTTTTACCGGCTGCGTGACGCATTTGAACCGTTAAAGGGGACCAGAGGGAAGAACCGGGTTTCACCAGCGTCACTGTTGGGAAGAACAAACCGGGCAGCTGTTGGGAACATTGCACCAGTTTGAGGTCCACAGAACCACAGGCAAATGTTCTGTTCTGGTGTGGAAGACAAAACAAGGAGCCGCTGCGGTAGTTGTGTGTCTTTCTGACACGTCACTTAAACAGCGACTAACGGCTGTCAGACGTTTTACATCAAACAGAATCTTAAGAAATTCTCCAGCTACAATTATCTGGTTTCTCAAGATCGGTAAATGATACTTTCATGCACAAAGAATGGATTCTTAAAAATAACTAGAAATACACTCAGAGAGCCTCAACCTCTGCCAAGATACAACAGTACCCAAATATATATTTATACATATATATATATATATATATATATTTATATATATATGAAGATTCCTGCAGATTCCTCCATTAATGTCAGATGTACTGCCAGCCTCTATATCTAACCACAACTCCAACAAACTCCACTTCAGCGTCTCTGTTCAGCCCACTCAGCTCCCAGCACCACCCCCAAATGAACATCAAAGGAATCAAAGGAAGCCAGGTTGTGACGTCACTACTTCAGACGGCTTATATATTTTATTTCAAATGCTGCAAAACATGTAACTTTACCAAACGTCTCAAACCTGTAGGTCCTTTAATTTTTCCATAATCCTGCTCACAAACAAACAAACAAACAAACAGACAGAGAGACGGACCAGAACTAAAAACAGAACATCTTTGGCAGAGGCAGTAACTGTGATAATGGCAGAACACAGGATTATTAGACGCCTGGAGGATAAGAAAATAAAAACGAGGCAAAGAAAAAATGGGGACAGACTGAAGTGAAAGAAAACACGAGTCAAACTAATACCAACTGGACGGACGAGTCGGTCCCTGGAATCCATCCGGTGTGACCTTTGCATGACCTTTCTGTCCACATCACTGCAGCCTATCAGCAAATCTGAACGTTTTAAAGTCTCCCTCAAAAATAATCTTAGTCTCCCTCGTTGAGTCCGCAAATTCCTGGTGGGCCTGTCTCCCCTCAGAGCATTTCAAATATCAGTCATATGTTTTCAGTCCCTCAGAGATCCACTCAGCTATTATGGTTTTTGAGGGTTTATCCGATTACGTTCCTCACATGACGGCGGGGAAGACCACTCCCCCCCCCTCCAGAATGCCAAAACCAAACTGTCAGAGCTCAGAAGAGATCTGGAAAGATCGCTTTATTTTTGTAGACTCAGGTTTTTAACTTTAAGGTTTCTTTGCCTTCGTTTCAGTCTTTATTATTCTCTTACTGTGAAAAGGGGGCGGGGCTTCTAGGATGAAACGAATGAGCGCATGGAACCAACCGGATCAAATCAAATCACATTGGGTGCAACGCTTGACCCTGACATTTCTCACAGTAAAGGAAAGTGTGCCTGGAGATGTTTGGTACTGAGGTAGACCTCTTCTCCGCTGCTGTTCACTGTCCTGCAGAGCTGCCAGTGAAAACGTTTCCATCAGGGTTGGCCGGGCGTCAGTTCTGTGGGAACTTTCCTCTCTCCTCCAGGCAGCAGCGAAACAAAAGAAATATTGTGTTGCCTCCTCAGCGCACAATGGGACCTTCTGGATTTTGTGGGTCGGGGTTTGAAACCACAGGGTAAACAGCCGTCCTCGCAGGAGCGCCAAATAAGGTGAATTCACAAATTGTTGGCTCATCACGCTCGACTGAAGGTCTCCTAATGACTTTGGGCCGATGAGCTCACTGGCGCAACACAAACACGGCCGTGAACAGAAGCGTTGTGGCGACCCGGGGTTCTGCTGCGGTTTAGGACTGGATCGTTACAAAGCGTGCCTCTGTCAGCTCGGCCCGTGGCGGCGGATGCCGTCAACGGCCCCAGTGGGCGGGTCTTGTTAAAATAAACCCAGTGACATCAGAGGACTCAACTAGGCTTGTCCTTCCACGCCCAGCGGACCCCCCCTCCCCTCAAACACAAGTTCCCCTGCTGGATCCTCAAAAAAAAAACCGAACACTCCTAACGAGTGACTGTTTATGCATAAAGGCTGCGACTTTCTGTTTATCCTCCTCCAGAGCAGGGATGTTTATAGACGGAAAGACATTTTAACACACTGGTAACGAATTCCTGTAAGAGTTCACACGGCGAGGCGGCGGAGAACAGGAAGACAGAAATGGAGACGCCGTCTGGACCATTAGTCACGAAACCTCTACAAGGACAAACGTCTCATCTCGTTTCTTTGTCTGTGTCTGCGCCCTGAAGATCAATAAAGCTTCTGTACGATGGTTGCGTTCTCTCTCGGAGGTGGGCGGGTGTGAGGCATGGCTGGTCTCGAGCGTTCTGGTTCTGTTCCGCAGCCCGTGACGGGCCGAAGGTAATAACGGGAGGAAATGAGACGGCGGTTAAGTACCGTACGGTCGCTTGAACCTGGAATATTTACAATGTCAACACTGGACCGGAGAACCAGGAGGTCCAGAGTCGTCGTGTTTCTGCGTCTGCCGATTAGTACGGATAATTAAGCTAAATTATTCTAATGTTGCTTATTTTAGGCCCCAATCTGAGGTTTACTTTTCCCCCGACACGACTTGAATGAAGGGTTTTTCCAGGTCTTCATAATCTGCACACTTTGGCTTGTCCCCCCCATCCTGGTTTCTCAAAATCGGTATATGATACTTTCACGCACAAAGATTGGATACTTAAAAATAATTAGAAGAAGCACTCAGAGAGCCTGAACCTCCGCTATGAGGCACAACAGAACCTTAGCTTTAGTTACTGCCAGCCCCCAAATCTACTGACAACTCCAACAAACTCTCTGAGTATCTCTTAGATAGTCTTCAGCCGCTCGTCTCCTGCACTTTCCACTTCAGCGTCTCTGTTCAGCCCACTGATGTATTGGCAAATCATTGAACATTTAAAATATGGCCTATGGGGCTCAGAATAAACGTTTGACAAATATTCTACAAATGCAGATTCCAACTGGATTCAGGTCTCTCTCTTTGAATTAAAATCTAGACGGGTACAAACTAGACCTCAAAGCTCTTTTGAAGTCCAACAGTACCAAAGTTAAAACTGTAGTTTTAACTTTGGTACTGTTTGGTATATCCCCTCAAGTCCCCAAATCCCCTGCTTTCTACGAACAACCCCTCCTGATTGAACTCCACAAATTAAATGTCAAGTTATGTCCAAAATAACAGAATTTCTTTTTTCTTTAAAGCTCCCCCTGGTGAGTAAAATATGAACTTTTAGATTAAAGTACGATTTATACGACGTATCAACGGTTTCCTGGTAGTTAACCTGTGATTGAGTGAAATGTGAAAATAAAGCCCTATCTCAGAGAAAGTGAAAAAGAAATATTCCTGGGTCTTCTGTTCATCTGGATCTACTTCAATATTGAATTGGTTCTGAACCACGACATGCCCAAGTCCTCCCACCAACAAATAAATACACGGAGGAATAAAAAAAAAAAATTACACTCAGGAAAATAAACAGACGCTCGTGTTTGGTTTATTTCCTGAACTGGATCGAAGGTTTATTTTCCTTCCTCCGGAGTCTCCATCTCCCCGTTGGTGCTTTCTACCATCAGGCGGTTCTGGGTTCCCTCACTGTGGTTCCCCGAGTTCCCTCACCATCTCCCACATGTTCCTGCCTCAGATCGTCATGATGCTTTCCCACATTTTGATTTGGACTTCAAACATATCGTTGAGTTTATGAAACGATATGTTGAATGTGTTTCATCCGTCTTCCTTTTAGTCGGACGAAGAACTCGGCCGGTTCAAGTTCTTCGTCCAGAGACACGACCTGGAAAGTTGCTGCCTCCGTACAAGAATGGTGTCGATATAATTTGATGAATGTAACAGCTGTACGATTCGATTACTCACGCCATACAGGCATAAACTTCTTCGCCACGGCAGATCGTCTCGTTCTGCATTTTGATCTGGAATAAGTTTTCTATGTCGGCTGCCCTCCCTGGGACTGCCCTTCCATTTAACCGGGCTTTGGACCGTCACTAGACGTGGCTGGTAAAAGAAGGTTTTTTTTACCTTAGACCTTGCCTAGAGGTCCAGACTGGAGTTGGGGATTTGAACCCCAAACCCACTGAACTGTCCAGCTGCCAGACATTCCCCTTCAGAAGTTTTCTTTCGTTTGGTTATGGCTATTCCCCCAACCCCGAATACAACGTCACACTGACATCCTTGACTGGAGGATATATTCGTCCAGAGACACGACCTGGAAAGTTGCTGCCTCCGTACGTACTCCGTATATCATGTTATACTCAAACAGTTCATAGTATTCTCGATAGAGGGAGCTTTTTACGAAAAAAGCAGTTTATCGGACAGAACTTCCTAACCATTAGTCCGATTGATACCGGTCTTCTAACATTTGTCCAGTAAGAAAAATGAACTCTTCCCGGAAAATGTCAATCGTACATCAGAACCTTTGGAGAGTTCCTGCTACTTAGCTAAGCGTGAGCAGACGGAGCTCTGGAGGTTTAACGCTAACATCATACATGCAACTTCCACGCCGCTGAGGGTCTGACATTATGGAGGTGGTCCCAACTTTAGGTGTGAAAGAACGCTTAAGCTGTTGGAGCCCCCCTAACCGCCCTCAGTATAGAAATGCGACGACGTCGGTGAGCTCCAGACTCTTTCCGGCTCCGCCCCCTTCATCAATGGCTGCATTGAGCCTCGCCTCATAGTGGCCTTTTGTCACGGCGCAGGCATCACTCACTTCAGCGCTAATTATCCGCCTGACGTTGGCTTCTCAGTGGGAAACACTTTGCTGAGCAGCAGCTCAACGTCGTAAATCTTTCCACTTTAAAGCGTCAGCAGGCTGAGAGAGATTCAGGACCTGCGCCCGCTCAGCTAAGGTCCAGTGCGGGGGGACGCCGCGCTGGACGGGGGGGCTTCAGGTGGGCTTGTGTTCTGGAAGGGCAGACAGATCCCATAAATAAACCGATTCTTTTCCTTTCTCTCTCTGTGGAACTGATGCAATACTCCAGTTCAAAGTCCAGGATCGCGTTTAGGTGCCCGATCATGTTGCCTGAAGATAAATGATCAACTCTGATTTAAATTAAATTCATTAAAACTCAAAACTTACTGAAAAAAATGTTTTCTATCACACTCAATTTATTTCATTTATGTCATTTAACCCTTTACTAATAATATTAATGATAATAATAATAATGATAATAATAACAATATTAATGATAATAATAATGATGATAATAATAATAATAATAATAATAATAATGATAATAATAATAACATTAATGATAATAATGATATTATTATTTTATTATTATTATTATTATTATTAATTATTATTATTATTAATAATAATAATAATAACAACAAACTAAAAATCTAATAAATACAAATAATAATTTGTATTTCCTGTATAAACTTTATTAATCCCAACAGAGAAATTGAAGCATTCCAGCAGCTCCGACAATCTATAAAGTAGTAATAGATGAAAACTAAAAGAAACTAGTACAACTGAGGAACAGTCATGTGACTGGAGTGACTTCCTGCCAGTTAAAAACCAAAGGTTTTTCTTAAAAGCTCATTTTCTGAACTCTGTCACCGGCCACACTTCTTGGTGCACTTTGGTGGAGATGAAGCACAAACAGTCAGACCAGCGGTGTTTATCGCAGCTCTTACTGCCGTGTGACGCAACATACGAAGAAATTGCACAAGAAAAATGACTCTGACGACTTTTACCAAACAACTTTTTCTCTGCTCGGCTCTAATTCACCAAATTACTGCAACTGGATTTTTAGAGTACCGGAGACCCCCCTTCAGCTTCATAGCTCCACAGTTTTCCATGACCGACTTTGACAGCTAGCCCCTTCTTTAAACAAGGCCCCCAAATCTCCCAGTGCTCCGAGGAGAGAAACTGTGATACAGAAGCTGCAGTGAAGGGGGCCTCCCAAAAACCCATATCCGGCTTGAACCTGGGTCTGCAAAGTCAGAGTGTTTAAGATCAGAGTGTCACATTAGCCCCATAATGAGAACCAGCTGAAGGCACAACCACCAGACTGACCCTCACCAGCTCTGACTGACCCCCCCCCCCCCCCCCCCCCCCTTCACCACCTCTCCATCTCACCCAGTTTTCCCAGAAAGCCCAGAGAAACCTTTAAGTCTGCTTCTCCAGATGCTCGCTCTAAAAAAAAAACAACCCTTCCATCAACCGGCACTACCTGAAACCGTCCCAGAGTACACACCCATGGGTAGAAGTACATGGTGCAAACAAAAACACCCACCCTCACCCATTGCTCAGAGCAGTGGCCATGAACACATGAACACTCACTCCCTCCATAACGAGGTAGACAACCTAACAGTCATTCCTCAGCGGCATGCCGGCTGACTCAGCCTTCTGTCTACCGCCATTCAAACAACTCTCTTTCCAACAGGCTACCGTTCAGGAGGCCCGCCCTGCTCCGCCCGGCCCATCCGGCCAAAGTTTCTCTCAACAGCTCAACACTCACTCGGGAGAAGTTAGCAGCTCCCCCCTCTCTCTCAGACTGGTCCAACCTACGCTCACTCCTTTTTCCGACCCAAAATAAACAGCTTAAAACACGGAAAGCATGGGAACACGGTTCCAGCACTAACCCATACATCCACTTAACTTTTCCACAATTTGTTCTTTTGAAGACGGATAGTATTGGCTTTAGTGGAAAACGGCGGTGGTTGCTACATGGAGAAAAGCGCCTCTGGAGATTAGAAGTTGAAACGGACTCGGTTCTCCCTCCTTTTCATCAGAGATAAATGTACATCGAGACCAGTCTCCTTCCCACAGCATCCAGTACCGCAGTCTTGGCAAATCCCTCCGAGTCTAATTCAGATGCAGAAGGTATGCGTGTGCATCTGGATCTGTAACGTGCCTCCGTTGAAAAGCCACCCATGTTGATGAAGGAGGAGCAGAACAAATGCACAACGCTACATATTTGAACATGTGAGAAAGTACCGAGAGGAGTGAAGCATCTCAGAGGAGACGCTCAGCCTCCAGTTAATAACAGTTCTATTCTTACATATATTTCCAATAGAAGCAAAAACGAGAGACATTAACGGATCGAATGTAAATAAGACCCAACCCCCCCAAAAAAGAACACAGAACAGAATGAAAGCACAAACGACAATGACACAGGTGAAATGGGCCCCATTAGTGGACAACATACAAAATCCACCTTTCCTTAAATCACTCCAGTTCTTCCTCACATTAAGGCCTATCTGGGTATTAAATTTGAAAGTGAATCATTGAGTAGTTTTTGCGTTATATCGTTAACACGCAGGATCTGTGTGTGGTTCCATAAGACTTTCCGGCTGCAACTGTTCCTCAAACTCTTCAGCTTCTGGACATTCAGCGCCTGATTGAAAGGAAATCTGTATTTACCGACAGAAGATGCCTGAAGGAGGGATGGATCCGACTTTATACCTGATAGAAACCAGACTTAAAAACAAACAAAAAAGAAAAGGTTCTACTTGGCACCAATATAAATAAATGTTTTATTTGAACCTTTCATTAAAACAACAAAGTCAGAAAGTGTGACTGTTCCCAGGAACATCCTGCTCCTTACATCCTCCCTCACCTGGAAACCAGCGATGCTCGTTAAAAAAGAACAGACTCCCCTTTTTTACCTCTCTATCCCAGCTTGTTCTGCTGAGCAGCGGATCCGACCGGCAACTTCTGCCCGAAGCCATCGCTTTCTCCACATTTGAATTTTCTCCTTACATAAAAGAGGTGTGCCATCTTTCCTCTGAAGTCACTCCAACATATGGAACCCATGGGCCTCAACGCGGGATACATATTTAATGTAAACTCTGGTTCTGTTGGGCCTGGAGGCCCATGACACATCTCTAGTAATAGTTTAAACATGTGGCAACAAAGTGGCCCGGGGGGCCGACCCAAACAGCATCTCTACGCAATCACTCAGTGACAGCGGCCGCTCGTTCACGCCGCAGACGGCCTGGAGGGACGTCGAGGCAACGCCCGCCCTCAAACACCCTGTTTGCGATACATAAGTCCCGCCCTCTGGCGGCTGTGCTGCACAGATTTAGCAGCAATGGAAGACCAGCTGTGTAATCTACGACGGCGGCACCTTCACCTTGACTCGCCGGTGGGGAAAAAAAACGAAACCATCTGTCCAAACTTTTCAAAATAAAAGCTTCTGCAGTTGCTGATGAATTCAGCAGGTTTCCATGCGAAAGGTCAAAGATCAGCCGCTCAGACACTTTTACTCCAGGTTTTAAAAACCTCCAGGCTGTAACTCACGTGGAAACACTTAACTCGCTTATAGTTTGCTACACATGAGACAGAAGTATCCGAACCGGTGCTGCTGTGAAAGATGGAATCAGGCCGGGGAAAGTCTGCAATATTGATCCAATATTGACCTTTGATCAAGATCCAAAGGTGCCGTGTGAGACGGGAGGACGCTAACATGAAGTAGCATTAGTCTTATGTGGGTAAATAATGTGTGTAGAGATAAAGAGAGTGAGAAAAGTAGGTCTGAGTGGGTTTGAGTTTGGGGGGACAATAAATCGGGCCTTCTATCCTCTAGTGTGTATCTAGCTTAAGGCTGAATCAAACCACAAAGGATAAGACTTTGACTTTTAACACAACTTTATTTAGCGAGCAGTGAAGTCAAACAATGTCATGAAACATGAACATCAACAACATGAGGGTGGTCACACTCTCAAGGTCACATGACTGCAGCCATAAGGCTAAAACGTCAGAACCAGAGATTTGTCCATGTCCAGAGAGCAGAGGACATACCTGACAGCCCATATGCTGTCAGTGGAATGTGTCTTCCACTCTCAATGGGCCCTCAATCGACCCCTTAAAGAAGGGCATAGGATCCGGACTCAGGTTCTCTTCTACAAAGGCTTTCTGATTGGTCTGGACCTCTATTGTAACTGATATAAGAGTCATGATTTGGACCTGAATATAAATCATCCTGAGCCCGTTAGCAGCAACTGTTGTCCTCTGTCTGGTGAAGACAGTCTACGTGGTGTTTATGTCTGAAAGGCCTGAGAGAACGGGCTTCCTCTGATGATGACTCAAGTCTGGAGCCACAGCACCAGCAGTTCACGTGCAACGTAGCATGAAACCCAGCATGAACCCAGCGTGAACCCGAGACGCTCAGAAGAAAAACAAATACGATGAAACGAAACAAGGAAAAAGAAAAAACTTGGAATAAGACACAGGAGCGTGGATCCCGAAAGCTCCATCTTCATCAAACAGCCGTTTGTCTTGTTTGGGTTCCCGTCCGCTCAGAGCCTCCGCAGATCCACAGATAAGTTCTTTATTACACCTAATTAGCGTTGAGACGATAATAAGGCGGGGAGCTTGAAGGGGCCGTTGTTCCAACACATGTAATTACAAATAATTGACTCTGACTGATTATAGTGTTATTTCTTCACTGTGAAGATAAAAAAAATACGTCGGTAGGTTTTATTGTGAAATCTTCTATATGATCGTTATATTATTCTTGTTAATTAGTTTGAACAAAAGAACCACTATTAGTAATCGAGGTGTCGACATTTTTAAATTGCCTTGGGAGCGATTGCGTGAACGGTCGTTGTTCCTGATGAAGAGGCGGGGCCTTCTCTTGTGACGTCTGAGGGTTCTACCTCACAGTTTTTGCAGTGTAATCTATTTCATTTGAATTTATTTCCACATCCAATCAGAACACAGAACTGTTATCAACCGTATTTTCTAGAAAAACGGACTCCCCAAACAATTTATGTCCCATAAACTTTTGCTGATAACACCCCTTAGTGTGAAAAATATCAGTAGTAGAGAAGTAATGATCCAGTTCTTCCTCACACTAAGATCTACCGGCGTATAAATTCTAAAATAACCTACGAAATTGTTTTTGAATTGTCGCGTAACACAAAATGATCTGCAGAGGCGTACGCATCAATTCCGATAAAATAATATCTCCGAAATTTTGGAGAATATAAGAAGTATCGTCACTGGAGGCCACAAATGACAACGTCCAGAACCTAATAGATCTGCGGCCAACGCTTCAGGGCCTGATACCAAAGCTCAACGTTGGACTTCAGGTATCAGATTTGTTTTTGTTGGACCTTCACAACATTAGCCTGGAGGTTATAATATTATGGCTGATTGTTTGGTTCATTCAAGTCAGGTGTTGGACTTTTTTCCGAGTGTTCTGAATGAATCTAGAGTAAAAGAAAAGAAAACAAATGAGTTTTTTCTCGGACCGGCGGCCGATTTGAAGCGTCAAGAAGCTCCAGGAACAGAAGCTAACTACAATTAGCTTTAAAGATCTGCTTTCACAGCCTCCTCCACCGGTCTCAAGTCTTTAGCGTTTGAAGCTCATCAATAAACCCGTCACAGCATCCGCTAAGGATCGCCGATGCTCAAACGTCGTGTTTGTATCTGCTAATCCACATCTGCCGCTATCTGGACGGCGCGTCATCCATCATCAGGTCGACAAATGCTTCATCTCGCGGCGGAACAATTACGTGCGCTGATGAAAGCGCCACACACGGTTGAGTGATTCGATGTTACAAAAAAAACACGCCATCTGCACAGATGGCTTTGTACACGCCACTCACATGACCGCACGTAGTTCTACATCCGGTACTGACAGCGCCTCGGCTTTATTCAGATTCATGAACCACGTTGAGGAACTCTGTGGCGTTTTGCTCATTACGCGTGAAAATATATGACAATGTGGTCGGACGTTGATGAATTCAGGGCGTTGGAGGAGGGCAGCGTGAAAAAACACGGCGCCAGCGAGAGGGATCGTCAACGCCGGTGACACGGAGAAGGAGTACGTGAAGAATTTGCTTATTAATTCACTGCTTGAGGTGAAAACTCAACAAGACGGCGTCTCAGTCTTTGGAAACAAGCAGAGAGGAGAACGCCACCTGATATAGGCGGCCATTGGAATCCCTCGCTCACGGACCTGCTGACGTGTGGTAGATCAAAGCATTCACCCACTCATACAAAGACATGCCAGGCGCCACCTGCTCATAAATATTCATGACATCATTCTTTGTTTTCCCGAGAAAGTCGGGGATATTATGGAATCGTCATCGCCGCCGCCGCAGATCTGTCGTTTTAAAGCGAGAACTCCAAAACGATGTCATGGATCATTCTCCAATTCTGTACCCACATAGACTTAAGTGTGAGGAAGAACTGGAGTCATTTCGGCTTATTTCCGACACTAGATGGAGCTTTACCTCAAATATTCTGGCAATAATTGAATAATTGGCAAAAATCTCAAATAGTTAACGCCTCCTCCTCCTCGTTGGCCCATTTGCCCTGCGGCGTTCCCCAGGGCTCCATCCTCGGCCCCTTACTCATATACATGCAACCGCTGGCTGATATTATAAACAGGTTCAGTCACACGTATATTCTCTCATCCTCTCGTTACAATCCAGCCTTTTTCTTCGCAGGTCTTCTTCATGCGAGTCGGGCTAGTGCAGCAGAAAATGGCGCCGAGAAAGTTAAACGAGAACAAGTGTAAATCTTAATTAGGTCTCCAGTTTTGCGTAGGTGCGAACAAGGTTGTAAAATACAGTACGCTGTTTTAGCGAGCGAGCAGACTGAGAACAGACTGTGTTTAAAATATGTTAATGAATTCGTTAGACGTCACAACCGTGCCGTTAGAAGATAACGGTCCTTTCTGGAGCAGGTGCCCCGTCCTTCACCTCCTTCCTCCTCCACTCCTCCACTCACGTTTTATGAACATGTGCTCGACAACATGTCGTTGTCATCGACCACGTTTCTGAGCGGCTGTTGGTTCAGCGTAACATTTTAGTTCAGGCTGCTCACACTTTAAATGTCGACTGTTGCTAACGGTAACGTAGCGTTTAAAAAACAAACGTATCAAATGTTTAAAGTCACTTTAAAAAATATATATATTTATGAACTTTGTCCTTTTATCGTTGAGACTTAATGCTAAGCACAAAGCTAACATATTGAGCTAAAATTCTAATTTTACCCTGACGTCAACGGAAGTACTTAAATAAAAGCTGCAGGAAGAACATCGGTTTTTAGTGTTTAGTTTTGTTTCAAACATTTAGGTTGGACATTTAGATTTAACATTTATGTAGATTTAACGTTTATATTTCGACATTAAAAATGCGACACTGGTTTTTAAACTTTGTTTGGAGCTAAATGTGGCAAAAAGTTAATGCTAAAATCAACATGTGCAACTTTAAATTATGCAAAATTCAAGATTTACAGATTTACAGAGTTATTTATATTAAACATTTACATCAATAAAGGCACGATCTTCCAACAACAGATGATTAAAACCCAGTAAACATGGAAGGACCGGTAGATGACTCGCATCGTGTCAATAAAATGAAAATAGTAAAGAATGAAAAATGAACAACAAAACAAAGTTGCAGGAAAAAGAAGAAGATTCCACTTCACTCCATCAGCAAACACTCGGTTCCCTTTAGACTGAGAAATCTTTCAAGCGTCCCGTCAGAAAATCAAGGCTGCCGTCAAAACACCTGTCTTAAGCTCATGACTGGATTCTGGGAGATGTTCTGTTGCTCCCTCCGGGTTGTGGGTCGGTTGCTGCCACGAGCAACGGAGTTAAAGCATCTCGTTTATGAGCGACGGGAAAATAGTAGGATAGACGTGGTACCGGACAGTTGTGATGAAGAGGCGCCCGAGGCCGGAGCCAAAGCTCTGGATTCTGGTTCCTACCCTAACCTACGGTCATGAGTTCTGACTGACAGAAGAATAATATCACACCTACAAACAGCCAGAAGGATGTCAGATAAGTCGTCTCAACCACAGAGTTAGAGGGATGAAATCAGACGTAGGGAGGGAGCTCAGACCGGAGGCGCTGCTCCTCCGCGTCCTTATTAGGTTTCCTCCTCTGGGCCTCCCTTTGGAGGTTTTCCAGGCGGTTCCAACTGGGAGCAGACCCAGAAGTCACTGGTGGGATTACACAGAAGTGACCTGATGCGTAAGCAAACTAACACTGAAGAGTCCCAACAGAGAGCTTGAATATTTTTGATGGTGCTGTTGAAGACCATCAGGCCTAATATGAGCTAATATGCGTTAAACAGGCTGTGTGGTCCCCGCTCTGTGATTGGCTCCTACTCCTGGGTCCTTGGCGAACATGAGTGGGTCATTAGTCATGCCAGGAGTCTGGGGGAACTGGTGTTTGTGCACCAGACCTTTGTGTTCTTTCTGTTGTTTATGTTCTATCTATCGTTGGTGGGAGAAAGTAGAGTTTTTAGATCGACGATAAAATGGTTTAGAAAGAGTCGTAACGTCTGACGCCTTGACGGTTCGCCGCATCTTTGTTGGGGTTGTATTCCTGTAAGCAGAGTTTCTGCTGCCCCTCATCAGCGGAATGCTCTCCCCGACCATCTGAGGGCTCCACAGACGACTGAGACTAAAACAAATATATATATTATAATAATAAAACTTTACATTTTTAAGCAGAACATATAACTTTTAATGAACACTGCTACCCCCCCCCCCCTAGCAAAACTACGACTTAACTCTACAATGAAATACCTTAGAGAGTTAAAATATGACAAACGTGATATTAGTATGTATGATAGAAGCAACACAAGAGTTTATATTACTGTGTTTTAATATTAATACACTGTGCTGTAACAACGTGTTACAGTGAAATAACACCAAGAGTGTGTATTAATGTGTTATAACACATTAATACACACTCCCAGTGTTAAAGTAAGACGCCGTTAAAAATTCCCTCAGCAGACGCTTCAAACGGTGTCAAACATTTTGATCTAAATCACGGAGCCAAACTTTAAAAAGACAGGAAATGCTAACAATCCCCTTTAAAGGTGGGATTCTTTGGGGGGATTACGAGGTTTCAGTCGGGCTTTCTCTTTTATTCTGGCTCGTCTTCTGACCTCCTACAGAAATCCTCAGGCGGGGGGGGCGGGGACATTCAGCGTGATTCATCCGTCGTAACTCGGCTGCATGAAACTATTTGATCTTTTTCCAAAGGGGGGAATTATGGAGCTTTATCTCCCATCTGCCTTGTTTTGAAGGTTTATTGAGGATTAAACTTTTCCATCCTTTCTTAGATGATATACTTTCACCTGTAAACATGAGGAGGGGGAGTGGAAGGGAGTGGGGGGGACAGCAGGGGATCTCCTGCAGAGAAAACCCAAACTATGAGCAGATGCGTTCCCTGGTGCTGACCCGCTCGGTAAACAAACGACGCGGAATGTCACTTCGTGTGAGAGGAGACGTGTCATACCTCACAGGGAGATCGGGTTCCGTGTCAGCGGATATGATAATCACAAATCTGAGGATTATCTTTTTGTGTCTTTGACAGAAGATCTGGATGATCCGTCAGGCTGGCATTACGCTTCACAGGTTTTTAAATCCTCTTTCTTTTATCTGTCTTCGTAAAGTAATGTAAGGAAAAGACTGTAAATATTTAAGAGGGAGCTTTTATAGATATAGATGCCTTACCTCTACGCAGATATGATGTTTGATGTGCAATCAATCTTTATTTATGTTATATAGTGAAAAAAGATTAGCTTTTCTTACATTCTACACATATATTTTATGTATGTATGTGTTTATATGTGTGTGTGTGTGTGTGTGCGTGTGTGTGCGTGTGTTTATGTGCACATATGTGTATAGATGTTTTCATTCTCTGCCTTTTTAAATCTTTTATTTAAAAAAAGAAAAAACTTATGAAAGTATTTCTGTTCTATGTTTTTTGTCGGTATTGTTGAAAAAAAGACGGAACAATTGTATTTCTCCTGCATTGTCAACAATAAATATATTATTACAAAATAAAAACAAAGTTTTCAAATTGGACCCCATGCTGTCGTCCCCGAAATGTCCCCAATCCCCTGCGTTGTACAACAATCCCTCTGATTGAACAGTTTGTGAAATTCTGACCGAAAAAACTGTGACTATGTGAGTAAAGTATGACGATCAAACTTCTTGAGTTGATTCATAGTCACCAAAGTTGGACCTGGAAAAATCTCCGAGTGAGTAAAGGAAAACCTTTTCCAGGTTTAGCCGGACCGTTGTCATGTCAACCGGCGCTCAGAGCCACCAATTCCACTTTATTGCATGTTTTTACAGTGTGGGAGGAAGCAGGAGCAGCCAGAGGGACGAGACCACCTCAGGTCGGTTTGAGCCCAGAACCTTCTCTCCTGGTGAGGAAACAGGGCTAAAAAAGAACTTCAACGGACTCAGAACCCAATGAGTGAATCATTTCCTCTAACTTCTTTTTAAATGAACTGTGATTTGAATCCATGCATTTAGCAGAATCTTAAAAACATCTTTTCTGAGCAGATGTCAGATGTTACCTGTGATTGTTGTCGTCTACCTGTTTACTCCTGTCGGAGCCTGTGGATGGAGTGGAAACGACTTAAGGAGCCGCTCGTTTCCTACCCGAAGAACGCCAGCTAACCCGGTCGGGAGCCATCAGAGTGTCATAAAAATGCCTCGGGATTTAAATGCGTTCTCAAATGTGATCGCAAACCGCCCTTCTGGGAGCTTCTCGCCGTAATCGGAGAGACTGAGAAGTGTGTTCTTGTGACTAATGGCTGAACACACGATTTCACGGCCCCCAACGCGATTATACCCCCTATTAAGGTCAGACATTCATAAAGGAGTCATTAGAACATTTTACCCATCATGCATTTGGGGGATGTCTTCTCTGTCCGTTTGGTTGTGTGCAGCCTCCTCGCTGGTATTAGAACAACGGTTTTTGGAAACCACATTTGGAAAAAAGGGAGGACAAAAAAGGCAAAGAGCTCCGCTTTTATGTTTTAATGTTGTCTTTTATTGGTGGTGGTCCCACCGATAAAAGACAAACATTTCCAGTTTAAGCAAACATCAGATGCAGAACGCGATGCTGCAAACATTTATAGTTTTTTCTATTTTCGTCTGTATCGGATTTTAAACTTTGTCTCAGGTTCAAATAAAATCCACCACCAAACGAAAAGCAGCGAGAGGCTAACCGTCACAGAAGGACCAACTAGAAACCCCCCGAAGAAGCATGGCAGGTATCCAAAGACAACATCCAGGGAACACGGACACATAACTCTAAAATTTGAAACAAACCAGGCAGAAATGGCGTCCATGGGAAAGTGGCGAGGTGGAAGCCACTGAAGAAACATGAAGGCTTGTCTGAATTCCGTCAGCACACACCGTGAACCGTTTAGAAGCTAAGCACCGTTGGAAACCAAAAACAGCCTCTACAACCCAAGGCCTTCAACAAAGGTATATCCCCGAAAAGTCCCCAATCCCCTGCGTTGTAAAAAAACGATTCCACTGATTGAAGTCCTCAAATGAAATGGGAAGTTACATCCGAAAAAACAGTGCTTTTCATAGAAAAGCTCCCCCTATCAAAAATGGGGGGGTGGCAGCGTGATGTTTGGGGGTTTCCTTTGCTGCTTGTGGAGCTGGAGGACTAGCCATCACAAAAAGTCAGATCCTTCGCAGATCCTTCGTGCTAGCGCGATAACTCTAATCTTTTCAATCTTTATACCGTCACAGACTTTTTGTTGCTTGTACAACACAGGGGATTGGGGACTTTTCAACAAAAGTATGAAATGTTGCTGTCGGGGACGGCAGCGTAAGTCTACTTTCATCACTTAGTAAGATTTTTAAGAGAAGACGAGTCTGACAAGAATGAGAGAAACAGGCTGAGGCTGTAAGAAAAGGTTGAACATCCAAGTCAGCGGAGAGAAAACCTATAAAAGTCGTGTTTTAAGAGAGGTTACTACCGGCCGTTCATCGCAGCTTCACTCTCTCCATCCCTGCTGGTTACAACCCTCACTCTTTGTGAGGGTTGTAACGGGCTTTTACAATAATAAATCCCATATAATAAATAGTTCCAGCTGATTCCTTTAGGGAGTTCTGCCGCTCCTTCCCTTTTTTTTTTTTTTTTTTAATCATTTCATTCAGTTTCATTTATTTTTAATATATGGATAATATTTAATGTCACGAGTAACAGTCACGGGAACTTTGTGAAAGTTGTTTTTTATATATATATAACGGTACAACATGTGCACAGGAAGTGAACTTGGCAACGCCAACACTTCTGCTTTCAGCCGACGCCGCCGAGGAGCTTTGGAGCGAAGCAGCCGTCATTGTTCAAAGAACTCGGTAATAAAAAACATCCTTTTTATTTCAGCTGCGACACAAGAAGAAAGACTCTAATGGACCACAAAAGTCATGGTTTGGATCAGAACACGGTTTTTGAGTGAAGGATTTTTGGAGAACGGAACGTTACGAGCCCGACTCAAGCCAGATAATGAGCCTCAGGACCGTTTGGCCGACTGTCGGGGTCACGAGGGCAGATCAGTCGCCGGACAACCGTCGGATGATCGGACTTTCTTCTGACGTGTCAGAATTTGTTTCCGGCGGACTCAAGCATTCACACTGTCGAAGCAGGGTCACGGCCCGATCGGCTGACATCAGCGCCGCCTCTGAAAGGTGGCTACTGAGTGCCTGAGTTGCCATGGCGACACGACATCATCATCAAGTCAAGTCAAGTAAGTCAAGTAATCATAAAGGAGGCAGTGGCCAGTACCAACTGAACAGTTGTTTACAGAACCTTCTACAGAACCTTGACAGAACCCTTGCACAGACCTGCAGAAGATAACGACAGAACTGAATCTGTCCTCATGTTTGTGAAGGTTTATGAAAACTCTCACGTATAAACAGGCGAAGAAGACCCCCGTTTCCTGTTTGCCCAGAATCTTCCCGAGTGAGCCTGAAGACACGCTGAATCGGATCCACTCGGGTGGAATGAGGCGCAAACACGGCGCAAGTCTATGCAGATAACGGAGCCCCTGACTAACGTGCGGGCGTAAGCGTGCGATGGTTGGCGTGAAGGTTACGGAGGAGGGTTTACGACCGCGGGGATGTCAGTCTGAATCCTCAGCTGAGCTCTGAGGGGGTTGACTGATGTCGTTTCCGCCCACTATAAAAAACTAAAAGAAAAAAATGAGGTGCCTCTGAGGAAGACGCATAAGCCCCCCTTCAACCCCCCTCCCCATTGAGTCACGGCAAAGACGCCATGAAGAAGGGCGCTGGAAAAAATTCCCTCTTATCTCTGGAGTGTTCGTCACCATCCATACCTCCCATAGGAGGAAAATTCCGTTTGGAGCAAACTTTTTAAAAAACGGCGAGGCTTTCGGTTAGCTGATGGAACTCTGGGAAACGGATTTGCACGCATGAATCCCGTAAACAACCTTCCGGGCTGCATCTCTGCAGCAGCTGCTGACACATTTTACTGCACTGCTCCTTTAACTGTGCCAAGCTTTGACGCGGGTTTGGATCCAGGAGTAGAACGCTCTTTTGCTAACATTTATAGGCCGCGGGCGACCACGTTCCAAAAAGGGGGAGGGTCCATCCAATCCAGGCTTCTGGGGCGGAAAAAAAAGCCTCCCGCCAAAAAAATAGAACCCAAACCAAACAAATGGCAGCGAAGGTTATTTTTCAAATAGCTTGTGTAGAAGGGAACCTTTGTGTCCTCAGAAGTCTGGACTCCGAGCAGCGAGGAAACGCACAAATGGAAAGATAGACTCAAACAGGAAGTACGCAACGTCCCCGCTGGGAGGAGGGGGTTTTCTGCTGAGCGGTATTTTCGGGGGTAAAGAGTTCCTCCTGGAGGTTTCTGATCCGCTCCCTCACCAAAGCGCCTTGGCGAGGTGTCAGGGCGTCGGCCCGGATTCCAATAGCGTCACTCCCGATGCGACGGCGGATCCATAAGACCTTAATAGCGTGTTTTTATTTTTAACTGCTCCACGCGGTTGATGTGGCGGCTGACGGCCGCAAACGGTCGTGATGGAGGAGCGGCTGCAGGGAAAAGTGACGCACAAACGCCAAAGAGTGTGGATCCAGGCTGACACACGGATCAGCACAGAAATGTTTTTGTGTGCTGAACAGTACCACCTCTGATGGACACTGAGGTCTCGGTTCTGGTCCGACCCATTTGAAGCATCTGAGACATTTATAATTGGATAATAATATGATAATTTATACATTTACATGTGAGGTCATTGTATATATAAATATATATCTATATAGTGAATGAAGGACAGGATACCACATAGTCTAAGGACGCTGAAGAATTGGGTTATTTTATACTTTGCACTTTATAATTCATAAAAAGCCAAAGCAGACTAGATCCATTTTGACCTGGGAGGACATAGCATTAGCCCAGGACCACAAAGCCTTTAGATTAATGCCAGCCAAAAAATAATAATATGTTTTTTCAGATTCAGCTTTACTCCATTAAGAATTGAAGCGTGACATTTGAGAACGGCGGAAAGAATTGCACTAACTCCTAATGCATGGCTTTCACATGCATCGGATTAGAATGTGACACGGCTCATCGTCTCGCTGAGGACAGATAACGGCCAGCCTTTTTTGTCACGTGTCGGACAGTTTGTCCGTTTCATGATCCGATTAAAGCAAGAAATCTGAAGAAATGCCAGTCAACTGTGACAAACAGGAAGTTTTCAATACACAGTAAATCGCATAATGTTATAGCAATGATATCCTATCGACACGTATCATAATTGAGTCCCAGGAGGTTCCAAACTATAATAAAAACAAGATCCAAGGAATAAAACTACTTAAAAAAGGATATTTATACAGAGTAAGAGTTGTATGTCGTCGATATGCTGATGACGCGAGTTTGTACGCTTCCAATAATGATCTTTTTGTTGACATTTTTAGGGTTTAATTCAATCTTTTCTGCATGGGTTCAGGGCAGATGTGGCTCAGGAGGTTCAGCTGTCCCCCACTCAATAGAAAGTTGGTGGTTTAAGGCTCTGCAGAACTGCAGGCGATGCCTTGCCCAGTGGACACCGCCGACCCGGCATGAAAGTGTGTGTGTGTGTGTGTGTGGGTGAATGCTGGTATATGTACTACAGTCTGGACTAGTCCAACCCATTTATAATTTTTTCTTGCAAAGTTTGTGAAAGTTTTAAGGATTCTAATACGAGACTTCCAGGTGAGGAACTGATGAGGTCATTCAACAGGAACAGTGACCGTACCAACTTAAACTAGGCCTAAACTGTCCCAAACAACTCCCCTGATGGAGCTCTTATAATTCAATCTGAGGTTATTTCCACAGTATTTGATAGACTGATGATATAAACAAGATAGATCTCCTTGAGTCGATTCATTTGCAACAAATTTGGACTAAATCGGATTTATGGTTGAGAAATTATGGCCCGAAAACATTTGGAGATAAAGCTCCCCCTAGTGTCGAGAAAATACATCCAATCCCTCCCAAACTCAGGTGAATACTTCCTCAAACCAAAGTCTATGGAGGTATATAATTTGAACACGATCCATGAAATAGTTTTGGAGTTATGTCGAGAAACATGTGTTTTTCGTTATGAAAAAAAAAGAAGCTCCCCCTCCCCCTAGTGTTGGAGGGGGAGGGGGAGCTTCTTTCAGGGACATAATGGCGACATTGAGCAAAAAAGGTGTCAAGAAAAAGCTGCTAAATCTCAGACAGTGGATTCCTCGATCCACCTGAAGGTGAACATCACTCACCTTGTCTCAGAACCGACACAAACCCACCCAGATAAATCTCCGTTTGACACGTTCGAGCTATCCTCGCTGTCATAGGCGCTTTGAAACGACATATATGAAACACGGCATATGTTACTTTTCAAAAACATAACATAAGTATCAGACGTAAACCAGCTCCGGTTCGTAGTCATGAATACACTCACAGTTTGTTACAATTTCCATGAGGCCGAATGAAGCTCGTATATTTCCTACTACCGACGGACGCCGTTCGGAAAAAGCACAGATTCTCCGTAATCCTGCCAAAAGGGATCCGGTATCGTCCAGCTGGCATTCAGATGTTCTGCCCGATTCACCGGGAGCAGATGCGTCCAGAACGCTGCTGCAGTGCAGATTCTGGAATGTGTGGATGATGCATTTTCATAAATATGCTTAGCTGTGTCACTTCCAAGCCAGCTCTTTGGCTCCGGTGGTCTGCTGTGTTTATATAAGGCCGAAAGAAACACGTATATAATCGAACGTTTGTCTGCAGTTACGTAAAACACGACTGTCGGACCGGAGGACGTAATTATCCTCCCTGTGACATCAGGCATTTAGAAAAGAAGCGTCCTCTTAAAGATGATGCTGTATTATGAAGGACAACGCGGGCGACTCTGACGGGGTCCCTGTAGGGGGGGCCGTTCCAGGAAGATGGAATGCAGCCTGGCCACACGAGGCTGTGTAGCAGTTACCAGCGGGTAAATAATTTATTTCACACTTCATGATGTCAGGACAGATCATCTTTCTGCTTCGTCTTCAGTGGGACTGTTGATGTTGACAGATCTGATAAACAACTGTTTACTCTTCATTATTACGGCTATTAACTCTCTGTATTTGACCCATCCCTTAGGACAGTGGTTCCCAAACATTTACATCCTCTGTGTCATTGGTTTCCAAACTTTACATCCTTTATGTCAGTGGTTCCCAACGTTTACATCCTCTATGTCATTGGTTCCCAACATTTACATCCTCTATGTTATTGGTTCCCTATCTTTACATCTTTATGTCAGGTGTTCTAAAAAGGTTTATCAACCACTGATATATGATATAAAAGTTTGGGAACCACTAATATAGAGGATACAAAGTTTGGGAACCATCGACATTAAGGGGGAAGGTGTGGGAACCACCAACTTAGAGGACATTAAGGGTTGAGAACCACTGACATAAAGGGTATAAAACTTGGGAACTACTGACTTGGAGGATATAAAGGTTGGGAACCACTGACATAAACGATATAAGAGTTTGGGAACAACTGCTTTAGGAGCAGTTGGGTTGGGGGACGACCACTGTACCCGCTCAGCTACAGCGACCCCCCCAGACAAATTTGTCCTGGATATTTGACCTCATTTCTCACAGATGACCTTTGTTGGTTGAATTTAAGTTCCCTGTGCAGACGAGGGGGTAGGGGTGAGGATCTTAGTTAGAGCCTTTGCCTCACAGACAGAGGGTTCAGAGGGTTCTGGGTTCAAATCCACCTGGATTTGCCCCACAGTCCAAAAACATGCAATGAAGGAAAATTGACTGTAAATTGCCAGAATGTTTCTTCTTTCCTTTTGATTAGCTGGTTGACGTGTCTGGGATTGGACCCTTCTGCTCACACAATGTCGGCTGTGATTGGATCCAGCCCTCTGGATCTCATAGGAGCCTTCCTTCCTAAAATCATCCCACATGAGACCCCCCCCCCCACATTTCTGTCGTTTGGACATCATCCTTCTTCCACTCAGCATCACTCAGGGATACTTTTGCCCGACTGAGAAGCAGGAAAATGTTTTCTATCTATAACACGAGCGTCTGCTCCGGCATAAGTCGCCTCCCCACGGCGGATTTCATCCCGCTCCATTATGTCTCCTCTGACAGACCTGATCACAGCCTCTAACTTTGTTCCAGGTGACCTCACCCAGGAGAGTTTCTGCGCCGAGTTCACACGCCGTCCAGCATCAATAGTTTATGACCGGCATTTAAAAGAGGCCAGAGACGGACCCCCCCTCTGGTCAAGGTCGAACCTCGATCACGTGTGAATGAATGATTCATCCGATCACGACCGACAGCGGATCCGCGGCTCAAAAACAGTATTTGACAGGAGTTAAAAGCTGCTAGGAAGCCTCTCGGCGAAAGACCAAGAATTCCTCATCTTGGCTCGCCTCGACGTTGATGAGGTCCAATAAAAGCTCAATAAAACCGAGGCGGTTCTTGACGATCCGCTGACTTCTCTTCTAGCGCCAGCAGCACAAACTTAGAAAACATCTCAGAATGTTCCTGGAGGATGGGAAGCGTCTACGTAGATGGTTTGTGGTTTTAGTCTCCCTGATTAAGGCTCATCTATGTTCTTCATCAATGTTTGGGAACTGTTATAAAAGTTTGGGAACCACTGACTTAGTCGATATAAATGTTTCGGAGCCACTGATATAGAGGGTTTAAAAATTTGGGAACCGCTACATAGACGATATAAAAGTTGCTCTTAGTCAAAGTCAGACATGGACCGTACTCTGTATTCATTCTGTACACACACTTATCAGCCATAACATTAAAACCACCACCCTAAAATCTTTTAGGTCCCCCGCATTTAGACCTCTAACCCCCTTCTATCAGAACCAGCAGGAGATTTTTCAGAAATGTGTGCTGCATTAGTTCTTCTATGGGATTGGAAAACCTTATGGATCAACAAGCCTTGAGTGCCCACTACCCTGGGACCTTTTTTTGTTTTTGTTGTTTTAATTATTTGCATGTTTTTGGCGGTACATTTGACTCTTTGCTGCCCTCTCATGGATATGTTGATGACCGCATGGATTTTTTTGTGGGCATTGAGCGAAACATGGCTTGAAAAGTGTCTGTTTTGCTGTGTACATGGCGTTTCAATGAGACCTCCACCTGTGTTTTAGTCCATCTGTTGCTCCACTTAACGTGAGTCCTTCTGCATTTTTCTGTCGGCTTCTCCTCCAGCGGTCCTTCCAGGTTTTCCCGGCGCCTCGCTGGTTTCTTCTCTCCTCACTTTTGTGCATTCTTCCTTGGTTTTGTTTGGCTCCGACCCCGGCCTACGTCTCCTGGTTTTGTTCCACAGCCTTTGACAGGATTTTGGTTTCATGTCATTTAAGGTCGTTTTGGGTTTTTCTCAACTAGCCCGCTCGGCGTTTTGGGGTTTGGATCCTTTATGTTGTACTAAACCCCCGACACAGGATTCCTGAATGAATCTACCGGACTCTGGCGGTACCATGACTTTTTGCCTCGGGCCTCCTCATGTTTTCTGCGCATATTCAGCTTCAACATGTCCGCTCGTATATTCCAGGAAAACTCATGACACATCCGTCTATATCCTTCTTTGGACTAAAGTGTTGGACCGGTACCTAGCCGGTTCTTTCTTCTGCCCTCTTGTACGTCAGAAACGTAAAATAATGAAAGTATTTACATTCTTGTTGTAACTCAACTGACCTGAACTTCACTAACGATTTCAAGTCTCTCTCAGAATGTACAAAACATCACGTCTGTGAATGTGAACAAGTCACCTCACCCCCCCTGGAGGGGCCCCAGCCCCCCCAACGGACCCCTTCCACTCATGGACTCCCTGAACTGTTTTTACAAAAAGTCAGGCTTTTAGCCAAATCTGTTTATTCCTTGTTTAGTTTGTTAGATATTGGTTAATTTATTAGTGAGTTTTTCACTAACACGATTTTATGTTTTATCTATTTAGCCAGTAATTTATTAATGTTCTATGTTTTAAGTCTCGATATTTTGGTCAGCTTTTATTATTTTATGTTTTAACATTTGAGTCAGCTTTTTTTAAATTAACCTTTAAAAAAGCTCTTTTCCTCCTGCTTCTACACTTCCTGTTTTTATAGTCCCATCATGTTGTTGTTTTTGTCTGCTGCGTGGATGAGGATGGTGAGGCTCCTGGTGATGGGTGGTGGTTGTGGAGGTGGGTGGTGTTTTTACATTGTTTTATTGTTTGTTTTTCCTGTTTTTATAGTTACTTACTTGGCTCTTTGCTCTTACTTTGACTGATTGATTGACAGATTGAACAGTTTGGTGTAAAAACACTCCAGACAGACTGAAAGGCTGAACGGATCCTTTCAGGATGTTTATTTTTCGGTGAAATCCTCCATCAGTGCCAAAATTCGATCCGCTCAGCCCGACACGGAAATCCAGGAATGCGCTCCCAAACGCACCAGAACACATGTCAGGTACCGGCTGAACATTCTGCTCTAATGCACTGCTCCAACTTTTCCAGACATCCCAGAAGCGTGTTGATATTAGCGTGCCGACGGCGGCGGGGCTTTGAGTCTATCCTGAGGCGCGCGTCTCTAATAGAGCGTTTTATTTGGCGAGCAGAGGGTTCAAGAATGAACTCATGAGAAGGTTTCCTGTCAGAGGCGAGGCGAAGGTTGCGACGCCGCCAACACGTGTTCGACAAGCACACACAGTCATTTTCTTTAGTGCCGAAGAAGTGGCGCCTGAATCAGTCCTGATTGTGTTTAGACTGCGAGCGTCGTGATGACGTCTAATCAACGCTCTATTATTCAGGTACATTCTGGATTGTGGGTAATTTCAATCACTGTCATCAAATGGATTAATTTAAGCGTCCTCAGATGTTTACTTTGTCTCGTTAATTATCTTAATTCCCCGTCATTTACTTGTAACAGGAGACAATCCGATAAGGCATGAACAAGCTGTGGGATAAAATGACGATCTTCTCTACGTTTGACAACGACGCTTCATTATTTCTTACTTACATACATTTAATTTTATTCATACTGATTCCATGTTTATACAATCGTCTGGAGGGACAAACCAGATTCTGGCGCTGGATCTTAGCATTTTCACGTTGTTGCTGGATAATCTACGGGTTTTGGAAAATGGGGGATAAAACCTATTATTTAGCACAAAAAAAACAACAGAGCGCTAAACTGCACTGTCAAAGCAAACAGGAGGACATGACTCGTGAAACCATTTAGAGGTAAACGGTGAATCTTCACAGTCCGCCCAGGGAAGTCACCCGAGGACTTCATCAACTCCAGAACCTCATCAACTCCAGATCTTCATCAACTCCAGAACTTCATTAACTGTTTTGCTGTTTTGATTGTGTTTAGACTGCGACGCCTCCAAGGAGCTTCGTGATGACGTCCAATCAACGCTCTATTATTCAGGTACATTCTGGATTGTGGGTCATTTCAATCACTGTCATCAAACGGATTAATTTTAGCGCCATCAGATGTTTACTTTGTCTCGTTAATTATCTTAATTCCCCGTCATCTAGTTATCATGCGAGCGAATCCGATAAGGCATGTACAAGCTGTAGGATAAAATGACGGTCCTCTCTACGTTTGACAACGACGCTTCATTATTTCTGGGAAGAAAGCCATAATTTGTCAAAGCTGAGAGTTCATTTATTCCACTTTCAGTGCCAGCAAAGATTTTTCTCACAGGGAAAAGAATGTTGAGTGACATCGATTCTTCTGCAACAGCTGTAGGCCCAGTTAGACTGGAGACCCCCCACCCCAGTAATACTAATGGAGGCAAATACATTCTTGTACTTTAATTACTGTTAGCATTATTTAACTTTTCATCCGTCGATTCTATCGGTCAAATTATATTTCTTTCTTTTCTAAAACATCCCAATCTTCAATAAGCAGCAATGTTTTTTTATAAATGCCAGGTTGAAAAGTGGAAAATATTATTTTGGTGTTGTTTTAGATAATAAATACTTTTCAGTGTTTTCCCACAGGTTGATAATTTACTAGCGGAGTTGGGCCTAAATAATAATAAACTTATATCAAATGAATAACCGTCTACTATCTTAGGTTTACATAAATTACTGTCAACAAATGAAAATAAATTAAAGAATTTTCCAATGAATAATTACTCTAAATATCTTCTTTCAAAGTGAATAAACAAAAACAAATAAATAACTATTTACATACCAAAATAAATTCCGTTTGTGAATGAATAAAAACTCCAAACAAATATCTTACACTTACTCGATTTCATATATCAAAATAAATAACATTTGGAGGCTCTGTGTGTATGTGGGGAGGCATTTCATTAACAGACAAATATATATAAAGTTTAATAATTTATTTGTACGTACTTGTTTGTTGTTGGATTCTAGTCGCGCCATCAATGCTAGTTCCGTTAGCATGTGTATGGAAGTCCTATAGTTCGTTAGCAAAAAGCTAACGGACCAAGCGCTATTTATTTTCCCACCTACTTTTGAGGAAATAAACATTCAGACTGAACCTGGAAGCCTTTATCTCTCATTTTAAAAACAGTTTAACTGCTAAAGTGAACGCTAACGTTCAGGGTGAGCAGAATAAAAGCGCAAAATTAAACTGCAGCCTCTGGCTGTTCCCATTGGTCCACAGGTCTGCGTATAGCTACGTAGTAGGCGGGTCTTAATTCAGCTGGGCGGGTCTTAATTATGTTGCGTATATGTCTGAGAAGGAGTGCTTTCTCAACCAAACCTTCCATACAAAACAACAACAAAGACACTAAATGCACAAAGTCATTTTTTTTTTTCCGAAAATACGGCATTATTCTGAAAATGAAGGTATAGTATTAATGTTAAGGTCAAATAATAAAAAAAATTGAGCATAAAAACAGGTAGAGAACGGAAAATATGATGGAGATTAAGACCCTTTCAATGATAACTGATAAAAGAAATTAGCATTAAAATGTATGAAACTGTTTCTTAATGTAGTGCAGCTGTGTTTGGCAGAGTTCACGCCTATTTCCTGCCAGTCATAGATGATTAAATGTTGGATTGAGGATTTAAGTTAGAAGCTTTTAAAAAAAAATAATAATAATTTAGCTCACAATTATAACGGAATCAAGCGGCATCCCTGACTTCCTTTCAGCTGTTGCAGAAAACCCCCCAATAAATCTGCATTAGATGATCTCAATGTTCTTGAAGATTAAACTATGAGTAGAGGAATTTAGCTTCTTCGTCTTAGCCATAGAGAGCCATAACATTATGTCCACTGTCAGATGAAGTCAGAATAACATTGATTTAGAATTTATATATATATATGTTTTAAAAAAAAAAGCTTGTTAGTGTTGTCTGAGCCCACAGAAGAGATGCTGCAGCACAAATCGCTCATAAAGTTAATGCTGGTTCTTCATCTCCAAAAGTTTTTGGCACCATAATTTATCAACCATTGATCCAATTAATTTTTTATGAAAATTTGACTGACATAATCAGTGGGATTGGTCGTACAACGCAGGGGATTGGGGATTCTTCAGAGACATACCCTTCACCTTCATCTCCCCTCTGAGACCGGGCTCGGACTAATCAGCTGACTCTGGGCTTTTGGCGGGATTCACCTGCTGATGTGGAAAAGAGCAGATGGCGTTGATATTCTGAGCACTAATCTTCGTCTAAACGGCTTCATGTTTTCACTGGTTTCATCGGGGGGAAAGTAAACAGCTGCTTCCGATGTTTTTTTCTAATGAATTATTCGGCATTAGTGAATCAGTCAGCCAGAGAGCAGATCCAGTTTCCCCCCCTTCAAACTAGCCTCAAGCTAATTTCCATCCGATGGTTGCTGGTAAACATGAGTGCTGAAAAATAATCTCCCTATGCAAATTAGCTGCTTTGGACCGCGGCGCCCTTCTATTGGAGCACCTTCACAGGTGAGTCCAGACTTTACCTCGAGGGACGCCTCGTTGTGGAGAAAACGTCATACGTGTCGTCATGAAAAGGTCATCTATTTCTTATTGTATCATTTTATGTTTTTTTTTGTTTGTTTTTAAAGATTCAATAAAGTTTTGTCTTATCCTGCAACATTTCCCAGAGTAAAAGTATTTCCACTGTTAACAATTTTTTTGATTGAATGAGTCGACTCAAGGAGATCCATCTTCATCAATCATGTTTTACTCTAATAGTTCATATTTTGTTCACTAGGGGGAGTTTTCAGTCGTCTGGATGGACAAACCCGATTCTGGCTCCGCCGCAAGCAACGAACAACGGAGGTCTGAACCTCGCTGTCAAAGCAAAGATGAAGACATGACCCGTGAAACCGTTTAGAGGTAAACGGTCAATCCTCACAGTCCACCCAGGGAAATCAACCGAGGACTTCATCAACTCCAGAACTTCCCCAACTGAGGTCTTCCTCACTTGAGACATCATCAACCACTGGGAACTTCCTCAATTCCAGAACTTCATCAACTATGTTGAGGCCAGGACCCGCTCCACTGTGCCTCTGTTTTACTTGACCCTAAAGGTCATCAGGTCAGATTCCTGGTCACATCCTGTCGCCATAGTAGGATTAATGAAGAAATAATACTGGATCCAATCCAGAACCACTTGTTCCTGTGACCCAACTCACCGCAAAATACACACACACACACACACACACACACACACACACACACACACACACACACACACACACACACACACACACACACACACACACACACACACACACACACACACACACACACACACACACACACACACACACACGCACACGCCTCACTTTAGTCACTCTGATGGGCATCAATGAATGGGTTGTTCTGGTTCTGCTGCTGGTTCTTGCGTCATAATTCTGGTGCTGAATTCGTTCACATGTGTTTCACCTCAGCTGTGTTAAAGCTTCAACACATGTTTGCACAAAAAAAAACCTCCGTTGTCTCCAAAAGCCGTGACGCGAGCGTCAGCTTCTGTGCGCCTCTGTTCTCTGCTTCACGCTGATGGGGGCGGCGGCGGCAGCACAGTCACTCAAACCAAACTTCATGAGACACATCATTTCCTTTGGTTAATTCAAGCCTTCATGCAGCAGGATGACGACATTCACTCTGGCCTCGCCTCCTAACACTGGATCTGTGTGAACCACAGCACATCAACACACACACACACACACACACACACACACACAAACACACACACACACACACACACACACACGCACACACACGGATCCCTTTCCCTCCAGCTCTTCGTCATGTGAACCAGCATTCTGTTTTGTTAGCTTTCCTGTCTAGCTATATTTATCCGGCGCGGACTATTCCAGACTGCCGTCTGCATGGTCCCGGGTTCTAACCCGGCCCCCTTGATTCTGTCCGAACCCAGACTTTAACCCGGGTCGTCTGGCATCTGATTACTGGTGCTGATGAAGATGTATCGACAGGATGGGCAATGGCGTGTTATGAAAAGCTCCCCCGCCCTTATCGAGGACGACATGACCCGTAAGACAAAGTAACATCAATAGAGTTCTGTTGAGGCGACCCGGCGTATGACACATCACAGAACCTTTAAGTCAATTATGGCCCGGAGTCTAGAACGCAGCAGCGAGACAAAAACTATTAGTTTGGAGTGGAAGGTCTTATGAATAACCCGGTGCTTATGACTCACCCCCCCCCGGGCCGGAGGGAGACCCCCGCGCTCACACTGGACTTCTCTATATTTTCAACAGTGACTCACATTCAAGCGCGAGCTCCCGCCGCCACTGGACTCCAAAATAACCCTCAAGTCTCCGGAGGACGGCGGCGTGTGGAGGGAAAGTCAACGCTTGTGAAACGCAACAAGAGTATTTAAAGTTGTACTATTTTATCTATATATATAAGAAATATATAAAAATATACTGACCATAGAAAACGTGGTGGTGAAGAAAAAGACGTGACGTCAACTGTTGTTTCTGTACAGTAAACTAAGCCTAAACTGTCCTCCCCTGAAATTCCCCAATCCCCTGCGTTTCACATTAAATGTGAGGAAAAATGTTATTTAAAGTAAAATATAATGAAAACATATTTCGGAAAAATCGGATGAATCGTGAAAATTTTTGCATTTAAAACTCCCCCTAGTGTTGAAAATATAGAACTGAGCATTACCCAAATCAACCCAGTTCTTCCTCATACTAGGGTCTATGAGGGTGTAAAGTTTGAAAATAATCCTTTTAATGGTTTTTGAGTAATGTCAGGGAAACAGTGTTTTCCGTAAAAGAAAGAGCTCCCCCTAGTGGGTAAAATATGAGAGGTGTCAGATCAGACGTTACTTTTGGCAGCAAGAGCAGGATCTACACTAGAAGTAGTAGGGTGGTTTTAATGTTATGGCTGACTGGCAGATATAAAAACTGTTCACTGAACTGAAGTTTTTTTTTCCTGAATGTTGAAAGAATCATCAGAATCTCTGATTTTGGACAGAATGACTTTGTAACTTTAGTGTAAGTTACATTTCCTATTAATTTAACCAAACTTTTATTATTTCACTGTAAAATTTTGAGTTTCCAAACATATTATAACAATTAAAAAAAGGAATTCATGTACTTTCCCTTTGATTATCAGGTCTTCTACTTTTAAGTTTCTGAGTATTTTCCGGCGTGAAAGTGATTTCTACCACATTCTTTCTTCATTTATTTCATTATCTGTTTTTTACAGTGTATGTGGTTTAATTTCACTTTCCCGGGGAGTTGTACGGTTGTTGAGCGCAATCATGAAACACATCTGCTGCCCCCGCCTCTGTTTGCAGGACGTCTTCAGATCCAGCCCCCCGAGCGTTTCTCTCAAACTTGGCTAATTGTTGCGCGGCGATTGTTTTGTCTATATTCGGGCCGAGGAGCGGAACCGCAGTTCTGATTAAATCCTCCAGATTTGGCTTGTTACTAACCGACCCAGAACTCTCCAGATGTGGGAGTGGAAACCTCGGGCTTCTCCTCACACATCCCAGTCCAAGAGTGGGAAAAAGAATAAATAAAAAAAAGTCCCATGATTCCTTCTGCTTCCACAGTTTTTTTTTTTTATTCTTTATTACTTAACCACACTGGACTTAATATTCCAAGTTCCACAGTCAAACAAAGTCGGCGTTATTCCCAAATCTGAATTGAACCAGCGTTGGATAACGTGAAGAAGAAGAAGAAGGAAATATTCCGGAGTCATTTCATACAAGCCCCTCAGGATAGACCGATATTTTTATTTTTATCTCTTTAATTGTCTTTTCAGTGGATAAAAAGCTGATTCCTCTTTATTCAACCAAACACAAATAAAATAAAATAACAAAGCCTATTTTTCTCTTAACGTAAAAACTAAACGGGAAAAAGAGGAGACATCTGCTCGTGCATATTTCCTGCGTATTGAAAAGCAAAGGTTCTTGGCGGTTCTGATGATGATGAGCGTTTTCTCCGGAGTTTTTAAGTTTTATTTTTTGGGCACTAAACATCTCTTATCAGAAAATAAACATTCAGAGTCGGGGTGAGAGAGAATGAAGGCGGTCTGTCTCGGGGTCACGACCCACGCTTTGATTTTGAATATTTCCCCTGCAGGTCCGGGCGCCATTATGATCCTACAGGTTATCGCATGTCTGCGATATTATCCGTGTAGAACATCCAGTGTTTGACTCAATAAGTGCTTTTATTCTTTTCTTGTGTTTTTCCGTTGACTTTCTTCTATTTTCATCACTTCTTGTGATCCACGCCCTTTTCTGCCGCACAGACCAGACGCCCTGAAAAACATCGTGATTACTTCTGTGTGAATAAAACAGAGTGCAGCCGCTGCAACGAAAAAAAGAAGAAGAAGCCAAACTGAGAAAAAAAACAGCTTTTGGTGTCTTGGCTTCGCCATGGTGACGCATCAAAAAATAGATTTAAGAAAACAAAACAACCCCAACAAAAAACGAATAAATCCGTAGAATGAGAAGAACAAGAACAACAGAGGAAGACACTTTTGATTTTTGTAAAGATTCATGGATGCAACTTTAATATAAAAGATGCATCAGTGATTTCAAGCTTTCCACCCCTGTAGGAACGGCTGTTCATCGGCCGTCGTGACCCTGCGTTCACAATGCAACGAAATACGAAAGACTGACGCCGTCAAACGACCCGGTGGTCCTTAGGCTCATTTGCAAGTGTGAATCGGGCTGAAAACGTACATTTTAGGCTCTTTTTTCTAAATAGTCTCGTTATGGTTGTAGAAAAAAAGACACATTTCACAAAAACCGGAAGGAAGATTCCGTATCCGTGTTTTTTTTTTTTCGTGTGTCAAACAAGCATCTGCAGCTGTTTAGACCCCCACGACGTTGTAACCCTATATTCTGACCTCACACCCTGAACACTGGTAATAACTCAGTTATAAACACCCACACACACACACACACACACACACACACACACACACACACACACACACGCACACACACACACACACACCCACACAAAAACACATTTTTTTCGCTCCGCTCCTAAATTCGTACATTCAAACAATCATGAAGAGAATGGTAAAAGCTTAATTGCTGAGCGCCCTGAAGCCGCCACTTTATTCAACAGAGCTGGAATAAATGCCCGTTATTTTCCTCCTGCTGCTTTTACTCAAATTGCCCGGCGACACAGCAGTCAAAGTGGAACGGCAATTTTGAAATCCCAAATTGCCACATGCAGACTTGGAATCTGGGTGTAGACCATCCCTCACTAATCTGCCGCAGAAGCCCCCCCCCCACCACCACTACCACCACTACCAGGCCATCGCCTTATCTCATTGACGTTAAAAGGGTTAAAACAACAGCGGGGCGCTCCAGGAGGCGGCCTTTAACCTTCCTCCCCGGGACAGAATCTGGGTCTGTGTGTTTGTGTACAGAAAGTATTTCGTCTACACACCCCAGGCTAAATGAGGTCTGTGTGTGGGCCGCCTCCCTCCGGTTACCAGATCACAGTCCTTAAATATTATCCGGGCAGCCGCCAACGACGACCAGCCACCGCAAAGAGGAGCATTGTGGGAAAGATCAACCGCCAGGAAGGGTTCCTCGGGGCAGGGGATGTGTTTTCAGAATAATCTGAGATATGAGGTTATAGATTCTTCACGTCACCGGCATTGTTCCCTTTAGTGTTACATCGAAGTAAGTGAAACATTCAGATGGTTATTTTTGGAAGAATGTGCATCTGGTAAATCACAGCTTCACCCTTTTTGGATTATTAGATCAAAAACAACTGCGAGTTGTTATCGCCAGGTGTAAAAATGTGACAAATTGCCCAACATGGTGCCCCTCCAGCAGACAGAATGACGTTAAGTCACATCCAGAGTGTGAAAAAAACAATCTTTTTACTTTAAAGGGTACCATTCCAAATGATCGAGTAGAAAAATATGTGTTAAGGTACCCTCTTGGGTGCCCCACCATTGGAAAGGATGCTAGGATTTGCCACCTAGGGTGCCCCTCCAGTAGAAAAGATGTGATAAGGTGCCCTTCCAGTAGAAAAGATGTGATAAGGTGCCCCCTAGTGTGCCCCTCCAGTAGAAAATATGTGATAATGTGCCCCCTAGGGTGCCCCTCCAGTAGAAAAGATGTGATAAGGTGCCCCCTAGGGTGCCCCTCTAGTAGAAAAGATGTGATAAGGTGCCCCCTAGGGTGCCCCTCTAGTAGAAAATATGTGATAAGGTGCCCCCTAGGGCGCCACTCTAGTAGAAAAGATGTGATAAGGTGCCCCCTAGGGCGCCAATCTAGTAGAAAAGATGTGATAAGGTGCCCCCTAGGGTGCCCCTCTAGTAGAAAAGATGTGATAAGGTGCCCCCTAGGGTGCCCCTCTAGTAGAAAAGATGTGATAAGGTGCCCCTCCAGCCATCTGGGTGTGCATTATTCATAAGAGAGGAGTCGGTAAATAATAATATGTAATAACACTGTTTTAAGATGTTTCACCATTCAACGTTCTCCATCTTTTGCACCGTTGACCTTTTTTTGGCCATGAGTCTCAGACGGTTTCACTTTGACTCTGACTCTGGACTTATTTATGAAGTTATGACTATCAGTCAGGCCCACTATTGATCTATGCTGAGTTTGACTTTTATGTTAGAATCATTAGTTTGAATCAGCAAATAGGTTGAGCTGCTTGTAAAAGCAACCATATAATTATTCCAGAATAATCAAACTGAGATAATTATGGTGTTAAACTTGATTAAATCTCTGCTTTCACTGCAAAGAAGGACGTTTTGATGATGCACAATATTACACTATTTATATTAAGTTTTGCAGATGTTGCCAATCTAAATTGACCAAACGAATAACCACACACTGGCCTTGGGGCTTTTTTCCAGTCTTAAGCCCCGGGAGGTTTCGTCATTGGCCCAAAGCTGACCAGACTGATTTACAGACAAACCCTACTGTCTGTAATAATGTGCATTTTGGGTTTGTTCCCTTCCTGTTTAACCTCCAACTGGATTCTTTTCTCCAAAATCCCCATTTCTATTCTGCGTGGTGTTTAAACTAGGAGGTGGGGGGGAGGACCACGGCGTGTCTGTGGGACCAGCGCCACCACCAGAACACTAATCTCATCAAGTTCCCCCTGCAAACATTTGACTTTTTACTCTTTAGTTTATAAAATCTGGCTAAAATATGGTCTTATTTACGCTTTGCCTGGTTTTTGGGGAGGACTGGGCCGACCCCCTTTACCCCAGTTTGACTCACACTGTTATAGTGATCAAGTGATTGCTCACTCTTGCATCTGATAAGCTTACGTATCGGGCCTCCTGGGCCCCCGGTGAATGTGGGCCAGTGTCTCGCTCAAGGACCTGCTGACAGGAGTTATTGCTGTTACAGGAGTCGACCTTCTAACATTTCCATCATGGGGCCGACCCCCTGATCACAGGGCAGACGAGCGGCCCACCCTGTCGCAGCGGGTCGGACCCGAACTCCTACCTGAAGTAACTCGATGAGGCTATGGAGAGGAGGAGGAGGAGGAGGAGGAGGAGGAAGAGGAAGAGCGGGGTGAAGATTGAGCAAACTTTGAATTCTTGCACACAAGTTTGCCTCAGGCCAGATTCCGCCCCCCCCCTGGAAAAATAGTTAATAAAGCATGACTCACAGAAGTTCTCTCTCTGAGAGGTCGGTTCTGACATCAGACAGGCAGAACTTGGGGAGAAAATACCGTTTGAGGAATTCTATCAATCGCCTTTTAGCAGAAAGTCGCGAAAAAGTGACAGATGTAAAGAGAAAAAGTGGATTGATGCAAGATTGTGACGCAAATGAGGAAAAAATAACTTATTTTTCACACATTTGGTGCTTGACTCACTCATGGAGGGGTTTCATACAGACAACAGGGATGAGCGGGTGGAGGGGGTGGAGGGGGATCCTTCTGGTCTGCATTTATAAACACTTCGATTTTTTCTTGTTTGGGTTTTCTCCAAAAGCCCCATTTCTATTCTGTCCTAACTCTGCGTCGTGTTTAAACTAGGAGGTCGGGGGGAGGATCACAAAGTGTGTCTATAGAACCAGCGCCACCAGCAGAACACTAATCTCATCAATTTCCACATGCAAATATTGGACTTATTAATCTCCGGCGCAGACACTTGTAGTCACGCCGTTCTCCCTGCCAAGTCTCCAGGATCACACGGGGGCCTCGTACACACACACTTCGCAAAAAGCCCGGCTATATTTCGTGTTTGTTTTCCCCCTGGTTGCCGTGGAGACGTGATAGTCCCCGGGAGATTTGCTGGCTCATGTGAAACGTTGGGACGCAAATCCTCTGCTGAGGCTTTTTCTGATTGAAAATGCAAAAACACTTAGAAATGTGCAGAAACCTGGACATCCGTCAAAGGATTCTCCAGAACTGTGTATCCGGTTCAGGGTTTCATTCTGGACCGGGTCACCATCTCATTGCAAAACAGGTCCATTGCTGTCGTCCCCGACAACCAGGGTGTATCCCAGGAGAGTCCCAATCCCCTGCGTTGTACAGGCACCCACCCGTCTTTGTAGAATCCCAGCCATGAAGAGGTCCAAGGCCGGTGTACCTTTAGTGCCGGTCCAAGGCCCGGATAAGTAGGGAGGTATTCTGATTAGCTTTAGATTATTTAGAGGTAGGGTCCAGCGTAAATCCTACGCCAATTCCATACGCGAAACACAAAACTGAATTCCAAAACCGGACCGTTTTTGGTCCGCGTCAACAAATCACAGTCACTGGTACAGTTACCCAGTCGGGTACCAAGAACTATGGATGGAAACAGGTGATCTGAGGTGGCGACCCTGAATGGAAGCAGCCGAAGACGAAGATGCTTTCCAATTTGGATGAAATGGAACCAACCAAACTGAACCCAACTGAAAACCTTTGGAGCTAAAGCTCCCCCTAGTGTCGGAAACGCACGACCGGCTTTTCCCCAAATCACTCCAGCTCTCCCTCGCTCTAAATTCTAAGTGGGTACAAAATTTGAAGACTAGCCATTAAATAGTTTTTGAGTTATGGCGCTAACAGGAAAGATCTAGGACATAATAACCCCCGAATTTTCCAGGTCCGTAATTCCACAGAACCCCAGAACCGTCTCGCTGTGTGGTAACTCTATAAAACTCTGTCAGATTATGATGTCATCATGCACAAGTCACATGTCACCCTTGTCAGGATGTTCCATCTGGAAAAGTTAATAATATCCAGACAGTTCTGGTTAAAACAGCAAGTGGGTCTGGGTTGGGTTGGGTTTGGACATTTGTTCTGGTGTTAAATTAAGGATGGGTTTCTGCCAATTTCTTTACGTTCCATTAATTGAATGAATATTTGGGAGAACCGCCGTTCGTTTCTTAGTAGTTGTAGCTTTTGACTCCGGTTGTTTTGCTGCTAATGAGCTGCATGTGTCGGCAGTAACGAACCTCTTAAAGGTCTGTCAGTCAAAAAAACAACAAGTCATGAGGAAGAAAACAGGAAACAGATGTTAGAGCTCTTCTCCAAAGGAATCACATCAGCGCCATGATTTTTAACGGCGTGGGCCAGAAGCTAACACGTTAGCTTAGCTTCGATCTGCTCAGGAAATGTATAAAATATAATAATGTCATTCTTAAAAGTTCTTAAAAATCTTGGCTACAACCAGACATCCATGCGGGTTCTGGAACCACCTATCCTGTGTGCGGGTTTATAGGGGTACCGGATCCCAACCCAGCCGACATGAGGCGAGGTGAAGTAAACCAGTATGATGTTTGAGTGTAGAAGGATAAACACGTATACAGGTCATCAGAAGGACAACATATATATATATATATATATATATATATATATATATATATATATATATATATATATATATATATATACATATACACTTACATACATACATATATATATATAGAGAGAGATAGAGAGACATAGAACCATCCAGGCTCCCATTCATACCTCCGGGCAACTTTGAGTCAACAGTTCCCCTTCTGAGAACCGGGATGGAACAAAGTCCACATTGAAAGGCCGCAGGTTTAGTTTAATTCTGGGGGCTTGGGCCCAGAACATTCTTGTTGTGCACATTATGGTGGTGAACGCTGCTGTGTGTGTTCACACAATATTACAAGTACGTTCACCGTTGTCGCATGACCAGGACGCAACTGGTGACGTGGGTTTATAGTGTTTATAGTGTTTATAGTGATGTTTATAGTGATGTTTATAGTGTTTATAGTGTTTATAGTGATGTTTATAGTGTTTATAGTGTTTAAAGTGATGTTTATAGTGATGTTTATAGTGTTTATAGTCTTTAAAGGGATGTTTATAGTGATGTTTATAGTGATGTTTATAGTGATGTTTATAGTGTTTATAATGATGTTTATAGTGTTTATAGTGTTTAAAGTGATGTTTATAGTGATGTTTATAGTGTTTATAGTGATGTTTATAGTGTTTATAATGATGTTTATAGTGTTTATAGTGTTTAAAGTGATGTTTATAGTGATGTTTATAGTGATGTTTATAGTGTTTATAATGATGTTTATAGTGTTTATAGTGTTTAAAGTGATGTTTATAGTGATGTTTATAGTCATGTTTATAGTGATGTTTATAGTGTTTATAATGATGTTTATAGTGTTTATAGTGTTTAAAGTGATGTTTATAGTGATGTTTATAGTGTTTATAGTGTTTAAAGTGATGTTTATAGTGATGTTTATAGTCATGTTTATAGTGTTTATAGTGTTTAAAGTGATGTTTATAGTGTTTATAGTGTTTAAAGTGATGTTTATAGTGTTTATAGTGTTTAAAGTGATGTTTATAGTGATGTTTATAGTCATGTTTATAGTGTTTATAATGATGTTTATAGTGTTTATAGTGTTTAAAGTGATGTTTATAGTGATGTTTATAGTGATGTTTATAGTGTTTATAATGATGTTTATAGTGTTTATAGTGTTTAAAGTGATGTTTATAGTGATGTTTATAGTCATGTTTATAGTGATGTTTATAGTGTTTATAATGATGTTTATAGTGTTTATAGTGTTTAAAGTGATGTTTATAGTGATGTTTATAGTGTTTATAGTGTTTAAAGTGATGTTTATAGTGATGTTTATAGTCATGTTTATAGTGTTTATAGTGTTTAAAGTGATGTTTATAGTGTTTATAGTGTTTAAAGTGATGTTTATAGTGTTTATAGTGTTTAAAGTGATGTTTATAGTGATGTTTATAGTCATGTTTATAGTGTTTATAGTGTTGAAAGTGATGTTTATAGTGTTTATAGTGTTTAAAGTGATGTTTATAGTGTTTATAGTGTTTAAAGTGATGTTTATAGTGATGTTTATAGTGTTTATAGTGTTTAAAGTGATGTTTATAGTGATGTTTATTGTGTTTAAAGTGATGTTTATAGTGTTTATAGTATTTATAGTGATGTTTATAGTGATGTTTATAGTGTTTATAGATTTATAATGTTTATAGTGATGTTTATAGTGTTTATAGTGTTTAAAGTGATGTTTATAGTGATGTTTATAGTTTTTATAGTGTTTATAGTGATGTTTATAGTGTTTATAGTGTTTAAAGTGATGTTTATAGTGTTTATAGTGTTTAAAGTGATGTTTATAGTGATGTTTATTGTGTTTAAAGTGATGTTTATAGTGTTTATAGTATTTATAGTGATGTTTATAGTGATGTTTATAGTGTTTATAGTGTTTATAGTGATGTTTGTAGTGCTTATAATCAGGTTTTTAGTGTTTATATTGTTCATAAACAAGCACAACTTTGAAATCGTTGTTACTCATATTTAATGTAATATTTTTTACAGGTTTTTCACAAAAACTTCCCCTGTAGAAATTTATAATTTAAAAAAAAATCTATTTAATCTATTCCAGATTTAACACCAGTAAGTCTTTGAAATAAGATTAGGGAGTCATATTTAGTCATTTAACGATGACATTTCTATTTAAGTTAGCTGGAAAGTCTAAATTTGAGCTTTTGAGAAGTTATCAAGATTCTTTGACCTAACAAGATTTTCAACTGCCTAAAAACAAAGTCCTTATATTACAGAGAAATGTTATTTGTTCAGTCGTTTTGTATTAAATCCAGTGCCATGAGATAATTTTGACTAGAAATTAGACAAATACTGTTTTTCTACCACTTTGAGTTTTTGCAGTGTGACAAAACAAATGAGGAATTTTGCAGAAAAGTTATTGACGACAAGCTGAATAAGTGTCGACACTCTTGGCTCAGAAGGTTGGGAGAGACGTTGGACAAAAGCCTCCTCTAAAGGGAAATTACCTTCCAAAAGAAGCATCAGACTTTGTTCCTGATCAACAGGCAGAAAAAAACAGGAAAACAAGCAGAAACATCGTCACCAGGCCAACCAAACAACATCAAAAAACACCAGCGTACAATTTTAGGGTTGGAAATAACTACCTTGCACTTTTTCCAGGCCTCGGTAAAAGCAGTCGTTAAGGAGCAGCTGTCTGGTGGCTGGAGATATTCAGAGCTGTGGCGTGTTTTTAAAGACTCAACAGGAACGTGTCACGTCCAATATTAGATAAAGAGATGTTGAGAATAAAATAAAGTCACGTGACTGAGGGGTGCAGAACCGGAACTGTCAGCAACAAAAAACACGACCCCTGTGATATATATGTGATATATGTGATATATATATCCCCGAAAAGCCCCCAATCCCCAACTCCCTCCTAAAAAAAAAGAAGCTCCCCCTAGTGGGTCAAATATGAACATTTAGAGTGAAAAGTGAAATATAGAAGTTATGTCTCCTTCAGTCGATTCATATAGACTGAAGTCCGAACAAATTTGACCGACATTTACGACGTTCAGTCTGTAGAACGGGGAAAAAAACTCCCCCTATTGGGTAATATGTGAATTATTAAAGTAAAACACAATCTGTACAAGGTCGATGAATTTGGTAAAGACTTTGGACTTAAAAGATGTTAGATTTTTGTCGGAACCCAACATTTGATGGACAACAGTCTTGACTTTTGTTTGGACTTGAAAACCCGATGCGGGACCCTAACCAATGATCATCCCTTTTCTGTAGTCTGGGGTCCCGCAGGTTTTACCCAATGTCCCAGCTGACCGCGGCAAAGACACAACGTTCGCCCGCCAGCCAACGTTGGGATTCGGTGGCAACATGATTTTCGACACCAAAATCTTACGTCTATCCCGAAGACATCCTGTACCAGAAGATCAAAGTCACTCTCTCAAGTCTTTGCAAGACTAAAGTCCAAAGTTATGACTGGAAAGTCCTGAATCCTGAAATATGAGTTTCACTTCCTTAAAAAGTCAGAATTAACTCTTGATCATGCCTAACTTCTTCTTTCGGTTGTTCCTCTTCGGGGTCGCCACAACGGATTATGTTTCCAACACAGTTACCGCCGGCAACCTGTTGGCTAACGGTACCGCTGGCAGTATTTCTTAATGGACCCGGTTTGGATATCGGTTTCCTGATCCGCCAATAGTTTTGGCAGCGATTTTGATGCAACTTTCCCCATTTATCCGGGCTTTGGACCGCCACCGAGGCAGAAACATCAAAGTTAATTAAGTATTTTATGATTAAGTTTCTCTTTAACTAAGCTGGAAATACTAAATTCGAGCTTTTCAGATATTTTCAGGATTCTTTGAATGAAACAAGATGAAATATAATTCCATAAATCTCCGTGAAATCTTACTTTTTTCGGTAATTGTGTCTTAAATCAGGTACAATAAGATTTTCCGTCTGAAAAAGTCCCGGTAAGATTCAGAGTTTTTGCTGCGTGACTCAAACTCCCGCCTTTTCCGTACTTCACTCATGACTTCATCAACGTTCCGGCTCCTAATATTCCCACTGATGGAAAAAAGACAAAAACTGTGTGCAGCTTTAGAACCAACAGCTGCAGGCTGGACGATGCCTCCCTGCAGAACATCTGGACCATCAGAGCGTGTGTGTAAGTGTGTGTGTGTGTGTGTGTGTGTGTGTGTGTGTGTGTGTGTGTGTGTGTGTGTGTGTGTGTGTGTGTGTGTGTGTGTGTGTGGCCTGTGACGAGTCTCAGCTGCAAACACCGGGAAGAACTTAAAACCTTCAGCGAGAGTCGGTGGAACCGTCCACCCGACAGCTTGCAGCAGGGCGTTTGGGTCCAGAACCTAATCAGTCTCTGGGTCCATCTGCTCAGTATTAACACGCGGTTCTGCAGGGGCAGCGGGTGAACGCCGCAGCAGGGACGTGGGACAAACAGCTCCCTGTTCTTGTCCCGCCATCATCCACATCTTCTGAACCGCTCAACCCACGAAGCCCGGATCGTGATGACACCGCGGTAAGAATGATTACTAACGCAGGAAACGTGTTCCAGTGCTCCGACCCCGCTGGAGTCGAGAACGCATCGCGGAGTCGAGAACGCCAGAGCTCCAGCCGAGCTCTGATTCCAAGTAAAGTAAAGAAACAGAAAGAACCAAAGCGGTACCCCTGAGTTCGGATCAAGCGCCGGTTCTTGTAGCTGAGAAGTTCGGCGAGCGACGTGATCCGAAAACCCGGGGTGGGGGGGAACGCAATGGCCTCAACAGCTGCTGGTCGGAGGCAGATCCTGGCAAGTTGTTGCGCTGAGGTGAGTTGGGAAAGCTGTTTCAACCCCCCCCCAACATTCCTGATTACATCCAAACATCCCTCGCCGCTCTGGCCGCTCTCGCCGCGCTCGGAGGAATGAGAGGAGCAGCTGTGGTCGGTGGAGAAAGGTGCATCTATGGCCGACTCTATAGGAGCTTTGTGCAGCTCCCAGCATCCCTCGACCCACTTCCCAACCCACTGCATCCCTCACCCCGTCACCCCCTCACCAGCCCCCTCACTCACTTTCATCTCCCCTCACCGGGTGGAGACGGAGCAGCTCTGCCTGAAAGAGCCATTCATTCATTCATTCATTCATTCATTCATTCATTCATTCATTCATTCATTCATTCATTCATTCATTCATTCATTCATTCATTCATTCACCGCACAAGGATTCAAAGTCGATCTTTTCTGGCGGCCGGATCCGAACGCAAACATTCTGGAGGTGAAACGCTCGAAGACTCAGACAGGAAGAGAAAAAAAACTGCACTGCATGTAAGAAATCCACAGATTGGACCGGATTCAGAACCACTGGTGTATCGAAGAAGAGGGAAAAGTTCGGCAGTCATCATGGAAAGTTTGTGAAGTTTGTAAAAGTCAAGTTTGTTAGAGTCAAACTTTCCTCCTCAGATCTCCTCCTGTGGTTCAGGTCTTATTTTAGGAAGCCTCGGGCTGTGATCTGATCTCCTCCTGCGCATCTGTGGCGGAGCAGCAGGAGGCGGCGGAGACAGAGAGAGAGGCATTTGCAGTGGTACTCACCTCCGTGAACCGGGCCGGGCAGGCAGGCCAGCAGGGTCAGCAGGGCGCCGGCCAGAAGCAGACGTTGTAGCGCTCTCATGGTTTCTTGGTGCTGAAAGTTAAGTCCTCCTCTCTCGCTCTAAAGACGCTCCATTCAGAAGGGACTGAATGTGTTTCCAGTTTTGGGACCTGCTGCTGCTACAGGATACTCCTCCAGGCGGAGGGGCCGTGCGAGGGAGGGGCCGTGGGAGGGAGGGGCCGTGCGAGGGAGGGGCCGTGCGAGGGAGGGGCCGTGCGAGGGACGCCCTCTTTAACCCCCACCCCCCTCCGGCAGACAGACGAATACACTCCAGGACTGGAGGACGGCGTCCTGCCTCTCCCTGCTGCTGCTGCTGCATTCAGGCTCAACGTGGAGACGCGTGAACACCACTCAGAACACCACTCAGAACACCACTCAGAACACGACTCAGAACACCACTCAGAACACGACTGTGAGACGTTGGTTCCTCCTGGGGTTCCTCCTGGGGTTCCTCCTGGGGTTCCTCCTCCTGGTTCCTCCTCGGGTTCCTCCTGGGGTTCCTCCTGGGGTTCCTCCTGGGGTTCCTCCTGGGGTTCCTCCTCCTGGTTCCTCCTCGGGTTCCTCCTCGCATTTATTCGATCCTCCGTCTGTTGTTGTTGGTGTCGGGTCTGGAGGTCAGAATCGCTCAGAGGGTCTTTGGTCTCTGCAGGGGGGAGTTCTCACACCAGCTCAGAAGGTTGTTCTCAGAACTGTACCGCTGTCCTCCGTCTGAAGACAGAGAGACAATCAGACAGACAGATACACAGACAGACAGACAGATACACAGACAGATACACAGACAGACAGACAGATACACAGACAATCAGACAGACAGATACACAGACAGACAGACAGATACACAGACAGATACACAGACAGACAGACAGACAGACAGACAGATACACAGACAGACAGACAGACAGATTCACAGACAGATACACAGACAGATACACAGACAGACAGACAGACAGACAGAGAAATCAATCATAGACCAGAGAATTCCTCTAGACATTGTCTGGACTGTTTAGTGAAACAGTATGAACCTGGACTGTTTCACAGTATGAACCTGGACTGTTTCACTGTATGAACCTGGACTGTTTCACTGTGTGAACCTGGACTGTTTCATTGTGTGAACCTGGACTGTTTCACTGTATGAACCTGGACTGTTTCACTGTGTGAACCTGGACTGTTTCACTGTATGAACCTGGACTGTTTCATTGTGTGAACCTGGACTGTTTCACTGTGTGAACCTGGACTGTTTCACTGTGTGAACCTGGACTGTTTCTCTGTGTGAACCTGGACTGTTTCTCTGTGTGAACCTGGACTGGTTCACTGTATGAACCTGGACTGTTTTACTGTATGAACCTGGACTGTTTCACGGTGTGAACCTGGACTGTTTCACTGTGTGGACCTGGACTGTTTCACTGTATGAACCTGGACTGTTTCACTGTGTGAACCTGGAGTGGTTCACTGTGTGAACCTGGACTGTTTCACCGTGTGAACCTGGACTGTTTCACTATATGAACCTGGACTGTTTCACTGTGTGAACCTGGACTGTTTCACTATATGAACCTGGACTGTTTCACTGTATGAACCTGGACTGTTTCACTGTGTGAACCTGGACTGTTTCACTGTATGAACCTGGACTGTTTCACTGTGTGAACCTGGACTGTTTCACTGTATGAACCTGGACTGTTTCACTGTGTGAACCTGGACTGTTTCACTGTATGAACCTGGACTGTTTCACTGTGTGAACCTGGACTGTTTCACTGTATGAACCTGGACTGTTTCACTGTGTGGACCTGGACTGTTTCACTGTGTGAACCTGGACTGTTTCACTGTGTGAACCTGGACTGTTTCACTATATGAACCTGGACTGTTTCACTGTGTGGACCTGGACTGTTTAACTGTGTGAACCTGGACTGTTTCACTGTGTGGACCTGGACTGTTTCACTATATGAACCTGGACTGTTTCACTGTGTGAACCTGGACTGGTCCAGACTCAGTGGTTTGAAGTCCTACGATGAGACACTTTCTCTTTGAAACACGATTCTTCACATTCCTTTAAAAGAATGAAAACTATTTGCGCAGACAAGATCGTCCCTGTGCCAGAAACACAAGGCCAACAGTCATGTGATCATTTCTCTGCCTTCACTCATGACTACAATTACTAATGAACAGTAAACACACATTATATATTAATACTTAAATGTTCTGAATGAAGCTTTATAATATAATACATAAACTCATTGATATAAAGTCTATAATTGAAGTCTATAAATGAATGACAAACTATGTCATTCATTTGAATAATTGATTTAACTTCTTGACAGCTGTCGTCATAAAACAGAGCCGCTCGACTTTCTGCCAGGAACAATAAAACAGACGGCGAGACGACGACTTGATTGACGCGTGATTCTACTGAATATTCCTGCAGCAGAACCGTCATCAGATCAAAGCAGTCGATATTCATAATCTTCCTTTTATGGTCTAAGAACGCCACAACTAACGCGCTTCCTGTTTTCTGGATGATCGCGTGTGCATGAATGTAACTTCAGCGCTGATTACTAAACCACAATCACGCGTTAACCTTCCTGAAGCCACGCGTACATCAAACGCCGCCACAGAAGATCCACTTCCGGTCCCGCCCCTCCTTCTGTCTCCCTCTGCGATTGGACGGGCCGACACCATTCGCTTTGATGACATCATCGCCGCCTCTCTGGTTATTTCAACATAACGACAACATAACGACTTAAACGACAAAGGACTGACGCCGTCAGACGCCCCGGCGGTCCTGAGGCTCATTTGTTTGTAAGACTGTGATGATCAGGGCGAGGTGGCGGACATCTTGTTTTTGTTGTTGTTGTTGTTGACAGGTTTAGCATCACCGGCGTCCTGCGGAGCCTTTGATCGTAAGCGATCCCATCGAACCTCATGACGTCTGCTAACCCTCATGAAAACATTGTTTACGCCACTTTTCCTGTTTCGTCTTATTCACTGCTGTGTGTTTCTTTATTTTAGTATCGTATTACGTGTTTAAGTTAAAAAATAAAGATAAAAACCACTTAATGAAACAATGAGGCAACAAAACTAGAACGGGTCCAAAACCCAATAAAACGCATTTAAAGGTTCATTAAATAGTTGTTGTTTTTTTTACGATCCCATGAAGGCAGCACAGGAGGTCGAGACCAGAACATGGGATAATGGATCACTTCAGAATGTTTTACGGAATGACCCTTTTCTCTGGGGCTTTTTTTTACGTATTTCTGCACATTTTCTGAGTCGTGGCTAAATTCCGGGATTGAGATTCTTTAGATAACTTTTATGACCCGATTATATGACATCAGAACTTTCTGCACAAGTAGGAACATATTGACACACACACACACACACACACACACACACACACACACACACACACACACACACACACACACACACACACACATTGATTTTGGGAAAGGTCGGTTATATATTTCTGACACTAGGGGGAGATTTATCTCCATAAAGATGAATGAATGAAGTTTACGACACATTGTGTTTATATTCTCTCCTATTATATATATATATATAGATATATATGTATTTAATATATATAAAGGTAATGTTCACACAAAGACAACGACTCTGGCGGCGCTCTTGTAATCGGATACAGCCTCAGCCTCTTCCTCGCCTCTCGTTGATTCGTCTTCAGGACATTTCCGTCTCTCAGTCTTGTTTTGAGCAAATGATTTTTTTTTTTGCCCTTTTAAATTTTCCCTCAGGCGACGTCGTTGTTTGGACCTATCCCAGCAGAAACGGGTCAGCACACACCCAACCCATTCAGTCACTTTCTCCACTCTCCGTCCACGGGGAGTGGAGAAATTGGACTTTTCTATCACGCCGGCATCCAAACCTCCAACCTGTCCCAAGCAGCCAATCATCTGTCAATCATCCGCCCTGCATGAGAAGGTCGGCTCAGGTGTTCTGTTACAACGGCAGAACGTTTCAAACGATGTCCCTGATTGAACTCCTCAATTAAATGTAAAGTTATATCCTTAGTATTATTATTTTTTGTAAAAAGCTCCCCCTAGTGAGTAAAAAATGAACTGTAGGAGTAAAATTAGACGTATTCTAGATTTTCCTCCTGGACTTTATGAAAATGCACCAAATTCTGACTAGATAGAACCAACGGTTGAGAAATGATGGTCCTCAAACCTTCAGAGTTAAAGCTCCCCCTAGTGGCTGATATATGATAGTAGAGTAAAATATGATACATATAAGATATGTTTGTTCAAGTCGATTCATTAGCCCCCAGTTTGTACGAATGATTAGATAAGATATGTCCGTAAAAGTGTTTTACGTAAAAACACTCCCCCTAGTGGACACTAAAGTCTCTGAGGGCATCATTTGAGAAAGATCCATGAGATAGTTTTTGAGTTATCGTGTTAACGCGAAGGATCTGCTGCGGACGCGATGAAGACCCCGGGGATATAATAATAAGTAAGAGTAAGATCGGGGGTCTGGGCCCTGATAATCTCATTTCCGGCCCTGGATGTCAGACTATAAATGTAACAGCGTTATTTTCCTCGCTACTATCTCACGATACGTCACGTATCAATCAGTCAGTGGGCTGAACTCGGCGCTGAGTCACTCCTTCTCATCGGATCTCGTTCTTCCTCGCGGTCCGTCGTCACTCGCAGAAATGAAGTTGGGGGTAACTTTTACCTCTAAAGTCGTCGTGGGCCGGCTCAGCTTTCACCACGCCGTCTCAGATGTCATCTCCGTGTCTTCGCCGCCGCAGCGCTCTGGCCAGACCGCCGCTCTAGTCTCAGAACCACCGACTTGATTAAACCACAGTAAGAATGTTATTCCAAACCCCCCCCCCCCCCCCCCCCCCCCCCCCCCGTTTTCTTTCCACTGACGGGATGACGTCGATCCAAATGGCGGATAATCACCGGAGTTTGTTTTGATCGGGGTGATTTACGATGTCTGGAACACACAGTAATAATCAGGGGGCTTCTGAACAAAGAGCTTCAGAGGCGCTGGAAGAGTCGGGGGTCCTGCTGCGGTGACCCCCGATGAAAAGGAAGCGTTTTCGTCATCATTCCAACCAGGATGCAACATTTTCACCGCTTTTCCCCCCAGCTCGTGTCAGCGGAACCGTCAAAACTGATAGATCGTAGAATCTTAGAGCCAAACAGGAAAAAGACACAAAAGCTCTGAACTCTGACTTTTAACCGCCATATTAAGACCGTCGCAAAGGCCGCCTCCCATCGCCTGAAGATTATAGCGATGGTAGGCGGAACCAGCTCCCCCTAGTGGCTAAAATATGAGAAATTAAAGTAATATATGAAATATACGAGATAGATCTGCTTAAGTCGATTCGTGTGGCCTAAAATTGGACAAAACGGGAAGAAGAAGAAGAAGAAGAAAATGATGATGAAGAAGATGATGAAGAAGAAGCTGTTAATAATCAATATAACAATGATACTCTACTTATTTTTGTTTTTTCAAATCTTCCTCATCATCGTTTTTTTCGTCAGTTCTCCAGGTCCGATCATCTGGTTCCGCTGTGACACCCACCAACGTCTACGGTCAGAACTTTAAACAGAACCTCATTTTTTTATTACATAATGAGACATTTTTCAACATTTCTCTCAGAAAGATAATTCTGCAGAAACCAGCGATCGGTTCCGGTGATCCAAACAGACGCATGTAGGACCGTTTGGCCTTGGAGGAGGAAGAACCCGAACCCAAACCCGGTTCCTTCTAAAAACAGGATATAAATATATATATTTTTCTTTAATGATGGTGGCGCTGCTTGATCCGTGACAGAAGAACTCTTTTAAGGTGACCTTCCTGCCCGGCGCCGAACAAACGTCCCCCTGAACTCTGGCTCTCGGTGGGCTGCGTTCTCTCACGGCGACTCATCCAAGTGTTTACCGGCGCTGCTGGATGACAGAGGTCGCGACCTGCCGTCTCCTCGGGAAGAATCTGTCCAGACACTCCAACCGGGTTTGTTCTCGGTTCTGGTGTCGACGATTTCGAGCAGCGGGAGATAAAAGTGAGCTGATAAAAAGAAACAGATGTACAAAAACAATCCAGAATATTCCTACAGAATAAAAAAAGGAACATTAATTATATCCGTTAAAATAAATACACTGTAAAAAAACTTTTGTCTCATTTCTAGTCTAAAGATCTTTTTTAGATATATTTAGATTTTAGACACAATCACTGAACAAAGAAGATTATTTTAGACACAATCACTGAACATGAAGATTTAAACGAGATACAGAAACTTCATTTTTCATCTCGTTTGGTCAAAGAATCTCGAAAAATATCTGAGAAGCTCTTAAAGAAGAAAAAGAAGACAAATATCCTAAAAGGCTTAAATATTGATCTAATATTAGTTCAAAGAAAAAAGGGCAAGAACAAAGAAGAAGTTTGATTATTATTATTAATAATAGTGATACATTTTGATTACTTGAGAGAGGACATACAGTAGGTTGGCGCCGTGGAGACCGGATGAAAAAACGAAGAAGAGGAAGATTTAAAAAGAAAAACAAGCCAATGGACAAAAATAAGGAGTTTCTTTTTTTTAATGATTATTAATAGTTTTCCTTTTTCTTCTTCTTCATCGTAATCTTCATCTTGGCTGACAGGGGGTGAAAGGTGGGTTACACTCCTGACCAGACCCCCGGGTCACTGCAGGACCAACACCAGGACCACATTCTCACCAGATTCCGTCACTTCAAACTGTATATTTGTGGACCGTGTGGGAGGAACCCGGGGGGAACCCGTTACGTCCCCTGGGGGATTTGAACTCAGAACCTTCTTGATATGAAAGAAAACAATCTCTGGCAGCAGCTTTGTTAAACTAGAGTTATTAGAGGAGGGGGGTGGGGGGGGGTTCTGGGCGGGAGGTGTGACCCGGTCCTGAACTTCATCTGCAGGGAAAAAAAACACAACACTAAGAGGACGAAATACATCAGAGCCAATGCTGTCCAAAAGACATCAAAGTCAATGCTGTCAGAAGACATCAAAGTCAATGCTGTCAGAAGACATCAAAGCAAGTGCAGTCCAAAAGACATCAAAGTCAATGCTGTCCAAAAGACATCAAAGTCAATGATGTCCAAAATACATCAAAGTCAATTCAGTCCAAAATGCATCAAATCCAATGTTGCCAAAATGACATCAAAGCCAGCTGTAAGGATGGGGATGTAGAAAAGAGGATAGTAAGCGAGTGGATCGTCTTTTCAGTTGTGGGTTAAAGACACGAGCTGGAAGCCTGAAGGGAAGAGGTCGTGACCTGACGATGACTGGCGGGGGTCGGGGGATGGAGGAGGAAACTGTCGGTGGGGGTGGGGTCTCTCCTGTGATGCGTTCCAGACCGAGGCTACCTCCATTTGCAGATGTTGGTAACAAAGCATCTGTGGTGATTCCATAAACAAGTCTGCAAAGGTTCTGCTTAGCTGGACCCCCGTGACCAGAACCCCCCCGCCGTGTTCTGTGTTTAACGGTTCAGTATTTTTCTTCCTAGAATCTGAGATTACAAACAATTATTTACAAACTTCATATCCAGATAAACCGTAGTGTGAGGAAGAACTGGAATGATTTTGGCTAAGACCAGTTTTATGTTTCTGACACTAGGGGGGGCTTCATCTCTCAACCATTGGACCGATTTAGTTTTCCAGGACTAACTCATAGACCATTTGATGTTTTTCTTTTTTTAAACTTTACATTCCATAGATTTTAGGACGAGGAAGAACTGGATTGATTCCAGTAAAGGTCTGTTCTACATTTCCAACACTAGAGGGAGTTTTACCTCCAAAAGTCTGATAACTTCTCAACCGTTGATCCGATGTCGCTCGAATTTGTTGCGTCTAAATCGACTAAAGGAGATCTGTCATGTATATGTATCATGTTTTAGTTCATATAACATATATATATAATATAATAGTTGATCATTTACTCACTAAATATACCTTTATTTTAAAATACCGAGGAACAAACGTCACATTTAACTTTGAGAAGAATCATTTTCTTGCACAACGCAGGGGATTTTTTGGGGGGCTTTCTCGATGACAGTACGAGATTAGTTCGACTATTACGTCTTATTTTTACGATACAAAGAGCTTTAAAGCAACGATCGTGTTTGTGGAGAATAAACGCTAAAGATGTGGGAATCTTCTTTTTTTCATTTTTTCTTTTTTTCCAACTACTCAAATCAAACTTTCCCGTCGGGAGCAGAAATGATCTTTATGTGCCTTCAGCTGGATTACGTTCGTTCTCTAGCTCTGATCCAGTAGCCGGTTGTCAATCTTATTCCTATTTGACATTTCAAGAGGATAAAAACATTTTACAGCTTTTTCACGGACAGAAATAACAAAGCGATTATTCCGAAAGCTTCCTTGGAAAGTTTCCTCCTGATTCTGTTCGTGTTCTTTTCTGGGAACTGCTGGAACCGGTCCAAAGCACATCCTGTCTGCTTTGAGAAACGCCACGGCAACTCAGACAGAACCATCAGTCTTCTGGGCGACGGCCAGTTTGTCCCACGTCCAACGTTCTCCAGAACGTTAAAAAGCCAAAACATTATAACCACCTGCCAATTATAGCGCCGACTCCACGAGTCCTCTGAAGATGTTCTGTTAGCAGCATATCCTTAAAGTTCTGGAAGATGCGTGGGTCTGACCCAGTCGCCTGGCCACAACAATTCATGTATTTCTTAAAGTCACTCCAATCCTTCCTCATTCCAACAGGAGGACCGGAAACATCCACATTAGTCCCACCCACCGCCACTGCGGTCACATCGTCCCTGTTATTCCCTCCAGCAGTCGCTGGTTATAATATTATGGCTGGTCAGGGGGTCTCGCTCTGGCACAGATTCGAGGCACATTCCATCCACGCTTTTCGGAGAAAAAAGAAATAAGGATTCCAACCGTGAAGATAGACGCCAACAAACGTTTCATCTGTCAGAGAGTCAGAGCTGAGACAGGAAGTCAAAAAAAATACCATCAATCAACAATGAACGCCTCTTTTCTTATTCCTCTTTTTTTAATCCTGTCATGCAAACTGCTCTGGAATACAGAAGTAGGTGGGATGATCCCGGTGGGCCACCAGGGAGCTCTGGGGTCAAGAGAGCATTTAGCAGTGCCCTCTGCTGGAGAACATCATGAACTCTGATGGCCACGCCCCTCTTAGTAGAATTATTCTAATGAGCTGATGATGATGAGGGATTGAGGGGTTTATGTGTTTATTTACTTTCATTCTTTCTTAGTTTTATCTTCCTCTTTTGATGTAAATAAGATCATGAATATCTAGACATTTGACCCTGAACAGGATTAACGGTTTATAAAAATGATATAGTCTAATATAATGTAATATAATCTAATAAAATATAATATAATATAATATAATATAATATAATATAATATAATGTAATATAATATAATATAATATAATATAATATAATAAGATATAAAATAATATAATATAATATAATATAATTTAATAAGATATAATCTAATATAATATAATATAATATAATATAATATAATTTAATAAGATATAATCTAATAAAATATAATCTAATATAATCTAATCTAATATAATATAATCTAATCTAATCTAATCTAATATAATATAATATAATATAATATAATATAATATAATTTAATAAGATATAATCTAATTTAATCTAATATAATCTAATATAATCTAATATAATCTAATCTAATATAATATAATATAATATAATAAGATATAATATACAATAATATAATATAATATAATTTAATAAGATATAATCTAATATAATCTAATATAATATAATCTAATATAATATAATATAATAAGATATAATATACAATAATATAATATAATATAATTTAATAAGATATAATCTAATCTAATATAATCTAATATAATATAATATAATATAATATAATAAGATATAATATAATATAATAAGATATAATATGATATAATAAAATAATGGAATATGTAAACCAAATCTAATGTTTGATGTATATAATTAAATACATTTGAATAGATTTTATTGTTTTTTATTTAAAAAAAATAATAAAGTTTTTTTTTTTTTAAATAATTTTTTGTTGCTGTTTTTTATGTTTTTTTTAACATATTCAAAATAAACATTTCAATTAAATTCTGTAAAACCGTTCAGTAGGATGCACTGGCCCGGTTAGAATCTTTTCCATGGGGGAAAAAAACCTCTCCTCATAAATGTTGTTGGTCCACAGAATAAATCTATTCCTGGTTTAGGGTGACATCAAAGCCCTGGAAAGGAAGAATCAGTGTTTATCCACACACACACTTATTAAGTTTATCCACACACACACTTATTAAGTTTATCCACACACACACTTATTAAACTCTTGATTTCACGGGTCATAAACGGGTCAAACTGAGATGGTCCAAAAAATGCCGGGTCACCCTTCGGTCCCTGGGAACCGGGCAGCTCAGGATGTTTGTGAAACTAGTTCCTGTACGTCAAAGTAAAATCATCAACTGGATCTACGTTGTCGTCCGCCGACAGTAAGGGTACAATCCCCCGAAAGGCCCCAATCCCCTGCGTTGTACAAGCAATCCACCGGATTGAACTCTTCAAGTTGAATGTGAAGTTGTTTTTTTTTTTTGTTTGTTTGTTTGAGTAAAATATGAACTATTTTATTAAAACAGGCTATAGATTTTAATTCTTTATTTATTAGTAACTTATTTATTTATAAAATTTGTAATATTTTTGAATTTTGAAAAATTTAATTTTGGTTCTGAACACATTGTCACTGTTCCTCCAGTGTGTTTGGCCACGCCCACAGAGGGGTTTGGCCACGCCCGTTTTTTATTGCATTGATAATTGTGTATTAAACTTTCTTTTTAATGTTATTGAATTTTTACTCTATTTTTTTTCTTTTTTTTCAATTATTTCTCAACTGGACTTTTTAAAAGTCTAATTCAAAACAGTTTTTTTCAGCGCCGCGGACCAACAGTAGCTCTTTATGGATCTCAGGTTCCGTTCACACCTTCTGATTGTATTCTTGTACCAGCCTCATCTTCACAATGAAGCTGGAAAAAAACCCTCGTCTTCGTCTCGGGCCCGGTTGTGAGAACGGGGCCTTCCGCAGGAATGAGGTCATCGGCTGGTAATGGAAATCGGACTCAAACATCCGCTCAGCACCACCACATTCTGAACCCTTCAGGTTCTGGGGAATTGACATAAAGCTGGTTAATTAAAAATCAACTCTGGAAGGCTTAATAAACGCCGGCTACACATCCGTAGCCGGGCTTTCTGAGTGGATTGATCTTACGGGCCCCACCAGAACATGAGCGGGGAATTCTGATGTAAGCTGGTGTGAATGTAAGTAGAGGCAACTTCCATTGTACAACAGCAGGGATTACAAAAGCCCACTTTCCTGACCCCCCTCAGGTCAGCCCGAAAGTAATTGCTGGACTTTTTTTTTGCTCTTGCTAGAACCAAGCCGGAGACAAATGGCCGACCGGCGCCGCCTCGCTTTGGACTTAAACAAGTTGGTAATTCCTCTGCTAATCCTTTTCTTCCCGATCTGAGATCTCCAAGGAAAGACTTGAAAGAGGAGGCGTAGAGGGACGGAGGTGGATCTCTCTATTTTCTTCTCCTGCCAGCAGAACCTCATCGTTTGGATTTCGGGTTCAACAGGAAATTCTACAAACTGCTCATTGTTTTAACGACTGTAATCGATGGTTTAGCTCTTCTGCCATATGGACGAGAAGGAATAAACATATGAAGGACATGGACATATGAAGATATGGACATATGAATATATGGACATATGGAGATATGGACATATGAACATATGAACATATGGACATATGAATATATGAACATATGAACATATGAACATATGGACATATGGACATATGAATATATGAACATATGAACATATGAAGATATGGACATATGGACATATGAACATATGGACATATGAACATATGGACATATGAAGAAATGAACATATGGACATATGAACATATGGACATATGAACATATGGACATACGAACATATGAACATATGGACATATGAACATATGGACATATGGACATATGAACATATGGACATATGAAGATATCGACATATGGACATAAAGACATATGGACATATGAACATATGAACATATGGACATATGAAGATATCGACATATGGACATATGGACATATGAACATATGGACATATGAACATATGGACATATGGACATATGGACATATGGACATATGAACTTATGGACATATGAAGATATCGACATATGAAGATATGGACATATGGACATAAAGACATATGGACATATGAAGATATGGACATATGAACATATGGACATATGAAGATATCGACATATGGACATAAAGACATATGGACATATGAAGATATGGACATATGAACATATGGACATATGAAGATATCGACATATGGACATAAAGACATATGGACATATGAACATATGAACATATGAAGATATCGACATATGGACATAGGAACATATGGACATATGAAGATATCGACATATGGACATATGGACATATGAAGATATGAACATACGAACATATGGACATATGAAGATATCGACATATGGACATATGGACATATGGACATATGAAGATATGGACATATGGACATAAGGACATATGAACATATGGACATATGAATATATGGACATATGAACATATGGACATATGAATATATGGACATATGATGATATGGACATATGAACATATGGACATATGGACATAAAGACATATGGACATATGAACATATGGACATATGGACATTTGGACATATGAACATATGAACATATGGACATATGGACATATGGACATATGAACATATGGACATATGAACATATGGACATATGGACATATGGACATATGGACATATGGACTTAAGAGTCGATTCTCTGCTCTGTGCAGAAGAATCCCGACAAAAAATAAATAAAAGCTCCTGGCTCTGTCTAGATGGTGTGAGAAAAAAACGCCTGTGAAGGCACATTAAGTATAAAGTCGCGTCAGGACCGTGAACTCCGCTTCGTCCTTGTCATCCTGCACCAGTAATCCATTACTGTAGGATGGATGCTGCTGTGGAGGTCCGTGTTCCTTCATGTCTCACAGCGAGGCTGCAGGAACAGATACCCTAAGAAGACTATAGAGTAGAAGACCTGGACACGTTCATTATTGTCTCCCACTGAGGTTCTCTCAACTTAAAGGTGCAGTTTGTATAATTTTATCCTCCCAGAAAGTCGGGGATGTTACGATGATCCGTCATGTTAGCGCGATAACTGAAAAGCTATATCATGGATTATTTTCCAATTTTGAAACCTGATAGATCTTCAATGCGAGGAAGAACTGGAGTTATTTGGAGACAGTTCAGTTGGTTCTCTAGTTTACATTTTACTCACCAGGGGGAGCTCCTTTTATATAATTCTTTTTTACAAAAACAATTGTTTCCGGATATAACTCAAAGAATATATCATGGATCATTTTCAAACTTTATAATTAAATAGATCTTAATGCGTGGAAGAACTGGATTGATTTTGTGAGAGATGGGTTGTATGTTTCTGACACTAGGGGGAGCTTTATCACCCAAAGAATTGGGCCATAAATTCTCAAGAATTGGTCCAGAACCACTGGAGGGATGTTTGTGTTGTTAGGGTGAGGTGGTCCAAAGACAATCGGGAAGAGAAGAATGTAATAAACATGAAAGCAGTCAGAAACATAAAAGGTCAACAACGTCGTAACGTCATTTAAAATGTGATCACCTCTGGGGTCTGACAGAAGATCACCTCCTGGAACGACCCCCCTGTGGCGGTGTGCTGCCCCCTAGTGAACACTCAGGCAACGTACGGCCGTTTAAAGTCTAACAGATGAGGGATCAGAGTCACTCGTCCACGGACCCCCCCCCCCCTCTCTCTCTCTCTCTGTATATATATATATATATATATATATATATATATATATATACGTGAACTCAAGACACACTCCTACATTTTTACACACTGCACCTTTAAACCAGGAAACAGGAAGTCATTTCAGCTCAGCTTTTTATACGAGTCCAGATATTCCTGGACTCGTCCTGGTGGGTCTGCAGCAGGAAGGTTCTGTTTATTTCCACACGGACAACCTCGGACTGAACTGCAGCGTCTCTCTTGGCCCGGACCAGAATATCCTCTTTTGAAATTGAATCATCAAATATCTACGACCCGCCGGTGGGAGCCTCGCAGGAGTGTCGGGTCTCAGTCAGCCAAAGGTTCCACTGAATGAAAGTTACGGACCGGATGAACTCAGACTCTAAATGTCGGCTTCCACCTGCAGAACCAGGACGCGGGTCGGAGCACCGTCGGAAAAAACAAAACAGGAAAATAAACAATCAGAAGAGCGACGGCGGTCCACTGTTTACCAACCATCTGCACGAGTACATGTGGTACCGGTCCACTGGACTTCTGGCTGCAGAAAAACTCTCCAGTCTCTTTTTTTTCATCTTAAACGAGTTCCAAGAAAAGAAACGGACTATCAGGTGCCAAGCTAAAAAAACAGGGTCTGGCCGAGGTTTCTGCCTGTTAAAAAGTAATTTAACAGCTGCCAAGTACTTTCACACGTGGAGATTGTCGGGTTGCTGTAGAATCACGGTTCAGACCGGATCTTTGACCTGAGACAAATATTATAACTGATCTGCTGCCTCAGAAATGAAACGGACTAGAATCTGTTTTAAAAATCTATCTACACACAAAACATCCCATAATCACAAGAATCTTAACACTGCAGGAAAAAGCTCCCGGCCTCTTCTCTAACAAAGTACGGTCCAGTATAAAAGACCTGAATAGTTGGATCTTCACGGTTGTCTGCTTTGTTTCAGGAGGAAGAGGAGGAAGAGGAGGAAGAGGAGGAGGTGGAGACGGTCCACTTCCCCGCCGGAGAGCAGATCTGGACAACGGGCTTCGTAGGACGTATCACTAATTGGCCTGAGACTCAGTCAGACACATTTAGGGCTGAGGGGGGTCTGAAGGGGGAGCTGTTGGTTCAAGTTTGAGTTCAGACTCATCAGGAGTTAAAATGTGGTCCAACATCTCCTCCTTTCCTTTCCTCCCTCATCTCCTTAAACGCTTCAAACTTCTTCCGTTTCGTTTCCCGCCGTCTCCAAGACCACTGCTCGTTATTTTATCCTCTAACTCTCGGGGGGGTGGGAGGGCCCAAGAGATCTCCCAAATAATACCCGTTTCTCTGAGAGGATTTCTCCGCGTTCTGAAAAGGTCGCCCGGCCTCGTCGTTATGATGGAGTCTATCCGGAGCACAAGATGGACGACCGCGCCGGAGACCTCGGGGCATTTCACAATCTAAATGCAAAGCCCTTGTCACTTTCAGGAATGCTAAACTAGTCCTGTGACAACGCTGACATTTTCAAAGCTTTCGGAGGAACGAGTATCAGGTCGCGTTAAAGAGAATGAATGTGTTGATGGAGGGCAGGACTGTTCTGGAACGGCGGCGGCGGCGGCGGCGGCAGAAAGGTTGGTATATTTGTTTTTGCGCGATCATGGCTTTTAAGCGAGATTAGCATTCGGTGAAATGACCTTTTTTGTAATGTGTACATGAGGAGGATCGGGATCCTCAGCCTGAGGAACGTTCTGTTCTGTTCTGATTTCAGCTACGAACGCAGAGCTACCGCTAGCATGAGTTCAAACTTAGCTCGCTGATAGCATGCAGCGTTTAGAGCGGGAGAGCGGTTCAACGCCCGTCTCCTACAGAGACCCAAGTTTCTCACGAAGGCGACGCCATTTGCGTATTGCGCTATGTGAAGGTGCGACCACGTTCATGTGAGGCTGAGTTTGACCTCTGACCTCCCCGTGAATGCAAAAGAACTCCCCCTAGTGAGGAAAATATGAATATAGAGGGAAATATGATATTTACGGCGTAGATCTCCTTGATTCATCAGATTTGGAATAAATCGGACCAACGGTTGAGAAATTATGTTCCAAAACATTTAGAGTTAAATCTAGTGTTGGAAACATACAACCGACTTCTCCAGAAAAGTCACTCCAGTTCTTCCTCACAATGAAAATGATCCATGAAATAGTTTTTGAGTTATCGCGGAGGATCCGTGGCGGCGGCGATGATGATGATGATTCCATAATATCCCAGAGGTTTTTCGGGGATGTAATCAGGAATAAACAGAAATACTGAAAACATTGTAAAAAGTATTTCTCCGTGTATTTTATGTTTTTGGGGGGCATTCATTAATTATATTCTTTCTGTTTCATCAAGTTAAATAATTTCTTTTTAGTAAATCCTCAAATGCTATTTTATGTTTAAAAGAAAAAAGAAAAGAAAAAGACATGGTGTCCCCCTGGGCTCCGTCCTCGGCCCCTTACTCTATAGCATATACATGTAGCCACTGGGTCCATCCATCCATCCATCCGTCCATCCATCCATCCATCCATCCATCTCTCTCTGTCTCTTCTGAAACTGCTGTGAGTCCGGGGGTCTCGGGGGTCTCGGGGGGGAAAGTGTGAAAACTGTAGCTTTGAAAG